>OX453081.1:9683579-10145608 GCA_949699795.1 Spicauda simplicius | reverse complement strand
TATTAATTAACATATCTATTATTTAACATTAAAATATAATACATAAAATTTTACAAACAATTAAAATTATATTACATTAACTTTAATTACATTACATTCTATGCAGTTGCTTTGTAATAAATTAATTGACTTAAATTCATTTATTATTGGAATTATTATATTGTATATCGCACAATAATTCCGCGTACAAACAGTAGACCTTCCTAGATATTTCGCCACTAAGTTAGTTGACCTGTTGCAATTCTACGGCCCGACAAGAACTACAGAGTAGGCGGCGACCAAAATAACTCAAATAATCGCTAATAATTTACTTTTGATAACACCTTACATAATAATTATGAATTTGTTATTTAGATGTTCGATGATTTTCGCTAATCTATTTTATAAAATATAATTAGGAAACAAGCATGTAGTCGAGAGCGTGATGCCACCTTGACGACCCGCGTGGCGGAGCGGTTACCGTACCGATCGGACGCGCAATGGGTTCCGGGTTTGATTCCCGGCCAGACAGGTATCTGAATGATGAGTTTAGATTCATGTTCTGGGTCTGGGTGTTTGTGTATTCGTCTTGTGTGTGTCCATGTAACCCACGACCATCTATCCTAAGACACCTGTAAACAACTTACGAAAAACATGGGTTCTGTTTCAAGTAAAAAAACATATACGTGGCCATTCCTGAGGTCTAAGATGGTCGCGTCATATAAAAGTGACCACGTCAAGGAATGTCGTCGAAACACCAGAATTGCTTCACGCCAGAAATAAGTACCTATGGCGGAGTACCATCTCGATCAAACTACAATAGTTGTACCACCTATAGCTCAAATTATTAATTCTACGACATAGTGAGAGTATATTTCATTTACCCTTGCAGCTAATTAAAAAATGGAAAGTTAATATGTGCCGGAAATATCCAATATCGGATATACAAAAGCAAATTATTGTCAGAGGCACGTATCTAGTGATAAGGTCAATATCTAGAATTCTAGATAAAATCAAGTGCCTAAATATATCTACATTATAAGCACTGTAACGCTTGATAGTATGACGGTAGAACCATTCATTGGCTTTATTTTTCCTTCAGTTTTGTTATGGACCAGGTAACCCGGCGAACTTCCATTCGCCTAAAAGTCAAAAATCTTAAATTATCAGTGTTCGTTAGTGTTATATTATGCATGTATTATAAATAAAAACCTTCCTCTTGAATCACTCTATTTAATTAAAAAAAACTGCATTAAAATCCGTGGCGTAGTTTTAAAGATCTTAGCATATATAGGGACAGACAGCGCGAAGCTTTTGTACTATGTAGTGATATTCCGAGGGGGAGGCGAGGCAACAGTCGGCGAAAAAAATTGGCTAGCCTCGGAAGATTTTCTCACTCCATTTTAAGGAATAATTCCGGAAAAACTAGACTTTTTTTTAAATCTAACTGAAATACCAAACTAGCATGCAGCCCACCTGATGGTAAGTGGTTACTGCCGCCCAAGGACGTCTGTAATCAACTTCATGCAGAATATGGGTTCTATCTGAAGCCAATCATAGATGTGTTGCTACTCCTAAGGACTATGATGGTCGCTTCATGTGAAAGTGTGCCGGCAACCACATCCTTCTATTGAAACGCAAGAAATGCTTCACGCTAGAAATAGGTGCGGCGGTGGTACTTCCCCGGTCGAACTACACTGGTTCTACCACCTACAAAAGACTTTTATATTTGCCGACAAAAAATATTCACCTTAAAACGGTAAACCTTTTTATTTTTTCTTCATTCGCCTATGTTAAGATTGGTGTACATCCATCTTAAGCCGTCCTTATAAACAATTAATTTTACTAGCGAGGCTCAAAAAAACATCCGTAATCAAATAAAATATAAACATGAACAAATTAATAACATCAATCATCTTAGAACATAATTACATAATTAGGTAAATAAATACCCACTTAAAACGATTATATCGATTTATCAACATATCGCCAGACAGAGTCTACGTGACTTTACAGCGACCTACAAAAATATAGATAAGTGGTTATATAATATATAGATACGAATATATTATATAATACTAGTCACCCGTCGCATCGGTCGAAATTCGACCGTAATTTAAATTAGAAAAACTAAACGTAGAATGAATATTTCTCAAATTCAAATAAATTCTAATAATTTTCAAGTTATTTTGAATGCACCCGTTAAAGGTATATAGAGATTTAATTAGCTAAGCTGCATATAAAAGAAATAACGGGTATGTTGCTCAAGACATCTGACAATATAAATATAGTTTAACCGTAATTTTTTTAACTAATTAAAATATCAAACGAGCATGTAAACCATCTGATGGTAAGCCTAAGTAAGATGGTCACTGCTGCCCATGGACATCTGTAAGCAAATTCATATAACATGGGTTCGATCCGAAATCAATCACAGATGCGTTGCAGTGTGCCGACAACCACACCCTTCCACCGAACCACAAGCTTCACGCTTGGTGGTACCTCCTCCGTCAAACTACATTGGTTTGACCATCTGGTGAGGCGTAGAGGGTAATAGATGTAAATTTACGGCGATTTTGTCCAAAAACAAATTCTACCTGTTTTCCAACTATTTTATTATAAGGACATAAATGAGTTTAAGTATCTTGCCATATATATAAATTATTTAGTTATATGGCAAAAGCGTCTAATAAGTACATATTTCTGTTTTTTAGTGTTCCATGCCGAAAGGGTAAAAACGAAACCCTATTTACTAAGACTACTATCAATCTGTCTGTCACCAGGCTGTATCTCATGAACCGCGATAACTGGACAGGTAAAATTTTCATAAACGTATTTCTGTTGTCGCTATAACAACTAATCCTAAAAACAGACTAACATACCTATTGAAGGGGGCACACAATTAACTTGATTTTTTGTCGTGTTTTATAGATAATGAAATGATATGAAATGTCTTTAATTTGTATAGGCCTACGGAGGCACTTACAAATTGTCAGTTGCATTTTTTTTTTTAACACTACCACCGGATCGGAATACGACCTCAACTGAGAAGATCCGGCAAGAAACATAGCGGGCTTGTCTTATTTCTTATTTATAGCCATTTTTTTAATTTAATTACAATCATGTTTTTAACATGGTAATGAAAGTTAGCTCCAGTATCTTGCCTTACATATATAATGGTATATACATAGATAATGGTACAGAACCCTTCGTGCGCGAGTTCGACTCCCACTTAGCCGGCTTCTTTTATTCACACAGCATTTAACGATCCCAGCAATGATATTTTCACACTTATACTCGTAACAAACTGTATTATCTTTCTCATACAACACATGGAGTAACCAGTAGGTAATTACGCTTGCAATTCGTTTCATACATTTGCCAATTCTTGCGAGATATCTCTGAATGTTGCAAATTTTCAACACAATAAAGTGTTGTTGCGAATTTATCGAAATCGTTCTTGTAATGCTTACAATCGTTCTTGTAACGGTTACAATGCGTTTACGAGAACTATGTACAAGGCGGAATGTATGTAATTTGACCGGGAAGATATCGACGCATCATATATAGGGATTGCAATCCGGAAAACCGGATCCGGCAATCCGGCGGATCCGGCACAAATTTACACAATCCGGATCCAGTACCAATTCAGCACCAGATCTGGACTCCCACTGGATCCGGTGATTGTATATTTTGACAAAGATTTCACATTACAAAAATAATTACCGTTAGAAATCGATCCTTTTTTTACACTGTTTTAACCGTTCGATTGAGAAAAAAACGGCCGGATCCGGCTGGATTGCAATCCCTAATCATATACCTACTTCTTTTTTACCTGATTGAAGTAGCAAACGAGCAAGCATGGCCGCCCTTGGACTTCTGTAAGCATAAAGATCAGGGGTTCTATTTGAAGTCAAACACTAATGCGTTGCTATTCCTGAGGTATACGATAATCGTCTCATATGAAAGTGAGCTGATACCAGCGTTTTTTTTTACTAAATCGAGATTTGGGAACTTTTTGGGTAAAAAAGCGAGACTTCATGGTTAAAAGCGGGACAGAAACACACTAGAAAGGGCCTCTTCGCGTTCTTTCGGGCCTGCGCCTCTTCTCGGTGTAGGAGGGCTGGAGGATTCGGCAACATTTTTTTTGGTGGACAAACTGCAGATCGATTTTTTTGGTCGACAAACTTAAGTTCCGCTTATATTTGCAATAGGCGACCTTTATTTTTGCAAAAGTCTGGTCCATCCCGAAAAGCGGGACATTTAATTTTGATGAAAAAATCCCGTCGTCCCGCCAAAATCGGGATGTCCGGAAACCCTTGTAAGCACCCACAATTTCAACAGAAACGCTGCAGCTTCACGCAATTATCGCTAGGAATAAGTGTGGTAGTGTTACCTCCCCACTCTACACTGGTTCCACCACCTGGTAAAAGAGTAGTTCTTGCGTTTTGGTTTATGGGTTATGTTGACTAACAAAGTAGGCATCATCTTAAACCTTTAAACTTGAAGGACCCCTATTAAAGATGCGTCGCTACTCCCGAGGACTAAGACGATCGCCTCATATAAAAGTTTGTCGGCAACCACACCTTTCCATCGAAACGCAAAAAGTGCTTCACGCTAGAAATAGGTGTGGCGATGGTACTTCCCCGGACGAACTACACTGGTTCTACCACCTATTTGCAAAGATGTACTTCAATACTATTTCATTTTCGCTCCGCTAGTGTCTTAAAATGTAATTTCATAAATTAATAGATAAAAGTGAATATAATAAGACTAGATACTGTATATCTTAAGTAACATCACGTGCCCGAAATACCACGTGTTTAGTTTAAACGCTGCCGAATTGTTTTTGTAACATCTGTGTTAATATTTAGTTATTATAATTACGACATACGTGTAAAAGTTGAATAAAACGCCAAAAACGACATTCGATATGTTCTGTATAAATGAATTCTATAAATAGGAAATTTGACGGAACTTCGTAGAAAGTATTGGTTATTTTTTTTTGAACTGAATAAGTTTAAAGATTCTCTATGATATATAATGGTTTCATATCATATAATATAATCATATAATATAATAATATATAAAAAAGGTAGTACTACTATACTACCTTTTTTTTTGTTATCGAGGTGGAAACCTTCAAAAGGTACCGACTCTGTGGGAGCAACGCCGGATTATGTCGGATTTTTACCTCACTAAAACCGCCCTTGGTAGCTCCTCCATCTAGCTGGTAGCCATCCTCAGCGATGTGTGGTGGACTCCGGGATCTCCAATGGATCACAACAGGAATCCTTCGAGCGCGATGCTCTCTTTGGGCTCTTCCGAGTGAGCATTGTACACACTGCGCCTTCTGGTGTTTCCGACAGCATGTGGCCACGCATGCCGTCATCCTACACGGGGTCACTTGGGTGGACGGTTCGAGCTCCGACTCTTACCGCCCGCAACCCCTGAAGCCCCTTTTAGTCTGCTCTTACGACAGGCAGGGGATACCGTAGCTCTATTCTGATCCTGGAACTACACTAGTAGACAATGCAATATATAAAATAAACTTTTTAATACTTATTTTGCGTCTTACATAAAATTACATATTTTAAGATACAATAAGATTGCTTTTCGGTGTTTATATACCTGGTATTTTTTACAGTTGCAAAAGATGTACAATATAAAGTGATAATACCGAATACTTATATAATACATGTTCATAATTACGTAGAAACTAGTATTTGGATTAATTAAAGTAATTTAAATCCATATCGTGTAACTAAAGCAATCTACAGAGATATCATCCGTACATCACTACATAGTATAAAAAGTCGCTTCTCTCTGTCTGTCCCCATGTATGCTTAGATCTTTCAAAATACGCTACGGGTTTTAAAGCAGTATTTTAATAGATAGAGTGATTCAAGAGGAAGTTTTTATGTATAATACATGTATAATATACTAGAGAAACACTGATAATTTTATTTTTTTGACTTTTAGGCGGAACAAAGTTCCTCGGGTCGTCTAGTAAGTATACTATATATGAAAAATCCGCTTGTTTGTACTTAGTATAATCAGTACTTGGCGTAACCGGGCCCTTGCTGTTATTTGTTCTGATTCGACCGTTTCTTTTGCATGCAAAATTGTCCGCCTACCCACTCTAATGCTCATAAAAATAATATTATTGTAAAATTAATTTCTCAGTAAGTGATTTTCAATCTTTTTGGGAAATAAATTACTTTAAACCATAAACCATATAAATTAGCAAAAAATTTAGATAACTATAAACATGACAGAAATTTCTTTAATATTTAATGTTCATTTTTTTATGTATCTTTGACATCGCATTAAACCACAACTACTGAATTTAGTTCAAAGGATTGAATTGGACTTAATTAAAATAAAAGATTATTTTAATATAAGGTTATATTATATTTTTAAAGTGTGCGTGAAACCATAAAGCACATCTAGTTTATAATAAAATACAATAATACTAATACAGTTTCAATTGTTACTGTAATTTGTAGTATATTAAAATTTGTGCCATCCCTACTAACATTATAAATGCGAAAGTAACTCTGTCTGTCTGTCTGTTACCACGCCTAAACTACTTAAGATTCACGCCTAAACTACTTAAGATTGTGAATAAGTTCAAAGAAAGGCGGTTTACAATATTCTAATTCGTCTAATTTTAAGAATATTTTTACATAATAATTATGATCCTAACCACAAATACATACTTTAAATTCGTTTCTTCACTCTTTGTTTGTCCAGGTAATCATCTGAGCGGCTAAACCCATTTGGATGGTACTTTCACTATAGAAAAGCTTATGCAGCAACATATAGACCACTTTTTATTATAGTATAATTTCAACGGGGTCGAAATTTGCGCGGGAAAAACTATACAATACACTAATTTACACGCGGGCGAAGCCGGGGGTACAGCTAGTGCAATATAAATTTTCAAAAAAGATTAACGACTATAATATCAACCCAGACCGTCAACTTAACGCGTTCTACAAAGAAAGCGCGCATAAAAACCCACTGGTGGTCACCCACCCAATTGCCGACCGTGCCCGCCATCTCTTTATTTACAATCGACATTTAACTTATGCACATGAAGATACTTCAATGAAAATGCTCACTACGTACCTACAACATCTCATTATGAGTAGGTAACATCTATGATATGTACCCATAGACTTGGTAACCTGTCAGTTGCAACGAGGAATATCCCCGCTCAGCCGGGAGCCTCCGTGACGTCAGTACAACACGTGAGATAGGCACGTGTGGCATGTCTTCTACTAGCTTATGTTATGTATGCCACTGTCTATACTACGAGTATTTTCCAGCGCGCGAAAGCCAAAAATTTCAATAAAAAGCCCAATGCTTTTTATTCAGTGTAAAATTCAATGTAAAAATGTTATTATTCTATTAATGCATTCTTAACTGACATGAATATTTAATTTAAGTACTTATTTATTGATTTATATAATGATTTGACACGGTGACATAATTATTAATATTTGTATGCCCATATTGGGCTGAATATAGAGCACTTTCCTTGTAAAACAGTTCATCTTACAAACCTGTATTCACAAATAAAGGAATTATTATTATAAGAAGCCTTTGAGATGGGTAATAGGTATTAAAAAAAATAAGAAAATTTGTCTCAGTAGATACTAAAACAAATTTTCTCTTTTTTGTGCAACGTGATTCACGATAAAACCCAAAGTTAATAGAAAGCTTTGTGACATTTTTAATTATAACAATACTTTAAAAATACAATCACAAAGTGTGCTAACTTTGTGCCACGGTGGTACAACTTTGTGAACTCAGATGCCACCACCACGCCTATTTTTCCCTAATAATGACAGTGTAAAGCGGCGCTGAGTTCTTTTCTGAAGGATATAATAAGAGAGATACAACGAAAAAACCCACTGAGTTTCTTGGCGGATCTTCTCAGTTGAGGTCGTGTTCCGATCCGGTGGTAGTGTAAAAAGAATGTAACTGACAATTTGTAAGCGTCACGTACGCCTATACAAAATAAAGACATTTCTTTCATTTCAGACATAGTTATCCAAAACGTTTCAACTTAGTCCTCGGATCTCTGATCTTATTTGATATAGATTACAAATGTCCATTTACAACTGCAACGTTCCATCAGGTGGACTGCACGTTTGATACTTCTGCATTATAAAAAAATATAAATTTAAAGAAACGAGTAGTGTCCCCATGAAAACGATAACAAAGCATTGAAATGTAGATATTTTGATAAAACTAGACGCTTTACACACACTTTCTACACTCATAGCCCCACACTAGGATTTTCTCCTGTATCGTGGGTACCATGGACACACACGAGACGAATATACAAACACCCAGACCCAGAACATGAATCTAAACTCATAATTCAGATACCTGTCTGGCCGGGAATCGCACCCGGAACCCATTTCGCGTCAGACCGGTATGTAACCGCTCGGCCACGCGGGTCGTAAACTACGAGAATATAGGTTAAAAAAGAAAAAAAATATACACGACGAATAAATAACCTCTTTCCTTTGGGGAAGTCGGTTGAAAACAATACTTACTAAACAATTTTATTGTTTTACTTAACATACTTAGTAACTGCAATACACAGACAACATTATCATCCTATTATAGTTGCAGTGGTTATGTTCCTCAATGACAGGGGTAGTGAACCTTTTCGTATTATTTTTGTTTTTCTAAAGAAACGTGTAAGGAGACCATAGACGTGCTATTTAGTAACATTAATCTGGCAATTACCGGGAGAATAATAAAACGACCGATGATCTTAAGAAAACGGCGAGAAACTGTTAAATTCTAAAGGGACAAGACCAGTTGAAGTGGCGCTATTTAGGACTATATTGAGTAGGGGATATCAAAATGCTAATGGACGAATTAATAAATACCATCAAGGTTAAACTCTTTAAATATAATTATGTGTGTCTTCCTTAATCAAGGTGGTAGAACCAGTGTAGTTCGACCGGAGAAGTACCACCGCCACAGCCACACCTATTTCTAACGTGAAGCATTTCTTGCGTTTCGATAGAAGGGTGTGGTTGCCGGCACACTTTCACATGAAGCGATCATCATAGTCCTCGGGAGTAGCAACGCATCTGTGATTGACTTCAGATGGAACTAATGTTCTGTATAAAGTTGATTACAGATGTCCATGGGCGGCAGTGACCACTTACCATCAGGTGGAATGCATGCTCGTTTGCTACTTCAGTCAAATAAAAAATAATAATAATAATACAAATTAAAGTACTTTGACTTTTACTGAGATTAGATGACAACGGAGTCTTAAGTCAAAAGCTTTCCAAACGAGTTTTTTAATGATGGTAAAAAGCTTCGCAGGCATCGTAGCTGAAAATTGTGTAGCGTGCTAACTAATGTCTCGTGCCATCAATAGCGTACCAATGGTTTCCCATCCCTGCCATGGGGACCCCTCCGTGACGTCAGTCCAATACGTGATGGAGATATATGTTGTCATTACATAATTTATAAGCCGATAAACGATATGGATTTAGGGATTTTGTATGATAAAGTCAGCAAAAAAACTGCAGTGAGTCCATTTCTACCTACAGACAAAGAAAACCGGACAAAACACATTTTTTTATCTAACTTAAGTAGCAAACGAGCATGGCAGTCCACCTGATGGTAAGTGGTCACTGCCGCTCATGGACATCTGTAATCAACTTCATACAGAACATGGGTTCCATCTGAAGTCAATCACAGATGGACTATGATGGTCGCCTCATGTGAAAGTGTGCCGGCAACCACACCCTTCTATCGAACCGCAAGAAATGCTTCACGCTAGAAATAGGTGTGGCGGTGGTACCTCCCCGGTCGAACTACACTGGTTCTACCACCTTGAATACCTTTACGCTTCTGCGTCAGAAGGGGGTAATATTTTTCAAGCGTATGTATGTTTGTACGTCAATTTGTATGGCGCCACAGCGCAGATGATCAATAGCGTACCAATGGTTCCCCATCCCTGCTATGGACCCTTCCGTGACGTCAGTCCAACACGTGATGAAGATACATGTTGTCATTACATTAGTGTTCTAAGTCGATAAACGATATGGATACAGGGGTTTTGTAGAATAGTGTTAGCACATACTTAGGTGGAGTTCGGGTTCATTTGCGTCTGCAGACAATGAACGTGCAATTGACCAGACATGATTGTTTTAACCGACTACATCAGAAGGAAGTAATGTTTTCTGACTGTTTCTATGTTCATAAGTCATTTTGTTTGGCGATCAGAGAAAAAGGAGGAGGAGATAGTAATAGTAATAATGATTTTATTGCCTCAAACACACAGGTTACAGTTATAAGGGTGCATTTACATATTAAACTTAATATTTATGTACATAGTAAAAATAGGCACATAGGATTGTAGAGACAAAAGGAGGTGGCTCAGCGTTTGCCAACACGGAATTAAGGAGATTGGTATAAATACATGAAAACATTAATTTATTCTTCTTCTTAATAAAAATGAATGTTTGTCTGTATGTCCTCTATAGAATCGTAAACTATTCATTTAACGACGTGATGATCTTTAGCAAAATTGTTATTCATGAGCTCGCGAAGGTTTCTGGGCCAAATTCGATAATGATTCGAACTTCAGATCTGTTTCTATAAAACTTAATATCTTTTGCTACAGCGTAATATAATAAAGTAGACTTGCTATGACGCAGAAGGACACGTGATTGCCAGCATCCACGTGATGTCGCTAGTACAACCCCGCCCTACACGCCTACCTGCAGTACACATGTTAGTGATGTAACGGATTGTTCGCATTCGTATTCAGAATATTCTTTTTGAAGTGAAACTTCTTTATCGGGGTTGGAAAAAAATTTAGTGTAACATTTTTTCGTTACGCGCCATTTTTTTCTGTTACGCGCCATCTTTTTTTTCCGTTACGCGCTATCTTTTTCTTATCCCTACCACGCGTGATATTAGATAGATTATTATAGATTAGATTATTAGATAAAGTTTAATAAAAGCCTTTTATTTAACCAATTTCTGTAAAGTTGCATATAGTAAATTATTTTTTGAAAACTAACGTCGTAAAGAAGTTTCACTTCTTACGAGTGTACGCTAGTACACGCACACATTTTTTTTTATCTGACTGAAGTAGCAAACTAACATGCTATCCACCTGATGGTAAGTGGTCACTGCCGTATGGACATCTGTAAGCAACTTCATACAACACATGGGTTCCATCTGAAGTCAATCACAGATGCATTGTTACTCCCGAGGACTATGATGGTGGCCTCATGCGAAAGTGTGCCGGCAACCACCTTCTATCGAAACGCAAGAAATCATTCACAATAGGAGTAGGTGTGAGGGTGGTACTTCCCAAGTCGAACTACACTGGTTCCACCTTAAAGTGGACTTCAGATAGAACCCCTGTCATTTATGAAGTTGCTTATGTCTATGGGCGGCAGTGACCAATAACCCTCCTTTGGACTGCGCGCTTGTTTTTTATTTCAATTAGATAAAAAACCCCAGTCGAGTCATACTCGACTTCTTCCAACTTGTTAATAAGTTAATAAACTTTATTTGCGCTTATTACATCAGTACACGTGAGGCTTGACGTAAGGTGACATGTGAGGCGACCTCACGTGAATCTATCATGGTATTATGAAATCAATACACCTGTATCATTACGTAACATAATAGACCCGCGTGGCATGATAGTTTAAGTACCGGAAGGTTCCAGATTCAATCAATTAAAAAAAATTTTAAACAAAAAATACAACCGACTTCCATGCCACATAAAAGTAAAAAATAATTTAATTACATGTTGGTTTAGAGCAAACACAGTACTCAGTACATAGTCCCGAAGTCGGCGCTCACCATATTTCGCTGGATCACGACGAAACTATATATGTGTCATATATGAGCGCCGACTTCGGAACTATGTACTGAGTACTGTGTTTGCTCTAAACCAACATGTAATTAAATTATTTTTTACTTTTATGTGGCATGGAAGTCGGTTGTATTTTTTGTTTAAAAATTTTTTTTTCACGCTTTTTAGTGACGATAAATTCACTTATACGAGACCGTGTAATACATAGTATCAATAAGACTGCATAGTGCAAGCATAAATGGAAACGTTAATTTAAACTCAACCTTATATGACAAATCAAAAAAAAGCCTAAGCGATATCTTACATTACTGTTACAATGCGTATGAACTGAGCGCAACCGCTCGCAGGGCGCTGCCGCGCCCTGCTCGCTTAGTTTTTGTGTTTTCTTTTATGTTCCAACCTAACCTAACCCATCCAATTTAAAAAGGTTGGTAGTACTCTTGCATCTTCCAGGTAATTGTATTCAAAGTGGAATTTTTGATCATAATTATATTCTCTCCGAAACTCATTGTTGGTATTGTGAACAACAACATTATGTATACGTAAGTACAATATGGCCGATGCCTACGGTTTAAACTTGAAAGACCCCATCATTATCAGGGTTGAGGAGTTGAAGGTCAAATTTATCATGTCATATCTTTGCTTAGTAATCTCATTACATATACGTAAGCACCATATGGCCGATGCTTATGGTTTAAACTTGCAGTACCCTGCATCATCAGGGTTGAGGAGTTGAAAGTCAATTTTCTTATCATACGTCTTTGCTTTGTAAATATATTACATACCCATAAGCATCAAATGGCCAACGCCTATAGTTTAAGCCTGAAGTACCCCTGCATCATCAGAGTAGAGGAGTTGAAGGTCTAATTTTTCATCTTTTATCTTTGCTTAGTAATCTTATCAGATATACGTAGCGATCATGTAGCTAACGCCTATAGTTTAAGCTTGAAGCACCCCAACATCATCAGGATTGAGGAGTTGAAGGTCCAATTTTCCACTGTATACAACCATTTTTCTAATGTTCTAAGTTACATTTTTTAAATATCATTTTGAATGCGTAAGGATGAAATAGCTAAGTTTTATGGCTTAGGCATTCAATACCCCTGCATCATCAGGATTGAGGAGCGGAAGGTCCAATTTTTCGTTGTATACCTTTGCTTAGCCATGTTATTACAAATCCGTGAGCAACAAATGTCTAACGTTTATGGTTTAAGCCTGCAGTACCCCTGCATCATCAGGGTTGAGGAGTTGAAGGTCAAATTTGTCATCGTACATCTTTGCCTTGCTATCTTATTATATATCCGTAAGCACCAAATGGCCATCACCTACGCCTTGGGCTTACAGCACCCTGCATCGTCAGGGTTGAGGAGTTGAAGGTCAATTTTTTTATAATATGTCTTTGCTTAGTATTGTTATTACATACCCATAAGCACCAAATGGCCAACCCCTATGGTTTAGGCTTGAGGCACCCCTGCATCATCAGGATTGAGGAGTTGAAGGTCAAATTTTTCATCACATGTTATTGCTTAGTAGTCTTATTACATATATGTAAGCACCAAATAGCTAATGTTATAGTTTAGGATAGCTGTAACCCTGCATCATCAGGATCGAAGAGTTGAAGGTCAAATTTTTCGTCAACCTATATAAGCATAGATATATAATACATATTCCAAGTTTCATAAGAATCGATTTGGCAGAAGCCGAGTTATCTCAAATTATCTAAAAAACTTGAGGAGTAGTGGTGGTTTCCCCCCCATAACTCAAAGAGTTAAGCATCACAGCATACCCATGTCCAAGGGAAAAAGTTGCGTGACAAAATTTCCTATCAAATAAAAGAAAGAAAATGGAAATCGGTTCAGAAACACCTAAGTTATTCAAGATTTTAAGAAACCGACATTTTCCAATTTTCCGGGAAAACCGCCGGAAGGTTTTCATTTTCCTCAATATGGGACTGCCTGTGAAACTAGCCGCATACAATGTCGTATGAATCGTGTCGGTAGGTCGACGATTTCTAGCCATTTCGCTCGAACATACATAAAAAAATATACGTGACGAATAGATAACCTCTTTCCTTTGGGAAGTCAGTTAAAAATAATTTAGTTAGTGATTAGCAAACGAAAATGCAGATAGACTGCGTGTTTGCTTGTTAAATCGGTGCCATCTTTGATCCGTTGATAAAAAGATAATCGCTCATATGCAGTAGCAAAAATGTACTTTGTATATGATGATTGTATACCTATTTCTAGCGTGAAGCATTTCTTGCGTTTCGATGGAAGGATGTGGTTGCCGGCACACTTTCACATGAGGCGACCATCATAGTCCTCGGGAGCAGCAACGAATCTGTGATTGACTTCAGATGGAACTCATGTTCTGTATGTGGTTGATTACAGATGTCGAAGGGCGGCAGTGATCACTTACCGTCAGGTGGACGGCATGCTCGTTAGCTACTTCAGTCCGATAAAAAAAGGAAAAAAAAAACTTTGTTTGCGCATTTATTACATCAGTACACGTGAGGCTTGACGTAAGGTGACATGTGAGGCGACCTCACGTGAATCTATCATGGTATTATGAAATATACCTGTATCATTACGTAAAACAATAGACCCGCGTGCCACGATAGTTAAAGTACCGGAAGGTTCCGGATTCAATCTACTAAAATTATTTATTTAATGTTTAGCAAAGAAAAATGCAGATGGACTGCGTGCTTGTTTGCTTGTTAAATCGGCGCCACCTTTGATCCCTATAATAATAAAAAGATAATCGCTCATATGCAGTACATTGTATATATGATGATTGTATATAATTCCGTTTTGTATCTTTTGAAACTTACTCTATCATATTTTTTATATTTTTACTAATGATACTAACGATAAGGCAGACGGGCCAAGTGGACATTTGCAACACCAGAGGAGTCGCCAATGCATCGCCGGCTTTGAAGGAGAGCTCTTTATGCACCTTTCTTGAAGAGCTTCATGTCATAGCGCGCTATCTTAGCCGGACACTTGCATACAACGGCTTACTTTTACGATATGATATGTATGAAACGCCCATTTAAGGCTTCGAGGGTCGCAACGCATCTGGGACTGATTTTCAAATGATTCTTGTTATATAAGGAGAGGCTTACATCTGTCCATAGGCTGCAGTGACCACTTGCATTGACCACCACGCATGGATTGCACGCCCGTTTGCTATTTCTATCTTATAAAAAAGATATTGGCTATTTCATTTATCGTAACAAAAAAAACTGTCACGGTAGAAACAGATGTGTCTGTAACTATATAAGAAACAAACCAATATTCGTACCTAACTAGATGTAGGTAGGAATAATATGGTTTAAGATTCTTTATTTCCCAAAAAGATTACAAATCGCTTACTGAGAAATTAGTTTTTAACAATGATATTATTTTGTGAGCACTAGAGTGGGTAGGCGAAAAATTTTGCATGCAAAAGAAACGGTCGAGTCAGAACAAATAACAGCAAGGCCCGGTTACACCAAGTACTGATTAATTGTTATTGTAAATCATAGATTAAAATTAACTATTGAGATTGAAATAACTATGAGAGATTTATTTATATTAAATAAATGAATGCATAAATTTTATTGAGTTTTATTGTTTAGATGTTTAAATATGGCAAAATGTTATAAATAAATAAGTGTGATAGTAGAAATTTTTATATTTATTGTTTTAGTAAAATTTAATTGAAATACAAATATTTCGCTGTATTGTATCAATTCATAGTATTTCATTATTATTATTATTCTATATTAAAACATTGTAAAATAAATTAAGTATACATAAATTTACATTTCATATTTGTTTTGTTTATTTTATAATTTATTTATTTTATTTAGTCAATAATGATGAACGTAGCAATTATATTTATTGAGGTAATAATATTCATATTTTTAGGTTAATTAAAGTCATTTTGAAGATTCAGTAAATATTGTTTAAGCGTCTTTTTAAATATAATCATAGACTTAGCCTCTTTTACATCTTTCGGTAATTTATTGTATAGCTGCGCTCCTTCGTATAAAATAGAACTTTTACCGTATTTGGTTCTAGGAGCACGTAATATTATATTATTTGCATGTCTTGTTTTTATTTTCTGTACTTGTACTTTTTTTGTAAAACTGATACGGCAATGTATGTCTTGAGTTAATATTTTTCTTATCAGTATACATGTATTATATATATAGATTTGTTTTACATTTAATAATTTCGTATCATTGTATATTTTAGATGTTCTTGTTAAATAATTATAATTGTATAAAACTTTAATTAACCTATTTTGCGCAATTTGCAGAGCGTTTAAATGAGTTTTAGCAGCTGTGCCCCAAATTTCTATGAGGTAATCTAAATGCGATTTCACGAGTGAGTTATAAATTATATAACGCACTTTTATTGAAAAAACTCGGGTAACAGATTTCAGTGCACCTGAGAGGGAATTTAACTTAGAACACAGTTTTTGAATGTGCGGCTTCCATGACAATTTATCATCCAAAATTAGACCAAGATATTTTTCTTCTTTCGATCTTTGAAGATTTACATTATTGATAGTCAAGGGAGGATAGTTGCAAAGTTTTTTATTTTTTGCAGCAAAAATCATGTACTTAGTTTTTGACTCGTTTATAGTTAGTAAGTTATTCAGAAGCCAATTTTGCAGAACATTGAGATCATTTTGGGCTTGTTTTATTAAATCGTTTAATGATGTTCCAAAGTAAAATATGCAGGTGTCATCAGCATAAAGGGTTAGATGCCCATGTAAACCTATTTTATACATGTTATTGATATAGATCAGGAATAGGGTTGGTCCTAAGAGGGATCCCTGGGGTACGCCGTAGGTTACAAGTTTAGGGCTACTTTTATATTGACCTAACTTTACAATTTGATACCGGTTTGTTAAGTAAGATTTAAATAAATCTAGGGCTTTTCCCCTAACTTTGGCATGTCTGTTAAGTTTATCAAGTAACAATTTGTGACTCACGGTATCAAACGCCTTTTTGAGATCTATGAAGATACCCAGTGATATTCGTTTTTTGTCTATATTAACTTTCAAATCAGTGATTAAATCTATTGTGGCTGTTAAGGTATTGGATTTAGATCTAAAACCATATTGGCCTTTAGACAAAAAATTGTTGGATTCCAGATGTTCTACAAGTCTATTATGAATAATTTTCTCAAATATTTTAGAGATAACCGGGAGGACTGAGATAGGTCGGTAGTTAGACGGATCTAGTTTGTCGCCGGACTTAAAGATAGGGCTTACTTTCGCGATCTTCAAAGAGTCAGGGAAGACACCTATATCTAGACACTTATTTATACATTTACTGAGTGGTTCGGATATTAGGGTTTTGATACATTTAATTGTTTTAGTATTTATACCGTCAATACCAGCGCTTGTGTTTGATTTAAGGTTGTCAATTATTTTTATTATTTCGTTTCTGTCTGTATGTTTGAAATATGACAATATGGTGCAGTTATGATTATCTTCACAAATTATATCTACATTATGGTATGTTTTTGGTATGTTATCTGCTAAAATAGACCCTATAGTAGAAAAAAAGTGATTGAAACTTTCACAAATTTTTTGTTCGTCTGTTATAATTTCTGACTCAATTTTTAATTTTGATGGGACACATTTATCTCTTATTTTATTATTAAATAATTCATTAATTATTTTCCACATTTTCAATGATTTACCTCTACACTCTCTAAATGCTTTACAATAGTAATTGTTTTTCGCTGTCTGTATTAAATTAAACGTCTTGTTTCTATGTAATAAAAACTCCTTCTTGATTTCTTCATTGTTTGGTTCTTTCTTAGTTTCTATCCATTTTATGTTTCTTTCTTCTATAGCTTTAATGATTTCTTTATTTATCCAGTCCTTCTTAGGTGGATTTTGTATTTTAATTTTCGACATTTTGTTAGCATTTATAGTATCTATTAGTATTTTTTCCATTTTGTCATATTCATAATTTAAGGTTTGCTCTAAAAATTGGTTACACATGATATTGGAAGATTTTAGTGACATAAGTAATGAGTCATAGTTTACTTTTTCGTATATAACTTTTTGGGCTATAATTGATGGACATTTTAGCATTTCTAAGTAAATTTGTTTGTGGTCGGACATCGCACTTTCAATAATAGCTAGGTGGAATGGATGACCATGAATATTTGAGCTGATATGATCTAGAATGGTAGTTGTTTCGGCAGTCTCACGTGTGCAAAATTGTTTACTTAGTTTATTTAATAGAGTGTAACCATTGCATTGTAGCGCATTTTTATATTCTATAATATCTTTTTTCCTTTCCAAAAGATTATAGTTGAAATCTCCTAGAATTATTGCTCTTTTTCTTTTTCTCAACTGATCTGAAAATATTTCTATAAATTCTTTACTGTTTGTTCGTTCTGGTTTATAGATGACACCGATGTCGACGCAAAACTTTTCAACATGCACCCATAAGTAGTGATTGTCGTCCTTGCACTCATTTTCAACCAAATAATGTTTTAGATCGTTGTGAATAAATATGGATACCCCTCCTCCTCTACTTATTGTTCGGTAATTAAAGTAATGAGTATAATTTGGTATATTAACAGAAATGGCTTCAGACTCCGATTTTATCCACGTTTCGGTGATTGCTATAACATGAATATTGTATAGAGCTTGCAGTATACATTTGAGTTCATCTAATTTGCCCGGTTTCACAAGGCTCCTCGCATTTAGATAAAGGAATTTTAAAGCTTTTTTGTGTGTGGTGAGGTTGGCATAGTTGTCCACAATTTGATGGCTTATGGATTCAGGAATATTTACTTTATTTCTGTCTACCAGATTTGTTAGTTTTTTGCCCTCTGTTCAACTATTTTAGGAACTCCTTTTATAAATTTTATAATAACATTGCTTTCGCCTCTGCCTTTGCGTACCTCTAGTTCTTCCTTCATGATTTTTAAATATTTTTGCTGTTGAGGAGTACTATCTGAGTAAATTTTAAAATTTCCCTCAATGTGTTGTCGATTCTTTAGAATGTTCTTTGCTTGATCACAATTTGTAAAAATAGCTTTGATGGGTCTTGAGTAATTTTGTCTATATTTGCCTAGACGTATGCAATGCATAGGACAAGCGTTTTCTACTTTTGCACTTCTTATGATCTTCTGTACTTCATTTATGTCATGTTTGAGTCTTTCCTCTGCAATTGGGGATTTTAATTCTTGTATACCGGTAATAATAATGTTTTTTTCCCTGAGATTACGTTCTCGCATTTCAGTTAAAATATCTTCACAATGAGATACTAGATCAGATTTATTAACAGATTCCGCCTTTGTGTCTTTTATGTAATTCTCTAAGGATTCAATTTTATTTTCTACACTGTTATATCTTTTGTTTAGTTCCAAAATATCGGTCTTTAATTTATTTTGTTCAAGAAGTATATTGTTTGTTTTTTGTTCTATGCTATGAATTTGATTTTTAATAGAAGCTATATCGCTAGAGATTTTTGCTAAATTTTGATTTTGTGCCTTTGTGAAATCCTGGAAAATTGATAGCATTTCTTCGCGAAAATCAGCAAGGTCATTGATTAAGTTGCTTACATCATCTGGTTTTTTCCTCTTGCGAAGTGTAACTTGTTGCATACCAGTTTCCGCACGTGATTCAGGTAGTGCTTGAAGATCTCCTCCTCCACTTGGGGTTCCAGGCGGACTTCGTCGGACACTCATGTTTACGATGTTTATTTTTTCTAAGCAAGTGTTAACCGTTGATTAGATTGTTGTTGGTTGAACTCGCCCGTTTCTGCAAATGAGTCACAACTTCGTTCCGTGTCGCATCAGTTGATCGGTAGCTTATTTTAGTAATGTCTTAAGAACACTTTGCACTAGGAAACCAAAACTTAGTTTATCTTTATAGTTTTAAGATCGATTGTCCTTTTTCCTTAAAAAATATTTTTGTTGCAAATAGTTATACACGTCCACTCTGTACGCTTGCTCACAGCACACTATTACTATTTGAACTATTTGAACTACGAAAATATTATTTTTCCATTTTCAAAAACATGAGAAAGTAAAAATAGAATTTCGTTTATTCAGCTGCATGTAAATAAACTTTAAAATTTAAATTAAATGCGACATAATAAAATATGTCAAATATGCTGTATCAAAATGTAGGATCATTTTGAAATTTATTTATTTGCTATTTTTTAACATATCAATTGTAAGAATTTTATGGGGGTAGTATTATGAACAACATACTGGAAGTACACGGCAAGATACTGGAGCTAACTTTCATTACCATGTAGAAAAAAAAAACATGATTGTAATAATATTAAAAAAAAAGGATAAAGATAAGAAAAAAGACAAACCCGCTAAGTTTCTTGCCGGATCTTCTTAGTTGAGGTCGTGTTCCGATCCGGTGGTTGTGTAAGAAAAATAATGTAACTGACAATTTGTAAGTGCCCCCGCAGGCCTATACAAAATAAAGACATTTAATTTAATTTAATTTAATTTAATTTAATTTAATTTCATTTCATTTCATTTAATTTCATTTAACTCACTACTACCCTACACAAAAGCATATAAAAGCAAAAGAACGTTAGAGCTCTCAATTTTAAAGACTAAGGATCGAAATCCAGAAAAAAATGGATAATCTGCGACACTGATAGCCAGATAGTTAAAACTTGGTCTCGACTTTGAACCTCGAATGTCCGAAGTTTGATCCCCGACACGCACCATTTTGTTTTTTCTAAAAACTCATATGCGTATTAGTATTTAATTATCACTGTTTTAAGGTGAAGGAAAACACCATGACGTAACATGAGAATTGTCCGAAGAAAATTTTGTTAGAGGTGTACTTTCCCTTTATTTTTTTGTACGAGGAAATCTTCTAAAGGTACTCGACGCCGTAGGAGCGACGCGGGTTTTGTGGGGCTCTTATCGCAATGAAACCCCCTCGGTGGCCGTCCTCAGCGCTGCCTGGGCTGGACTCCGGGATCTCCAACGGAACACAGAGGTGTACTAACCTAACTATACTAGTGTGGCGACCTCCCGCTACTCATCAAGAAATGGCGCTACTAGTATTCTGAAACACGCTATCGTAGCATTCTCAGAATCCTGCATATATACAAGTTCCGAACATCAACTGTTGGAGCACGGCCGCTCCCCAGGCATGGTCACCTAGCCTGGCGGGAGATCTCCCTTTGCCAAACTAGCTTGCCCAGCGCAATGGGCAGAGGGAAAACCCGTACCCAACAATGGGATAAAAATGGGTTGACGAATCCAACCTGACTTACTGTAATACCGGGTGTCCCCTGCGCTCTCCTGTGGTCCCCGCCAAGCCCTTTATTAGAAAACTAAAAGACCACCTAATCCTAAAAGTTCCATCATAACACCCAATGTAAAAACGCTAAATCTTTGTAATCTACCTAAATCAATCGACCTTAGAAATATGTTTACGCTATTTCGCCGTAAGTTTCCATTTACAAGGTCCCACTAACACTTCACGGTATTACTCTGAAAAGAACGACGATCCGCGTGGCGCAGCGGTTACCATACCGGTCTGACACGCAGTGGGTCCCGGTTTCGATTCGCGGCCAGACAGGTATAGTATTTTTCATATACGTAGTATAATTTTTAGGTCTTAATGTTAACACCTTTTAACGTATTCTGATTAAACGTAATGTGCCATTTATTTATAATTGTAATTGTTGTTAATTACAATGTCATTATATGCTTATTACTACTACACTCGTAATCTTAAGAGAAACAAATAAGTAAACACTTGCATCGGCACGTGTTCAGCCATGTGGGTAAATGAGTGAAAACTACATATATGTATACGAGTACATACTAATGATGTAACGATCGCATTCGAATATTCGCATGGTATACAAATTCGCATTCGCGAGAATTGGACGAATGTTTTGTTAATATAGATCTACAGTTTGTCGCCCAAAAATGCCAAATGTCGCCAAATCTATTTTTTTATTTATATTTTTGATCGCCTACATAAACGAAATGAAATGTCTTTATTTTGTATAGGCCTGCGGGGGCACTTACAAATTGTCAGTTACATTTTTTTTTCTTACACTACCACCGGATCGGAATACGATCTCAACTGAGAAGATCCGGCAAGAAACTCAGCGGGTTTGTCTTTTTTTCTTATTTATATTCATTTTTTTGATATTATAGTTTACACCAATTAAAATATAAAAAGAACAAAAGTATACAATACAGAAAAGCTAAGTGCAACTACATTTATGGGCGAAGACTGCTTGCAAAAATGAGCGAGTAATATGTAAGATAAATGATAATAACAATAGTAATCAAGAAAAGAAAAGAACATTTTTTCTGGAATAAAATTAAATTAAATTAAAATTAAACAGATTTGATATGTCAATATTGTATTTAAATCTATATAAATTTAAGTTGAAATGCAGTTTAATGACAAAAAAAGGTCGCCATATTTATATTTTATCGCCCCCCTTACTATTTCTAATCTCCCTTACTATTAATTATGTTAATATTAATCCTCCTTACTATTTACTTTTCAAATTAATATTAACTGCACATTCGCATTTACATTCGTGAATGATTAATCAATCGATTAATCGTTTATTTTCATGAAAATAGGTACAAAGCTCTCGTATGTATAATATTACAAATTTTAGGCACTATATTCTACACATTGAGGCATACAAAATACAAACATTACGTAAAATATGTAAAATACATAAAATTGGAATTATACATGCAATTCACAATGATCAAACAGTAACATTAGTTATATCAGTAACACACACACACACACACACACACACACACACACACACACACACACACACACACAAGCAATGTTTTATTAGACATTAATTTTGATAAACGGTTGAGTTCTAATGGCATTTAAAGTAAACATTGATATGTTTACAGGTCTACTGTAAGATGATCACTTACTTCCAATACATGTCAGCCTTTATAAGAGTAATTTGAAAAACCTTTTTCGGATCGTATGATTCGGCTAAATATCTTTAATGTTTTCGAAATATTATTGAATTTTCACGCGAGCGAATGGTTTGCTTAGTTGATGCTTTGCTGATGAAATATAACTATTTTCGTAAGCCCTACATTTGTTGTGAACTGCACTGTCTTGGAGACGCTTAAGAAAATCTATCCCAGATAAGAGTACGTTAGTATAATAATATTTCTATGGGCGCGTAAGTGTGTGTACATACACTTGAATATGTATATGTGTGTGTAAGAGCAAGGTAAAGGAAGTGAGATGTACAGAGTCGTCGTCAATCCCTTACTGTCCCACTGTTGAGTACAGATCATCTTTTAGAATAAGAGTTTAAGGCCATATTGTACCGCGCTGGCTAAGTGCGAATTAGTAGACTTTACACACATTTGAGATTTTTTTTTATTAATATAAGTTTCCTCACGATGTTTTCCTTCACCGTAAAGCAGTAATAATTATTATCTAATCTATCCATCCATCCATCCACTAGCCTTTGAAAGCCTGCTGGACGTAGTCTCTCCCCTTATCTGCCCCACTACGGTGTTGAGCTATCTGTACCCAGCGGTTAATTATTTTCTAATACACACACAATTTTACAGAAATCAGTGGTGCCTGAAATTCGAACCTCGGACTTCTCAACCGAGAGGAAACTCTTAACCATTATGCTGTCATTGCTCCATATAAAGAGAAAAAAAACATGCAATTAGAACACATGTAGTGTTCTAATTGCATGTTTTTTTTATGCGACCACACATACCGCCGACCTT
The DNA here is from genome assembly GCA_949699795.1 of Spicauda simplicius. Classification (NCBI taxonomy): domain Eukaryota; kingdom Metazoa; phylum Arthropoda; class Insecta; order Lepidoptera; family Hesperiidae; genus Spicauda; species Spicauda simplicius. Next base: position 10,121,980 of record OX453081.1, on the reverse strand, counting down.
CCCGATATTGCCTGACCGAACGGTTCGAGCTCCCATTCTAGCCGTCTGCAACCCCGGAAGCCCCTTTTAGTCGCCTCTTACGGCAGGCAGGGGATGCCGTAGCCCTATTCTGATCCCGGAACTACAGGGACAATTGCATGTTTAGTAACATTGATATTTTCTAATTAATATTATTATTTTATATTATAGTTACAATAACACAATCAGTAAATAGTTTAGTACGATAACGTAAACCAATACATAGTTACGTAAACAGCGATAATACGTAGAGTCAAGTTCAATGCGATTATGTGGAGGCCGATTTGCGATCGATGCGATTGGTATTGCGAATCTCTGTATAGCCCACTGTTGGGAAGTCTTGCCAAGTCACCGCACCTGGCACGCATGTTGGTAACCGCAGTGCGATTTCTCCTGAATTTATCTTTTAGATGTCTACGGGAAAAGATAGAGTGGGTCTACTCATGACCGGCAATACACGGCGCTACTAAACAAATAAATATAAAAGATATAAATAATACCAATACATGGTGCATTTCGAAAAATTATATCTAACGAAGTGATAGCGTGAAATATGACGTCAAGAAGGTCAGGAGTGTCTTCATAATTATTCGTTCTTGAAGATTACAAGTAAAACACAGGAATAAACTTCTTCGATTTATTCACAATTGAGGAGGTCCGATCGCTTCGACGGTTAATCGAGAAATCCACTTCTACCGGCGTTCGCTCGCCTTTTTATAACAATGTTTGGTGGGGTGACAATAACAAATTTATGGAAGATAAACTAAATTACAATTCTAAAAATCATTAAATATTGCTAATTCAATAAACAAAAAATTTTCGATCTTTAAACTAACTAAAATAATTATTATCGGCGACGTGTTTTTCATAAATACGCGGTGTTGCGCCGACATATCTAATATATAAGTACGTATGAAAATATTAATATTCTACGTATTTACAAAGTATTTACATTACCTATCGTAACGATTACGATTACGATTTATTTTAAATACCTTTGAGATCTCGATAAAACGTAATCTCGAAATCTATGCATACCATCCATGCGTACTCATAAAATAGTTCTCAAGTTGTAATTAGATGGCGGTATACTCAATAAAATAGGTAACGAGGTCATTCTTCAATAGATTTTACTCCTCACATTTTCCCTTATATATGCAAATTGATTCTTATGGAGTAAACTCCAAAAAAAGTAGTCAAAACACAAGCAACCAAAAAAATAAGCTGTGCGGATTATTTTTTTCCCGAATTATAATCTCACCTTTCTATTCCAAAATAAATGTGCCTCCAAGAAAAGACATTAAAAGGGCTCAACATATATTATACATATAATAAGATAATAAAACATACACGAAAATTGTCGAATAGTTAACACTAACAATAAACTAAATTGTAATATGAAAAGTTGCGAAATAAAAATAACGTGCAAATGACGACGTTAAGTGGAGGCCAGAGGTAATATTTAATTAAAGCAAGAAAATTAATAAAAAAGATCTCCTTAGTACATTACATCATGAGGCATCTGTTACGGGTACAGTTGGAAAGAAATATTAGTCTATAAAAGTTAATTTCTATCTTTTTACTCCTGATGTAAGTAGAGGTAATGTGTAAGATAATATGTAAGTAGAGTATTCTATGCCCGTCTCTCTGATATACCCATTACATTGTAGCCATATTCCATAATAATAAATGATTTGATTTTATTTGATATGAGTTTAATCGCAGACACACAGACACACAGCTCCTAAAAGGGTGAAGCGAATTGAATGAGAACTTGAATTTTATTTAAAAAAACATGTTTTCTGACGATGGTTCTTAGTTATGTTTTATCTAAATCGGTTTACCTATTTACGAGGTAAGGAGAAATGAATAATCGAAATTGGTCAAATATACAGTATCAAATGAAAGTGCATAGTGCAGTAACTAATTAAAGTGCATGATGTGATGACACTTAGATTATTTTATTTGTATATAATATATAATATATAACAAGCAACAACAAGAGTCTGGGAGGTAGACTCTACTTCTGAAAAGGATGTTAACTGAAGCTAATGTCTAAAATGCATATTGATACTCATGCCAAACAAGAAGACGCTGCTGCCTATTTCTTTCGTTTTGTCGTTGACTCATCCTCTACAAAGTCCACTTAAAAGAAGGGGCGGGTATCAAAAACGGATGATACCAACAGAAGTATTGCATTAAAATGTAATTAGGACGAAATGCAAGAAATGCTTCACGATTGAAATATGTGTGGCGGTGGTACTTCCCCGGTCGAACTACACTGGTTCTACCACGTTCAAATGAAGTTGCTTACACATCTATGGGCGGGAGTGGTCATCAGGCGGACCGCAAGCTCGTTCTTATTTGTCCTATAAAAGCCTTTACACTTGAAGCATTTAAAGACCATGAAAAGAACCACCTCAATAAAACATAATCAAACTATTACCGTGTAACAGTCGACGACTGTACCAAGACAATAACACAAATTAGTCTCGCAGCAGAACGTGACCGGCTACGTAACGCCACGTGTGCTCTTCACGTGATGGTCCTCAGGGTGTAAGACCTTCATGCTTGGATGCCCGCTATTATTTCTGACACCAAGTTGATGGAATTTATCGTGAAGATATGTTTAAAACGCTGCAAATAAACTTAAAACGTCTTCTACACTCATAGCCCCACACTAGGAATTTCTCCTGTGTCGTAGGTGCCATGCACACACACAAACACGAATACACAAACATATATAACCGTATACAATAAATAAAAATTATACTATTAAGCAAAAAAATGGTGAAAATTACAGGTACCTAAAACCAAGAGATAATATAGTATATAAATGTAGTATTCTCGTTATATTTATTTAACAAGACTAGAAATATTGGGTCCTCAAAGAACGTCAGAAGTTCCTCATTATTACAAGTAAAATTACTCAATTTCTCTATGTGTGTTGACACGCATTACACAATCACATGCACCTGCATTATGCATGCATGCACATCACGCGTGTCTGAGAGCATTTAACACAATTATTTATTGTCTGCATTTGTTATTATATTACTATTACTTATAAATCATAGTGTACTTCCCAATTCGTCCCTGTAGTTCCGGGATCAGAATAGGGCTACGGTATCCCCTGCCTGTCGTAAGAAATGACTTAAAGGGGCTTCAGGGATTGCAGGCGGCTAGAATGGGAGCTTGAACCGTCCAGCCAGGCGATCCCGGGAAGGTCGGCGGTATGTGTGGTCGCATACCGTTGTAAAGACTAGACGGAGCGGTGGGTCCAGCCGCCCATCTGGGAGGAGCCCGATGGGGCAACGCGCTCAGAGGATTCCGGTTGCGTTCCTTTTGAGATCCCGTAGTCCTCTTGTCAGCGCCGTAGACGGCCACCGGGAGGTTTTAGTGATGTAAAAATCCCACTTAACCCTGCGTCGCTCCCACGGCGTCGGGTACCTTTTGAAGGTTTGCCCCTCAAAAAAAAGTTCACTTCCTAATAAGGATTAAGGAGTACACTTGTATTTTATCGGTCTAATATTTTTAACAATATAAAGGCAACATTTCGTGAGGATATAGGTATGTATGTTCGTACCTTTTTTTTTTTTGTTTTCAAGGGGGAAACTTTCAAAAAGTACCCGACGTCGTGGGAGCGACGCGGGTTATGTGGGATTTTTACATGGATTTTTTTCATTTTTACATTTTTATTCTTCCCACTCTTCCCGCCCGCAACCCCGGAAGCCCCTTTTAGTCGCCTCTTACGACAGGCATGTATGTTCGTACTTGTTTAACGCAAAAACTAAAATTTTTCACACAGTTATTTAAACACTTTCTACACTCATAGCCCCACAGTAGGATTTTCTCCTGTGTCGTGGCTGCCATAGACACACACAAAGAAAAATACACAAATAACATACCCAGAACAAGAATCTAAACTTATTATTCAGATACCTGTCTGGCCGGGAATCGAACTCGGGACCCACTGCGCTTCAGTCCGGTATGGTAGGCACCGCCGCGTGGGTCGACATTACAATGGCAAATATGATCAAAACGATCAGGATCATAATTACCTAGTATACTTAATTATAAGAGTCACCTGGTCTATCATACATACATAGAGCAGTGATAGCCTAATGGTTGAAACGTGCCCTCTCGATCGGGAGATCCGGGGTTCAAACTTAGGCCAACCAGTAACTTTTCTAAAATTATGTTCGTATTAGAAATTAATTATCATTGCTTTTCGGTGAAGGAAAACATCGTGAGGAAACATAAACACCCGAGAGTTCTTTAAAAAAAAAGTTCTCGGAGGGTTGTGAAGTCCACCGATTCGCACTTAGCCAGCGCGGTGGTCTATGGCCTAAACTCTCTCATTCTGAGAGGAGACCCGTGCCCAGCAGTGGCTCAATAATAAGTTAACGAGAGTCCAACATTATAGTACAACTATCAGACTGAACTTGATCATTTATCTTTGTTATAAAATAGACTGCTAGCGGTAATCCGGAAATCGATTCTAAGAACTAATAACTGTGTTCACGATTACGATGTTTATGCAATCGCTCTATTTTTAAAATCGATATCTGCTATTAACATGCCAATCGATATGCCCTTGTTGCTGTCGTTTTTATCGCACTTGATGACTTGTCTCACTGAGAACGAGAAGCGATAGACTATAAGCGCTAAATAGCAAAATATGTATGCGAAATATAAGCAATATTTTTAGAATTAAGTAAGTAACAATACTTTTATTTACTAAAAACACAATAATAGTCATATAATCATATTTCAAATAGACAATGGGTGAGAAGCGATAAGCTTCCATACAAAATATTTACGACAAACATGTGCAATATTTTTTACAAATATATGTATAACTACTAGTTTTCTTCACACCAATTCAATTAGACTCTTTGTCATTGTAATACGTTACACGCCATATCCAAAACTATTTAACATTTCGTTATTAGTTACTCGTTTATCGCGTGCGGTCAAACTAACGTTTCTATGTACACTTTATTAGATATAGTAACAAAAAGACACTAGATCTAATTATGGTTATGGCGTAAACAAGAAGGTTCAATTTATACCTTACTTTGTCTTAATGACTGCGGCATTTTCCTATATTTAAATTAATAATACAGATAGAGTCATAAAATTCACAATTAAGTAGGGAAGTCATACTTATCAGAGGTTTACCAACTCCATCCTCAATGTAAAGAACTACACTATATATCGACTCTCGCAACGTACATCATCGAAACTGCAAAATCGTGTTTTTCGTTTTATTGCTCTAAAAATAACATAATAGCGTACTGTTTATATAACTTAAAGAAAAAAAAATGACCAATATTTAGCCTAATTTCAAAATGAACATTATTGATTCTGCACTATTTAAGCACGGAATATAATTGAAAAATACAACTTCAAATCGTTCTCCTGGAAAGTAGTCAATTTGTAGATTCGATAATCGATAGTGTACGTTGCGAGAGTCGATATATGAATGACTGGCCGTTGCCATTATCAGCTACTATCAAGTAGATTACATATTTCCATAAGTATTTTTAACTACGATGTAGCAAATGAGCATACACTCCATCTAGTGGTAAAAGGTCAGGCCTGAACCCCTTCATACAGAACAAAGGTCCTATCTGAAGTCTCTTTGCTACTCCCCAGGACTAAGACTAATTTGTAAGTGCCTCCTTAGGCCTATTCAAAATAAAAACATTTCATTTCACCTCATTTAATCTTATTTCAACTCATTTCACTCATTACATTTCATATGAAATTGAGCCGGCAACCAAAGGAGGACTCCGGGATCTCGAAACGACTTCAACCGGAATCCTCCGAGCGCGCTGCCCCTTCGGGCTCCTCCCAGTTGAGCGGCTGGGCCCACCGCTCCGTCTAGTCTTTACGACGGTATGCGACCACACGTCCTTCCCGGGATTGCCTGACCGAACGGTTCGAGCTCCCACTCTAGCCGTCTGCAACCCCGGAAGCCCCTTTTAGTAGCCTCTTACGACAGTCAGGGGATACCGTAGCCCTATTCTGACCCCGAGGCTACAGGGACCGGCAACCACAGCCTACCACCGAAAGTCCGTGTTTTTTTTATAACTTAACCTAAGGAATGGGCATCGTCGTCTATATGCATCTGAAACACCAGAGGAGTCGACAAAGCTCGCAGGCTTTGCATGAGAGCTTTTTTAAATCTTAAAGAGCAGCGCTACGGGATTACTGTATTTTAGGAATAACACAGTAATATATTTTAATGTATTTTATAATATCTATCAATTATAAAACATGTTTAAAAATAAATAAAATGGCCGTGCTTATCAACAGTGTTTAATTTATTCACGTACTGTAACACGCTTTTCCTTCTACACAAGGTGACAGCCTCATTTCCTGGCTATGTTGACAGGAATAACAAAATAAGGCCTTATATATTTCCTACTATTAGGTCATACGCTATTGTGATAGAGGAAAATTAAACTTCCCTTAATAGCTAATGAGCTATGTTCTTGCTATTCAAAATATATATAAATAACTTGGAAAACGAACATAAAATTTTCATGAAAGTAATGAATTAATCATTGCCGTCACAAAAATATCCTAATCCTATTGTGTGCAAATTACGCTAGTTTGCACACAATATATATATTAAAAAAAATTTTGGAATACTGACAATAATAAGACTATATTCTCTACTCTATAGTTTTTTAACTTAGGACTTTTCTTTTATGATGCAAGGTTTTCTTCAAAGCTATCTATAAAATCTAGACAGCCTGTCTACCTTTTTTTTTGTTCTCGAAGGGGAAACCTTCAAAAGGTACCCGACGCCGTGGGAACGACGCAGGGTTATGTGAGATTTTACCGCATTAAAACCCCCCCCTGTGGCTGTCCTCGGCTCTATAAAGAGGACTCCGGGAACTCGGTCCAACCGCAACCGAAATCCTCTGAGCGCGTTGCCCCCACGGGCTCCTCCCAGATGGGCGGCTGGGCCCACCGCCCCGTCTAGTCTTTACGACGGTATGCGACCACATATACCGCCGTCCTTCCCGGGATCGCCTGACTGAATGGTTCGAGCTCCCACTCTAGCCGCCTGAAACCCCGGAAGCCCCTATTAGTCGCCTCTTACGACAGGCAGGGGATGCCGTAGCCCTATTCTGATCCCGGAACTAAAGGGACGAGACAGCCTGTCTACCTTAACGTTATAATATATAGCGTCTATTAAAACCAGAGACTCTTTAAATCTTATTAATGTTATAAAGGCAGAAAAAATTAAGGATATTTGTGTTTATTACTCTTTCACGCAAAAGCTACTGCTCGTTTCGTTAAACTCGGTACAAAAATCGACGGACCCCTAGAACAAAATCGTATATGAAAAATTACCAATCCATCTATCCATCCATCAACCTTTGAAAGTCCACTGCTGGACATAGGCCTCCCCTAATCTGCGCCCTTTCGACCGGTCCTGAGCCATATGAATCCAGCGGTTACCCGCCGTCTTCTTCAGGTCATCAGTCACCGGGTTGGGGGACGGCCTGCACTCATTTTGCCGAGAAAAAATACCAATATACAGTATGAAGCCTAGAAGTCTTGTGGACATACGCATTAATTACTTACGCCAAGAAAGACGATCTATGGAAAATCATTGTAATAGCTAATAAGAAACTTATTGAATAAGTTCCTAAATAGCTATTACAATCAACTATTACGGTCTTCTTTTTTTTTGTTTTCGAGGGGGAAACCTTCAAAAGGTACCCGACGCCGTGGGAGCGACGAAGGGTTATGTGGGATTTTTACCGCACTAACCCCCCCCCCCCCCCCGTTGGCCATCCTCGGCGCCGTAAAGGAGGACTCCGGAATCTCGAAACGACTTCAACCGGAATCCTCCGAGCGCGCTGCCCCATCGGGCTTCTCCCAGATGGGCGGCTGGGCCCACCGCCCCGTCTAGTCTTTACGACGGTATGCGACCACATATACCACCGTCCTTCCCGGGATCACCTGACCGAACGGTTCGAGCTCCCACTCTAGCCGCCTGCAACCACGGACGCCCCTTTTAGTCGCCTCTTACGACAGGCAGGGATGCCGTAGCCCTATTCTGATCTCGGAACTACAGGGCGTAACTATTACTGTCTACAAAACTTCATACTGTAAATTGGTAATTTTTCATATATGTCGGCGGGACACCGCGTATTCATGAAAAACACGTTGCCGAAAATAATTATTTTAGTCAGTTTAAAGATCAAAAATTGTTTGTTTATTAAATAAGCAATATTTTGTGAGTTCTAAAAATGTTACTTTAGTTTACCCTCCATAAATTTGTTATTATCACCTCGTTATATACTATTTTGGTCTAGAGGCCCACCGAAAAAGATTATGACCTTTATTAACACATAGGATCATCAACGTGGTCAGCGTGACTGAAACAGGCAGAACCGCGAGAATAAGCTAAATACAATATTAAATACAATATTATTTTGTCTGTTATACAACATTTTATCCGCATCATTACTCATTTTAATCCTGTGTTATCATTTTAAATTTCAAAACAATCACGCCATAATAAAATAATGATTAAAATGATTACATAATGACTCATTAGCTCAGTAGGTGCGTAATTAATGTATATGTGTGAAGTTTTACTACTATACCATATTGGGAACACGGGATTTTTAATATAAAAGTTAACCGAAACTCTTCGTGTGGTAGCATGCAAATGTGCTGCCTTCCTCTGGAGACCTTTGGGGACTGGGTTAAAAAAACGCTTTCTATACTCATAGCCCCACTAAGATTTTCTCCTATGTTGTAGGTGCCACGGACACACACAAAACCCCAGACCCAGAACAAGAATCTGAACTCATCAATTAGATACCAAATTTTTCTAAAAATACATCTCATCGCATCAACCCATTATTGGCCCACTGCTGGGCACGGGTTTTCTCCCAGATTGAGAGAGTTTAGGCCATAGTCCACCGCGCTGGCCAAGTGCGAATTGGTGGACTTCACACACCTCCGAGAACTTTTTTTTTTAAGAACTCTCGGGTGTGTAGGTTTCCTCACGATGTTTTCCTTCACCGAAAAGCAGTGATAATTAATTTCTAATTCGCACATAAATCATTGGTGCGTGCCTGGGTTTGAACCTCGGATCGATCGAGAGGGCAAGTTTCAACCATTAGGCTATCACTGCTCTGCTAAAAATACATATATGTGCGTATTAGAAATTTTGACGACGCGCGTGGCGGAGCGGTTTCCATACCGATCTGACGCGCAATGGGTCCCGGATTCGATACCCGACCAGACAAGTAACGGAATGATGAGTTTAGATTCATGTTCTGGGTCTGGGTGTTCGTGTATTCGTCTCGTGTGTGTCCATGTTACCCATGACACAGGAGAAAATCATAGTGCGGGGCTATGATTGTAGAAGCTTATCTTACAGTTCTATTTTTTTTTAATTATTACTGCTTTACGACGAAGGAAAACATCCTGATGAAACACAAACATCTGAGTGTTCTGTGAAAAAAAATGTATCAATTCGCACATGTCCAGCGCGGTGGACTATGTCCTAAATACTCTCTCACACAGAGAGAAGGCTCGTGCCCAGCAGTGGGACAAGAATGATACATCTTTCTGTGTAACCTCATCACTCATTACAGTCACCGACTCGCGTGTCACGCGTTGTGACTATTGACAATGACCCAACAGAGAAGGCATATGACCAGGAGGAGATTGGAAAAGCATGAGCCTTTGTAAGGGAATTGTGTAATGGAATTTTAAAAGGAAAGGGGTAACCCCTTCTTGTTGCAAAGTATGAATCCACAAGTAAGCAAGTCGATAGGCTTAGTGATCTTCGCTTTCCGAGACCATGCCCAGCGCTGGGACATTAATAGGTTTACAAGCTATCCCATCCATGAGGATGGGATAGCTTATGTTATTATCTTGTTTTAAAACTAGACACCTAAACTGACATAAAATAGAAGTTAGTTGACAGAGATAGTACCACCGCCACACATATTTAGCGTAAAACAGCACTTGTGTTTCGATGGAAAGGTCAGCTAACAGCTCACTTTCATATAAGGCGACCGTAGCCCTCAGGAGGAGCAACGCATCTGTGATTGACTTCAGATGGAATCCTATTATATACGAAGTTGCTTACAGATGTCCAAGGGCGGCAGTGACCACTTACCATCAGATGACCTGCATGCTCGTTTGCTACTCCAATCTGATGTGATCAACCTTTAAGTTTTGCGTTATAATATATTTTCATATTATAAAGGCGGATATATTGGAGCAGTGATAGCCTAATGGTTGAAACTTGCCCTCTCAATCGGGAGGTCCGAGGTTCAAACCCAGGCACGCACCATTGATTTATGTGCGTATTAGAAATTAATTATCACTGCTTTTCGGTGAAGGAAAACATCGTGAGGAAACCTTCACACCGAGAGTTGTTATTAAAAAAGTGTCCGGGGTGTGAACTTCACCAATTCGCACTTGGCCAGCGCGGTGGACTATGGCCGAAAACTCTCTTATTCTGAGAGAAGACCCGTGCCCATATGTGGGACATTAATGGGTTGTACCCATATTATAAAGATGTCCCATAAATTAATAAATGTTATTTCAGAGCAGAAATAATGCTATAAGGAATTGAACTACAACAACTAATACAAAAAATAAGGGTCATTATTTATATCATCAATTGAGGAAAACCTTTTGACCATACAACCGATGGTAAGGTTAAATGAGTATCGGCTAGCATACATAATGGCGTTACGGTGTTTCCTAGTTGGTAGTGGCCAGAACATTAGTCAATAACACGTTTTTATAAGAACCAGTGATATTCGAATTGAATAATGTGGGGAACCGAGATTCTATAGTCAGAAATGCTTGCCTCTAAGTTTTAAAAATAAGGGTTTTTTAAAACGAACAAGCAGTCCTATGAAATGGCCACTGCCGCCCATGAAAATCCCTAATCATATAAGGTCAAAGTCTTACCCATGTTTGTCCATAGTAAAACGAACAAGCAGTAAAATGAAATGGCCACTGCCGCCCATGGAAAATCCCTAATCATATAGGATCAAAGTCTTACCCGTGTTTGTCCACAGATGCAATACTACTATTAAGGACTAAGTTTACAATTTACTGTTTCAGTTACGAATAGGGTCAGACCACAAGACCACTTGTGCTTGTCCTTGTATTTCCGGGACCATAATAGGGCTACGGTATCCCCTGACCTTCGTAAGAGGCGACTTAAAGAGGATTCGAGGGTTGCGGGCGACTATAGTAGGAGATCGGACCGTCCAGCCAAACGACTCCGGGAAGGAGGGTAGTCTGTGTAAAAGAACAGAAAGCGCGGTGAGAGTATTCGATCACAGGGAAAGAGCCCCAAAGGGGCATCGCTCTCCTCACACTCCGGTTGTGTTCCATTGGAGATCCCGGAATCCTCCACACAGCGATAAGGACGGGCACTGGGAGGGTTCTACCACAAATGGTTCTACCACCTTTGAAGCATATAAAAACTTCTTAAGCTTTTATTAGGTTAAGATTATAAAAAAGTGCATTAAAAAATAAAAAATAAATTAATCATTTAACAGATGACTTAAAAGAAATGACTGATTTATATTTTAAAAGTAAACTAAAAGAAATGCTGATGAAAAAATGTTATTATAGTGATAATGACTATTTGATTTGCCATTCAAATAGTCATTAAGTTATGCTGATATTTATTTAATTATTTGTAATATTTTTAATATTGATTGACATCTTAATTTTAAATTATTCCAGTTTTTATAACTCTTTATTGAATATTTATTAAAATGATTAAATAGTGACAATTGTTATTATAAATGTTAAAAGTTTTATAATTATCAATTTGCATTATGAATTTTAACTTGCACGCCTGTAAGTTATTACATTTCATTAAATCTGTAATATACCTGATATTACAGATTTAATGAAATGTAATAACTATTATACCTGTATAATGCAATAAATAAATTATTATTAATAATAAATATACAAATAAATTGCAATTTCATAATCGATTTTACTGCTAACAGGAATCGAACCCAGGACTTGCGACGATATGGCATCACAATCACGCTACTATATATAACAATAAAAATAAACACGCGATTCGGTTAACTAACCACATTTCATGCAAATTTAACAGAAATATTAATGCGCAAATTTCTCAAGAGCGCCCTTTGCGAATGCAAGTCTAATCACGAATATTAGTTGTGCAATGCAAAGCCGAATGTTCGTTGCAAATTTTCGCAACGGACGGCCAGACAAATTACCTTTTTATCATGTTTTGGATGCACGTGTTTTTGCATAAATTATTCTATCAAAACATACTGCGCAATCGACTTGGCATAGTGTTGCATAATATCTGTTGGCAACTAGTCGAATTGGGGAAGTCCGTGCGGATAGCCTAGTATCCGCTCATGTGGTCCAGGATTCGAATATTGGCACGGTTCATTTTTTGAAATCATGCAAGTTTTCAAATTCCGATAGAAACATTAAACAATAATAGCATAGGTACGAGTTTTTAAAAGGGAAGATTTTTTTATTTGACTGAAATAGCAAACGAGCATGCAGTCCACCTGATGGTAAGTGGTCACTGCCGCTTATGGATATATAAATAACTGAAATGCAAGAACTGATTCACACTATAAATAGATATAACTTCATACGGAACATGGCTTCCATCTGAAGTCAATCACAGATGCTATGCAATAGCTTTACTTCAGCAGTTCCTGAGGGCCACACGTTTTTTTATTTAACTTGCCTCTTTTATTATTTGTTCGTTTAATGTGCAGGTCAAATCCTCCAACTAAATTTTAAATTATTGAAGCTCAACCTCTAAAAATTTTGCTTACGTGTATGATTTGTATTATAATGCATGATAACGTTAGTGATGATATTTAAAGAGCATTACGGTGGGACCCTATGATGCTGGAATAATTATTTTATGGGGGTACTCCATGATAGGTATGGGTGCCAGATGAAAGGGGTCTTCTGAATTGAATTCTGAGTGAGATTTATTTTGTATAGGTCTACGGGGGCACATACAAATTGTTAATTACAAAGCTTTTTTACGCTACAACTGGATCGGAACCCCACCTCAGATCTGAGAAAAACGCTAAAAAGATTATATTTAAAAACATGTTTACTATCAATTTTCTGATCTGCTGCGTTCTGATTTGAACAGCAATGTTAAAACAGAACCACATTTTAAAACCTTACCATCAGACGAACGGTCCTTGGCCAGACAATTTTCAAGCGAGGCGAGCATCTTAGTCCTCGGGAGCAGCAACGCATCTTAATTTCAGAACAAACCCCTGTTTCATTTGAAGTTGCTTACATATGTCAATGAGCGACAAAGATCACTTATTATTAGATGGACTCCATGCTCATTTTTACTTCAATATTATAAACAGTGACCTTTTCATAAAAGCACACGCTCACGCTTTCTACACTCATAGCCCCACACTAGGATTTTCTCCTGTGTCGTGGGTACCATGGACACAAGATGAATATACAAACACCCAGACCCAGAACATGAATCTAAACTCGCCATTCAGATACCTGTCTGGCCGGGAATCGCACCCGGAACCCATTGCGCGTCAGACCGGTATAGCAACCGCTCCGCCACGCGGCTCGTCAAAAGCAACAAACGAGTTAAATAGACACATTAGATATTATCAGATACATACGTATCAAACTACGCAAACTATTCTAGTAAATCTTTAAAATGCACAGTTCTTACTTAGTTTGCATTAATTAATTACAAACATAGTAACCTTAAAAATAATTTTGCAACAGGCTGAATCTGCAAGTAAAATCAATCAATAGATATATTTAGAAACAATATTGTTAGGTAACTCTTTAATTGATGAACAATGCGAAACGTGACTGAGTTTTCTTGTACAATTTGCATTTTATACGGTTTCTTATAGCTGTTTGAAATCGCTAGGATTTGGTTAATTCCAGGTATATTGAAAGATAAATAATGGGATCACTAAGTAACTACAACATTTGTCGTCGTCAACCCATTATTGTCCCACTGCTGGGCACGGGTCTTCTCTCAGTATGAGAGAGTTTAGGCCATAGTCCACCGCGCTGGCCAAGTGCGAATTGGTGGACTTCACACACCTCCGAGAACTTTTTTTTTTTTTTAAAGAACTCTCGAGTGTGTAGGTTTCCTCACGATGTTTTCCTTTACCGAAAAGCAGTGATAATTAATTTATAATACGCACATGAATCAGTGGTGCGTGCCTGGGTTTGATCCTCGGACCTCCCGATCGAGAGGGCAAGTTTCAACCATTAGGCTATCACTGCTCTACAACATTTAACAAAAAGGAAAATATTAAGTATAAGTAATATTCCTATTTTAATGCGTTATTGATTTTGATTAATATTAAATGTAAGTGCGAGGTAACTGTTCAAAATATAAACAGCCTAGTAAAAGCCGGTCAAGCCGGACACCGTGAAGGTGGTAGAACCAGTGTAGTTCGACCGGGGAAGTACCACCGCCACTTCTATTTCTAGCGTTAAACATTTCATGCGTTTCGATGGAAGGGTGTGGTTGCCGGCACACTTTTATATGAGGCGACCATCGTAGTCCAGATTGATTTCAGATAGAACCTATGTTTTGTATGAAGTTGATTACAGAGGTCCATGAACAGTGACCACTTACCATCGGGTGGACTGCGTGCTCGTTTGCTACTTCATTCAGAAAAACAAAACACCATTTATTTTGGCTGGGCAATCATTTAAAAACCTATATATGTATAGATATACATAGCCAGAGTATTCTGGCTATCTAGACCTGATTGACGACCCGTGGCGCAGCGGTTACCATACCAGTCTGACGCGCAATGGGTTCCGGGTTCGATTTCCGGCCAGACAGGTATTTGAAATGAGTTTAGATTCATGTTCTGGGTCTGGGTGTTTGAGTATTCATCTTGTGTGGGTCCATGGTACCCACGATAGAGGAGAAAATCCTAGTGTGGGGCGTTGAGTGTAGAAAGCGTGTATGTGCGTGATGACACTGATAGCCTAATCATTGAAACTTGCCCTCCAATCGGTACGTTCGAGATTAAAATTACACGAAAAACCGATTTTTCTAAAACTTTTTCGCGTATTAAAAATTATTTATCACTGCTTAACGGAGAAGGAAAACATCGTAAGGAAACTTGCGCAGCTGAGAGTTATTTAAAAAAAGAAAATAGTTGGCCAGCGCGGTGGACTATGACTTACAACTTATTCTGAGAGAAGACCCATTTAAGTGGAACAATGAAGGGTTGACCAGAAGACTCCTGGTAATGCTATGCTTTTTTTTACGGAGAAATCCTCATGGATTCCCTTGCGCCCTGGGAACCGAGGGATATGTCGGACTCTTACCGACTAAAACTCCGTTTGGTGCCGGGTCACAAGAAGGCCTTAGCACTTCATTCGCGGCCCGACAGCGTCGGCCAGCGCTGAAGTTAACGCCAACCACGTCCCGAGAGAGAGGGACTCCTCTCATTGGTGTCCCTCATGATATGTGCATGCAGAACGCATACACGACATCTCGAGTCCTAATGACCAGAGTCAGAATCCCCCAATTCTGCCTCTGTGGGCAACGCATGCATCTGATAATGCTATGCCTATCCCGAGGTCCAAAAAACAAGAAATGGAACCCATTAACCCGTAACATACTAGCCCAGAAACGATTGTGCAATTTGTATTACCAAAACATTTCAGTTATAAATATGACATGTTTTCTTTGTTTGCATCTATTTATATCAGTCGGATGGTTTGCCAAAATCTCAAAACGTGTTACCAAAAATAATCATTCATATCGTAATGCGCAAGCATAATGAACAATTTGTCTTATCTATGTCTAAATAAACGGCACTGTTTGTTTGTTGGACCATAGACGCTTGAAGTTTTACGTTCCATAGACAATAAAATAATACCTCACATGTATTGTTTTAGTATGTATTGTTTTACTACGATTATTTGCCAAAGTGTCGGTAAATATGTACTAAAAACCTTTGCACCGTACTAAATAAATTGTTACATTAATATACGTTAAGAGAACCTCCATTTTTGAAAATGTTAAGTTACATTTAACTAATCTAAATAATTTAAAGAAACAGTTGTTATTGAATTTATTAGGTTGTTTACAGTACAGGAATAATAATTAATCTTTTATGAATACATGGAAAATGAACACAAATAAAAGTTAATTATTATATTTTTAAAAGATTTGGAAAATATGACAATTAACCTTTATTTATACTTAACTTGCCAAACAAGGCAATTGACGTCCAAATTGTTTGTCTTTCCAACCGAAAAATAAATTAATTACTTTATGCATTTTTTAAATATTCGAGTGCCATCAATATTTTGTTTTTTTTTTCCAACTTTTTTTGCACGAAAATTATTCTTAGCATTTTTTCAATATTCATGGATTTATTTTAGTTTTTTTGAACAAGATTTAGAATTTTTGTATTTTAATATTCAAGTACTAGGGGTACTTGAATTTTTTACCATATTTTTGTTATTAAATATTTTTTTGCACATTTAATATTCAAATACCCCTAATTTTTTTGGACCATTTTTTCGTAATTTAATATTTTTTGCATATTTAATATTCAAGTACCCATTTCCAACCATTTTATTACAATTTGCAGACAGCACGCGCAAACGCAGTTATCGCGCGCGCACGCGAGTGGCAACGTGCTCGCGCCACGTGTTCTTCCACGTTAATGAGTTGCGTAACAATTACCGACTGCATCTTGCAGTTCCGCTGATGATGTCAGCTTTGAAACACTTGAATTGAACGAGAGAGATAAACGAACGCTCTTATGGTAGAACAATGGCTCGACCGGTGTACCACCGCCACACGTATTTCTAAAGTGAAGTATTTCTTGTGTTTCGATGGAAGGGTGTGATTGCCGGCACTTTTTATATAACGATCTTCAATTTGGTAGAATAATGGTTCGACAAGTTCCACCGTCATACTTCTTTTTAGCGTGAAGCAGTTTTTGCGATGGATTGTTGTGGTTACCGGCGCACTTTGAGGTAATCTTAGTTTTCGGGAATAGCAATGCATTTGTGATTGACTTCCCGCGATTGACGACCCATGTGGCGACGCTGTTACCATACCTGTCTAACGCGCAATGGGTTCCGGGTTCGATTCCCGGCCAGACTGGACAGTTTAGTTTCATGTTCTGGGTCTGGGTGTTTGTGTATTCGTCTTGTGTGTGTCTATGGTAACCACGACACAGGAGAAAGCGTGCGTGCATACTTCAGATTGAACCCTTGTTACATATGAACTTACAGATGTCCTTAGGCGGCACGGATCACTTACCAGGTGGACGGCATGCTCGTTTGCTACTTCAAAGTTATAAAAAATATAATTGCAGGACTTGAGATAAGTATATTTAATATGGATCACAAAATAGTGGTTTCACCGTGACAATGCAACTGGGATGTATCCGCAATAAAATGCGTATCATGAGAATCGATTGCATATTACATATTAAAATGTAATACAAGATATATTTTTATAAGATTGAAGTAGCATCTCACATGCAGCCCACCTGATGGTAAGTGGTCTCTGCCGCCCATGGGCAACTGTAAACTTCATATAGAACATGGGGTTCTATCTGAAGTCAACCACAGATGCGTTGCTAGGTACTCCCGAGGACTAAGATGCTCGCCTCATATAAATGTGTGCCGGCAACCACACCCTTCCATCGAAACGCAAGAAATGCTACACGCTAGAAATAACTGGACTCGTGGCGGTCCTCCACGGTTCGGTTTGCACGCTCGTTTTTGCCACGGATGTGCAAGTTGTGTAATGAGCTTCCTCCTGAGGTATTACAGGAGCGCTATGACATGGGGTTCTTCAAGAAAGGTGCGAAAAGAGCTCTCCTTCAAAGCCGGCGATGCATTGGCGACTCCTCTGGTGTTGCGAATGTCAATAGGCGACGGTGACTACTTTCCATCAGGTAGCCCGTCTGCCTTATCGTTAGGTTAAAGTATAAAAAAAAGGTGTGGCGGTGGTACTTCCCCGGGCGAACTACACTGGTTCTACCACCTTCAAATCTAAAGTCATATATGCTAATATTTATTATAACATTTTTATGAAATTAGAGTAGCATGGACAGAGCTATGCTTGGTATTTCGCTGCGCAACAGAATTCGTAACGATGAAATCCGTAGGAGAACGAAAGTTACCGACATAGCTCTCAAAAGCTGAAGTGGCGATGGGCAGGCCACATCGTTCGTAGGACAGACAACCGATGGGGTAGAAGACTCCTCGAATGGAGACCACGTCTGGGAAAAAGGAGTGCAGGTCGCCCCCCGACCAGGTAGACTGATGACCTGAAGAAGACGGCGGGTAACCGCTGGATTCAGATGGCTCAGGACTGGTCGAAATAGCGCAGATTAGGGGAGGCCTATGTCCAGCAGTGGACTTTCAAAGGCTGATGGATGGATGGATGGAGAGTAGCAAACGAACTTGCAGTCTGCTTGATAGGCACAGGTTCGTCGCAATGAGGTGGGACTCCAGTGGATCCTGATCTTGGATTGTGGTGGTGCGGTTGTCGTACCGGTCTGACACGCAATGGGTTCCGGGTTCGATTCCCCGCCAGACAGGTATTATATACAGGTATATGAATGATGAGTTTAGATTCTTGTTTGGGTCTGGGTGTTTGTGTCGTCTATGTGTGTTTTCATGGCATCCACAACACAGGAGAAAATACTGTTGTGAGGCTATGAGTGTAAAAAGCGTTTAAGCGTTTTTTTCCTGATAACAGCGATTTTAAGTGGTCTTGTATTCCAGTTTAAAAGATGTGGTAAGAAAGATTTAGGTAGATTAGCTAAAACTCTATAATAGATGGTTAAAGCAACCTTTTAATATTTTCGAAAAGTGGTAAGACTAATGTGGTACGATCGAGGAAATACCACCGCCAAACTGTTGGTAATATGAAGCAGTTTTTGTAATCCGGTATAAGAGTGTGGATGTCAGCTGACTCATAAATATGACGGAGGGGGTGGTTCTTTTTCGCTCATCGTATCAGGATAACCTACTGTGGGCTCTGATAGGGAATGTTAGCACGAGAATAAATTGCAGACTTGATTTTAACACAGTATATTGCCGAATTAAACTTGTTACAATCACTGAATTAATCAAACTAAATTAAGTAGGCAAGTAATCGTAGCACTAAGAACGCGGGATAATTTTAGAGTTGTCTGCTTCGGCCGACCGTCAACGATAGACTAAGGTGTCGGCCATTAAACTGGTACAACCCTAACTTCATCGAACGCCACTAGATGGCGCTGGCGTTGCCACAATACCGACAAATATAAATCTATCATCTTGGTCCTCAGAAGCGGCAACGTATCTGTAAGGATTCTACTTGTAGCCATGACCTGCATAGAACTTATTACAAGTATCCATGGGTGGCAATACCACTTGGTCTGCATGCTAGTTAGCTACTTTAGTTTCGTAAAAAAATGCATATTGAAAAATACCAATCTTTCAAATTCCCCCGTGTGGAAATGACCTAAAAAATAAAGTACAAAGCAAATCTCGCTTGAAAGCAAAACATCATTATTGTTATGAATTATCGACTTTAGTACAATCTTCGATCGTAAAATGCACTTCCTCTACATGTTCCGTGGCAATACACGTGAGTGTGCATGTGTGCTATACATGCACGTCTGTGTATGTCCGTGTGTATTTTTGTCGGAGCAAGCACGTTTTCTGTGGCAGTGCTATTAATACGTATATGCAGAAATGCGCGGCACTTATCTTAAATGGTTCATACTATTATACTGGTGTGTATCTTACATTAAATGTGTAATGTTTCAAGGAATAATGTTGGTTTGAGCTGGGTATCACCGTCACACTTATTTCTAGCGTGAAGCACTTCATGCGTGTGGCTACCGGCTAACTTTCGTATAATTCAACCATGTTAATCCTCGGTAATCTATATATTAATACTTGAAGCGATTATACGATATTACGATTTGACTCAGTGTTATATTATTATTAAATGAGAAATAATTAAAAATAAATCAAATTTTTATTCTATTTTACAATGGTAAATTATTGAAAATATGTCATATTTTTTAACAATAATTCTTGTGTCTTTTTTTTACATTAAAGTAGCAAACAAGCATGCAGTCCACCTGCTGGTAAATGGTATCTGCCGCCCATAGACATTTATAGGATAACTAGTTGACCCGGCGAACTTCGTTCCGCCTAAAAGTCAAAAATCTAAAATTATTAGTGTTTCTCCACTGTATTATGCATGAAACCTTCCTCTTGAATCACCGTATCTATTAAAAACTGCATTAAAATCCGTAGCATAATTTTATAGATCTGTGCATACATAGGGACAGACAGCGGGAAGCGACTTTGTTTGATACTATTTATTTATTTATTTAACAAAATCCACAGCTATTAAACTAATGTATACAATACTTCCTATGTTAAACTATTAGCCAATTATGGATTTACATTATACGGACCATAACATTCAATTGCACTGCAACACTAAGTATAATTTGGCCTTTTGTGCGCTAAAGTAAATATTATAAGGCTATGTGTGTGTGCTATGTAATGATTCGTATAGAACGGGGGTTTTATCTTAAGTCGATCATAGATGTATTGCTACTCCCTAACTCCCTACTTCTACACTCATAGCCCCACAGTAGGATTTTCTCCTGTGTCGTGAGTACCATGGACACACAAGACGAATACACAAGCACCCAGACCCAGAACATGAATCTAAACTCATCATTCAGATACCTGTCTTGCCGGTAATCGAACCCGGGACCCATTGCGCGTCAGACCGGTATGATAACCGTTGCGCCACGTGGGTCGTCAAATGAGTGAGCCGGCAACCACAAATCGTTTTGACAATAAAAACCTGCGAGTAATATTTATATTATGTATCTAATAATAATGTAAATTGAAGCACTGACCTCATTTAAAGCCCAAAAATTACATTAAATTTGGTTACAATTAAATTCCATAGTAATTCCATGAAATAACATTGGAAACATCAATTACATACACTATTCGTATAGAAAATTTATATAATTCTATGATCGCTTAATACGATTCATGTAACTACGAACTAAAGAAATAAATTAAAATTCCACGTGATTTTGCACGGTTAGGTAACTTTTAACGTGATTGTACGTGTTACTCTATACTTGGTTTTGTTTTACTGCATAACCTTAAATATTTAAATTAAAAGTAACCTTTTTTTAAACCTTCAAGGTACACCGAAGCCTTGGGAGAGATTTCAGGTTATGTGGGATTTTTACCCACTAAAACCTCGATGGTCTTCCTCAGCGCTTGCAGGGGACACCGGGATCTGCAATGGAACGCACCGGTGCCTCCTATCACGGCGCCCCTCATAGGCTCGTCATTTGGGGGACGTGTAACTGTCATATTGCATATTCTGGTGTCCACGACGATATGCAGCCACCCATGCCGCCGTCCTTCTCGATTTTGCTGGCTGGGCCATTCGATCTCCCACTCAAAACGCCCGCAAACCCAGAATCCCCCTTTTAGTCACCTCTTATCCTACCTCATTCCACCTCTTATGACAGGCAGGAGATAGACCTTTCTTTTTTTTGATATCGAGGGGGAAACCTTCGAAAGGTACCCGACGCCGTGGGAGCAACGCCGTGTTATGTGGGATTTTTACCTTTCCCCCTCCCCCTGGCCATCCTCGGCTCTATGTGGAGGACACCGGGATCTCCAACGGACCTCCGCCGGTGCCCTCCGAGCGCGATGCCCCCTTCGGGCTCTTCCCAGTGAGCATTGTACAGTGCGCCTTCCTGGTGTTTACGACAGCATGTGCGCCACACATGTCGTCGTCCTACACGGGGTCGCTTGGCAGGACGGTTCGAGCTCCCACTCTTACCGCCCGCAACCCTGGAAGTCCCTTTTAGTCGCCTCTTACGACAGGCAGGGGATACCGTAGCCCTATCCCAGAACTACAGGGATAGGCAGGAGATAGTCCCAGAAAATAAAAAACTCTAAGTTCATCATATAGTTCTGCCTGCCGGGAATCCAACCAGAATCCCCACACTACGATATAATTCAAATCGTCATTACAGATGTTTTCCGTACATACATACTCACTTTCTAGATATTAATAGAAGAACTAGATAAGCTAGGCACATTGAGTAAGACGTGTTTGCGGTCATTAACAAGGCGTAATTCTTAGCTCAGATTGTGACATTGTATGGTAAGTACCCATTATGTTTCCTGATAGATAATAGAGTTAAACTCGGATTCGAAGCTAAGATGTTTGATGTTAAAGTATTGGATGGCTATTTAAGAGAAATTACAGAGGAAGAAATTGTGGCGATAATTTTTGAGATTGTTTGACCGTTCAAATTGCTTGTTCAATTGCGGAAGTGAAAATTATAATATATTCGCTTATTATTAAACGTTTTTTGAATTATATTATATATTATACGATTATACACGTTAAGCGAACACTCGGCCGCGCTACATGGTATGCGGAGTGAGGTGTTAGGTTTTTTCGTTACAGAATTTCTTGATTCGGTCGCTGCGTTCAAAGCCCGCGATAAAAGCTATGCAATAGCTTAAAAAGTAGGTATTACAGTGGTACCTACCCTGATAACTCATAGACCTTCCTTTTTTTTTGTTCTCGAGGGGGAAACCTCCAAAAGGTACCCGACGCCGTGGGAGCGACGCAGGGTTATGTGGGATTTTTACCGCACTAAAACCCCCCCGGTGGCCGTCCTCGGCGCTATAAAGAGGACTCCGGGTACTCGGTCCGACCGCAACCGGAATCCTCCGAGCGCGTTGCCCCATCGGGCTCAGATGGGTGGCTGGGCCCACCGCTCCGTCTAGTCTTTACGATGGTATGCGACCACACATACCGCCGTCCTTCCCGGGATCGCCTGACCGAACGGTTTGAGCCCCCACTCTAGCCGTCTGCAACCCCGGAAGCCCCTTTTAGTCGCCTCTTACGACAGGCAGGGGATGCCGTAGCCCTATTCTGATCCCGGAACTACAGGGACGAACCCATAGACCTTCCTAATACATAGCAAAATTAAAATCCATTACTGATGTCCATAGGTAGCAATATTCTCACATACGTGGACTGTTCGTTTAAGATCTACATATATGTGTACTAAACACAGTTTAGTTCTGTTTTCCGAAGTACTTAACTACGTAGTGGTATCTTATATCAAACAATTACATAATTCTTATACCTATTTCTAACTCAGTAACCGTTATATAAGGCACATAATATGGCCTACACGTGTAAGCAAATATATCATTATAATATCTAGATCGATGTTACATAATATATTAATGTTATTTTTACAAATATTTGTATCCATCCATCAATCTTTAAAAGTCCACTGGCCACAAAGGCCTCTCATAATGAGGGTTTTTGCCCAGAGTCACACGCTTTAACGCTTTCTATACTCATAACCCCACACTAGGATTTTCTCCTGTGTCGTGGATACCATGGACACACACAAGACGAATACACAAACACCCAGACCTAGAACATGAATCTAAACTCATCATTCAGATACCTGTCTGGCCGGGAATCGAACCCGGAACGGAACGGAACCCATTGCGCAACAAATCGGTATGGTAACCGCTCCGCCACGCAGATCGTCAAGTCAACTCGTCTGATATGAGTTTTGTTAAAGGTGTAGATGCCGACTGACTTAAGCACCAAGATCTAAGTCGTCAGTAGTGGCAAACTATCTTAAATTGATTCAGATAGAACTTACTAAGATGCAGTTGGTCAGAGATGTCAAAAAGCGGCAGTGACCACACAGCATTTCCGACGTCGTTTGCTACTTCAAAAGAAAGCACCAAGCAATGATCTAAGTCCTCAGTAGTGGCAAAGTATATGAAATTGATTTAAATAGAACTTACTTAAATGTAGTTGTTCAGAGACGTCAATGGGCGGTAGTGACCACTTAGCATTTCCGTCGTCGTTTGCTACTTTAAAAGAAAGCACCAAGCAATGATCTAAGGCCTCGGTAGTGGCAAAGTATCTGAAATTGATTCAAATAGAACTTACTTATGTAGTATGTCAGAGACGTCAATGGGCGGTAGTGACCACTTAGCATTTTTATCATCTTTTATAAACTTAAAGTAAAGAAAAAAAATAATACTTAGGTAAATGGCCACATTTTTTTTATGCATGATAAACTCAATGATCGTTTGCCACTTAAATAAAAATGTACCCATCCATCCATCCATCTATCCATCAGCCTTTTGAGGTCTACTGCTGTAGACCTCAAAAGCCATGTAGGGGAGGCCTATGTCCATAGGCCTCCCCTAAATGGCGGCACTCCAACCGATACCGTGCTCTCTGAATCGAACGGTTTGTTGCTAGTATCGCTATCTTCTTCAGGTCATCAGTCCACCTTGGACGTAAAGAATTTCCATCATGCATCCTACATTTTTTTTTGTTATATCTGACTGAAGTAACAAACGAGCATTCAGTCCACCAGATGGTAAGTGGTCACTGCCGCCCATGACATCTGTAATCAACTTCATACAGAACATGGGTTCTATCTGAAGCCAATCACAGATGCGTTGCTATTCCCAAAGACTATAATGGTCGCCTCATATAAAAGTGTACCGGTAACCACCCTTCGGCTAGAAATAGGTGAGGCGGTGGTACTTCCCCGGTGAACTACACTGGTTATACCACCTTCAAAATATTTAATTGAAGTTAAAAAAAATGTATTTTTAATGAAACTGTAGATTGAACAAAGCTGCAGGAGTGGCCTATATCTTACTAGTGAACTATGAACACATTCTGTTCCACGTGATTGTTGTTTTCATAGCGCTGTTGATAAGCAATGCAGTTTTATGCACTACTTAAGATAAGCGTTGTTTCAAAACGTGTGTATATTTCGCAAGAAAAATACCGTTTCGATAAATCACTTTTTCCAAAAACAGTATCGTAAGTACTTGAAAAGCAATTAAATAAGTTATCAAATTATGATGCGATGATTCAAGGGCTATATTACGGTTTAATTTAAATTAACATTACTAATTTTAATGACTCATATACAACAGGTATAATAAGTATTTTATTATCGTCCCTGTAGTTCCGGGATCGGAATAGGGCTACTGCATCCCCTGCCTGTAGTAAGAGGCGACTAAAAGGGGATATTCCGGGGTTGCAGTCGGCTAGAGTGGGAGCTCGAACCGTTCGATCAAGCAATCCCGGGAAGGACGGCGGTATGTGTGGTCGCATACCGTCGTAAAGACTAGACGGAGCCGTGGGCCTAGCCGACCATCTGGGAGGAGCCCGATGAGGCAACTCGCTCGGAGGATTCCTGTTGAAGTCGTTTCGAGATCCCGGAGTCCTCCTTTTTAGCGCCGAGGACGGCCACCGGGGGGTTTTAGTGCGGTGAAAATCCCAGATAACCCTGCGTCGCACCCACGGCGTCGGGTACCTTTTGAAAGTTTCCCCCTCGAGAACTAAAAAATCATTTTATTATATTGCAAAACTTACACCTAGTGATTTAAGACTGGATTTTTTACAATATAATTGTACAATACAACATATATATTATTTGCACACATTGCCACCGATAAGGAATTATACATACTTATCGGGAAATTAAAAGTTCGATTTGTATGATTTTTTGTTATAAGTCTTTGGCGAAGAAAAGGTGATGTAAAAATAAATAAGATAAGAAATAAAATACGAAATAATACTTAATTATCTATAAATACGAGTACAATAGAAGATTTACATAAACTACGAAATAAAAAATATAGAAATAAAGTGTTAAGTGAAAATAGTGAGCTTCCTCCTGAGGTATTCTACGCTCTGAGGGGCGCTACGACATGGGGTTCTTCAAGAAAGATGTAAAAAGAGCTCTTCTCCAAAGCCGGCTATGCATTGACGACTCCTCTGGTATTGCAAATGTCCATGACTACGGTGACTGCTTTCCATCAGGTGACCCGTCAGCCTTATCGTTAGGTCTTACTATAAATATATATATATATATACACATATATATGTTACGCCTCTTACGACAGGCAGGGGATACCGTAGCCCTATTCTGACCCCGAGGCTACAGGGACTGCAGGAGCGGCCTGGCTTTGGCGGGTTCGCGGATGAATGCGAACGCGTGCCCGTGTTCCCGCCGTACGATGCCAGAAGAAGACACAGTGGGAGTTTAGCCGGTAAGAGTCCGGCATAATCCAGCTGCTGCCCCGGGCGACTAGGTCTCCATGATGATGACTTAAAAAAAGGTATTGTACCTCCCTAGTCGAACCATATAAGTTCTACCTAACATAAAGTTATTTACAAAATGTGATAAATCGGCTAATCTTTGATGAATTGGAAGCATCTGGACGCTTATCAATATGACAGACTTGGACATTGGTACTAACCACGAATCTAATCAACAAAATGATAACTTTTGATAACTACAGAAATTAAGGCGGAAACCAGTCACTTGGCTACATTTTTAGGGTTCCGTACGGCTGGCCTACAAACGGAACTCTATTGCTAAGGCTCCACTGTACCCCTGTCGGTTTGTCCAACTGCCTGTCACCAGGCTATATCTCATGAACCGTGGCAGCTAGACTGTTGAAATGTATACGGATAATCTTTGTAGCCGCTATAGCAACAAAATCTAAAAACAGAATAATATAAATATATAAATATATAAGGGGGGTTTCCATACAACAAACTTCTTTTTCTGTTTTTTACTGATAGTGGCATGGAACCTTTCGTTCGCGAATCCGATTCACTCTTAGCCAGTTTTTTATCAATATTGTAGCCTAAAACTTGTCATTTTACAAATATTTAATGCCATTACGTCATATCTATTTTTGTTCACGAAATTACCTACATGATTGGTTATTCTTACCTATTACACAATTTGGACGATTATTATAAGTCCAATAACTAATAAAAAATAAGTAAGATTAAATTAAATAGACAAAGTCGGAACGGTCAAATCGGACTGACCCGATTAATGACATGTTGCAACGAATCGGAAAGAAGAAAGCAGAATCCCATGTCTAAAATCGAGAACTCTCAGGAGCAGGTTTCGATTGTGTGTCGAAATGGAACCATCCTACTCCATCACACAGGCGTTACATCTCACGAGCTGTATGGACTATCCTAGTCCTCGTGACATTCAAAGCATGCGTGACTGTCTAGGAACCATCCTAGTCCGGCACACGTGCCTTGCATCTCACGAGGTGTATAAACCACCCTAGTCTTCATGACATGCGAAGCAGGTGTGACAGTCTAGGAACCATCCAAGGCACTTGTGCCGACAAGTGCCTTGTATCTCACAAGGTGTATGAACTATCCTAGTCCTCGAGACATGCAAATCATGCGTGACATTCTACGAACCATCTAGTCCGTCACACGTGCCTTGCATCTCACGAGGTGTATGAACCATCCTAGTCTTCATGACATGCAAAGCATGCGTGACAAGCTAGGAACCATCTTAGTCGGTCACACATGCCTTGCATCTCATAAGGTATATGAACCATCTTAGTCCTCGTGACATGCAAAGCATGCGTGACAGTCTAGGAACCATCCTAGTCCGTCACACATGCCTTACATCTCACGAGGTGTATGAACCATCCTAGTCCTCGTGACATGCAAAGCATGCGTGACAGACTAGGAACCATCCTAGTCCTCGTGACATGCAAAGCATGCGTGACAGACTAGGAATCATTCTAGTCCGGCACACAGGCCTTACATCCCACGAAGTATATGAACCATCCTAGTCCTCGTGACATGCAAAGCATGCGTGACAGTCTAGGAACCATCCTAGTCCGTCACACATGCCTTGCATCTCATGAGGTGTATGAACCATCCTAGTCTTCATGACATGCAAAGCATGCGTGACAAGCTAGAAACCATCTTAGTCCGTCACACAGGCCTTACATCTCACGAGGTGTATGAACCAGCCTAGTCCTCGTGACATGCAAAGCATGTGTTACGGACTAGAACCATCCTAGTAGAAATGAAATGAAATGAAATGAAATGAAATGAAATGAAATGAAATGAAATGAAATGAAATGAAATGAAATGAAATGAAATGAAATGAAATGAAATGAAATGAAATGAAATGAAATGAAATGAAATGAAATGAAATGAAATGAAATGAAATGAAATGAAATGAAATGAAATGAAATGAAATGAAATGAAATGAAATGAAATGAAATGAAATGAAATGAAATGAAATGAAATGAAATGAAATGAAATGAAATGAAATGAAATGAAATGAAATGAAATGAAATTAAATGAAATGAAATGAAATGAAATGAAATGAAATGAAATGAAATGAAATGAAATGAAATGAAATGAAATGAAATGAAATGAAATGAAATGAAATGAAATGAAATGAAATGAAATGAAATGAAATGAAATGAAATGAAATGAAATGAAATGAAATGAAATGAAATGAAATGAAATGAAATGAAATGAAATGAAATGAAATGAAATGAAATGAAATGAAATGAAATGAAATGAAATGAAATGAAACGAAACGAAATGAAATGAAATGAAATGAAATGTCTTTATTTTGTATAGGCCTACGGGGGCACTTACAAATTGTCAGTTACATTTTTTTTCTTACACTACCACCGGATCGGAATACGACCTCAACTGAGAAGATCCGGCAAGAAACTCAGCGGGTTTGTCTTTTTTTCTTATTTATATTCTAAGTCTATACTACTCCTAGATTCTGCTTTTTATAAAAAAGTTGGCAAGGCCTACTGCGCAAATATTAACATTAGTATAGATGGTTTATAATAGTAGTAAATAGTATTTTAGTTTGAATGAGTTTTATCTATTTTTTTAAGTCTAAGGTGAATACGACATATTAATAATCCCACATTTGCCTATCTTGTTAGTTAATACAATGTATTATGTAACGTAACACGTTTACTATTTAAGGTTTCGTGTGTAAAAACAAGTTAATATAAGGAACTAGTTTATGCCCGCAGCTTTGCCCGCGTCGGTCACATCTACCAGGATAATGAGTTTTTTTAAGCTATTGTATAGCCTTTTTCGCGGGCTTTGAACGCGGCGACCGAATTATGAAATTCCGTAATGAAAAAACCTTACACCACCCACTCAGCCTACCATGTAGCGCGGCCGAGCGTTGGCTTAACGTGTTTGTATATGGTACGACAGTACGAAGCTCTCACGGATCGAGACGAGCTGCTCGGAAATATGTAAGCAGTTGTTTGTGAGAAGTAAAGTAAAGAAACTATATATACTTTCTTTACTATATTAGTTCAAGTTTTTTTTCTTTGATACCATAGTATCAAAGAAAAATCTTGAAATATGAAAAAAAAACTGCATAAATAAATATGATTGCGTAAGTTGATAAAAAATGCTATGCAATAGCTTTACCACGGCAGTCCTCGAGTGTCGCACGTTTTTTTTTATTTGACTGAAGTAGTAAACGAGCATGCAGTCCACCTGATGGTAAGTGGTCACTGCCGCCCATGGACATCTGAAAATCAACTTTAAAAAAATTATGTTCAATTATAATATTTTAGATGAAGTCTGCAATTGCTCTTTCTCTCTATATCCATCTTAATCTTTATTTAAGTTTACTAAGTAATTTTACTTGGTAAAATTGCTTCCAAAAAAAGTTCTTTCTTTGTGGTCATCTATGGGACTTACGGGATCTCATGTTCAAAATTTTGTTTCTACACCAAACTAACTTTATGTATGATCAATATTAGGTATATATATACCTAATATTAAATTATTTTATTATATTGGCGACTCCTCTGGTGTTGCGAATGTCCATAGGCGACGGTGACTACTTTCCATCAAGTAGCCCGTCTGCCTTATCGTTAGGTTAAAGGATCCTTGATACTATATACTTTCTCACAAACAGCTGCTTACATAGTCGTCCGATTCCCGAGCAGCTTGTCTCGATCCGTGCGAGCTTCGTTCTATAGTACCATATGCATACACGTTAAGCGAACGCGCTACATGGTAGGCGGCCGAGCGTATTAGGTTTTTTCGTTACGGAATTTCTTTATTCGGTCACCGCGCTCAAAACCCGCAATAAAAACTAGCAACCGCAATGCAATAGCTTAAAAAATAGGTAATAAAAATATTCATACAATAAATTCCTTAATAAAAGCATACACACATCCAAATTCAACCAACCGTTTATGAGTCCACGTGACAGAGAATCACGTTTCGTAATGATTAGGTTTTTATGGCATAATATTGTAGCATTATGCTAATTCTTTATTTAGACAGCCTTGACTTTGATTTTGAACCGAAAAACCAGTTCTGTGGGCTCACTTTGTTTGCCATTTTCCTATTATTTCATGGTTGGATTTCTCACAATATTTGATGATTACGTAATGAAAAAGAAAAATATGTCTTGGGTCTTATAATTTGTTTCTAGATATGCTGAGGAAAAAAGATTTTGTTTAAAAGACAATTTTTATAAAAATTATCAGATTATTCTCTCTTTTTTTTCCAGAACGCGCTATATTTTTCACGTTTTCCTTGTCGCCTAAGTAATAGTTAAAATTATTTCATTTTATATGATAGAGTTCATGAAATGCAGGAAAAACACATGCAGCCATTTTTTTAACAAACTAAAAAATAGTACTATAAGTGGCCACTGCCACGCCAGGTATCTCCCGCAGATTAGTATTACCTAATACTGGCCACGGGGGTATTGCTACCCCTGAAGACTAAGTCGGAACGCCTCCGGAACGTGTAAGTATGCCACCCTTAGCACACGAATATTTTAATTTGAAGAGGGCCATCGTAATATATATATATATATATATATATATTATATGATTAAAGTAAACCTAAAGTAGTAATAAAAAGCAAACGATCATGCAGTCCACCTTATGGTAAGCGGTCACTGGCGCTCATGAACATCTGTAAGCAACTTCATAGGTTCTATCTAAAGTCAATCACAGATGCATTGCTGCTTCCGAGGACTGAGATGGTTGCCTCATACGAGTATAAGCTTGCCGGCAACCACACCCTTCCATCGAAACGCAAGAGATGCTTCACGCTAGAAATAGGTGTGGCGGTGGTGCCTCTCCAGTAGAGCTACCTGTTTTTTGTATACTCCGGTCAAGTGAGATTTATGGACAATTATTATTTGGTTTTAGAAGTTACTTACCTTCAAAAGGTACCTGGTGTAGGAGCGACGCCGGATTATTTTGGACTTTTATCCCTCTCCACCCTAATGGCCGTCCTCGGCACTGCGAAGACGACTCCGAGAGCTCCAAAGATGGCTATCCATTTTTACTGCGATTCTTTACGCAAATGATAATTATGACTTTTGTGGAGTAAATTAACGATAAGTAGAGTTCCCATTCACCGTCATTGTTTATTAGTTTAAAACGTTGAAAAATAGTAACTAAGATAAAATATTTCTACGTTCACGTGAAATAAACACGTGAAATCATGTAGCGTAGAAAAATATATGTATTCAACATTTTTCTATTTGTAACAAATAAAAACGTGATTTATTTTGTAACTACATAGTTTTGCGCGGCAAAAACTTCTGTCCTGCTTTTACGTGTTATTAGAAAATTATAACATTCTGTAATTTTTTAATTTTTTTTTTCATTTCTTCAAGCTTATTGAGCGATTTTTCTCTCTCTCTTTCATCAACCCATTAGTGGGCCCACTGCTGGGCACGGGTCTTCTCTCAGATTGAGATAGTTTAGGCCATAGACCACCGCGCTGGCTAAGTGCGAATTGGTGGACGATTTTTAGTAGGAGATAAACTTATGGATTGGCGAAGTTAGAGTTATCAATATGCCAATGTTTGCTTAAGATACACATTATATGTTACTAGTATTTAAAAGGCCAAAATATGTTATAAATACAAATACAAATATTTATTTATTTATTTATATATAAGGTTCACCAACACAAGATACACCATCATTGCTTAATTTACAGTACACTAAATATTGTTCAATCGTGTTCTTGCAATTACAGGTGAACACAGCTTACATATTTATTTTCACAAAAAATCGTTTAACATCATCACATAGGTATTACATTATTATTATTATTATAAATCAAAATATATGTTAAAAATATGTTTATTCGTGTATTGGATAAACAGATGTTAAGTTAAAATGGGCGTTAGCGTATACAAATTATGTTTAAATTTTAAAGTTTACAATTTTCCAAATTTTAATAACGTATGATTATAATTCAAAATATCATAATGGTAATAAATTATTAATTATGATACAGAACATTCATCATACTATTCATACTTCATACTATCATACTAATATTATAAAGGCGAAAGATTGTGTGTATGTTTGTTACTTCTTCACGTCTAAACGGGTGCAGCGATTTTCAAAAAAATTGGTACGGAGTTAACTCTGGATGAACATATAGGCTTATAGACTTTTTACTGTGTAAAAATATCTTATTCCCACGGGACAATCTATACATCGATTTATTTTAACGCTGGCGAAATTGCGTGGTTCCTTCACCTATCTTCCATACCACATGAGCAGTAATAAGCTGATAGTTGAAGGCAGGCCTCTCAATCGAGAATCCGAAGTACGAATATTTGCACATGCAGCACATTTTTTTAAATAACGTACGTATTAAGAATTAATTATCACTGCTTTACGGTGAAGTTAAAGATCGTTAGGAAACCTGCATACCTGAAAATGCTATAAAAAAGAATTCTCTAAGGTGAATGAAGTAACACGCACTGCACCAGCGCTTTGGACTATGGTCTAGTAGTCTCTCATCCTGAGAAAAAACGCACGACAGTATGACAATAAAGAGTTGACGATTGACTTTCATACCACAATTTTCGAACCAGTACACATACCTAAATTAACAGAGGCCTATATGTGCAACATTAAGCCTCCAAAGCCTTAATAAGCATTAACAAAACATTATCAATTTAGCAATCACAAATAATTAAACATACCTTATCGCAATTATCAAATATTTTTTAATAACATATACAAAGCAATATTTTTTGCGAAAATACGTATTACAAAAAACTTCACGTGAGTATGGGCACGTGAAGCGGACGTCAGCAGAGTGTATGTCACGTTTATGGTCAAATTACATCGAGTTTCAAGGTCGAAATTGCGAAATGTTTTCCTGGATTCCTATCTTTGACAATCAATAACAAACATATTGTATTATGCCTTTCGTAGTTTTTGTAACGTATTACGTTTATTATTTAATATATTTGTATACACAAAAGACATATTATGTATGTACATATGGCGGTCTCCACGACTAAGTAATTTCCACCTAACGTCTAAAGGAGGGTAGTTTTTTTTATTATTTTAATAAAAGGTTCTCCAATGTAAATTATCAAATAACATAAATATAAATAAATAGGTCGTGTACACACAATTACAGGTGAACACGGCATTTATAATATTGAGCATATATATGTATAATTCTATGTATGTATGACCATTTGTTTGACATGAGTAACTCAAACAACTATTAAATATGGCTCTTACAATTTTTTTGCCGGTACACTTTTATATGAGACGACCATCCTAGTCCTCGGGAGTAGCAACGCGTCTGTGATTGACTTCAGATAGAACCCATGTTCTTTTTTGAAGTGGATTACAGGTGTCCATGGGCGGTAGTGACCACTTCCTATCAGGTGGACAGCATGCTCGTTTGCTACTTCTTAATTATAAAAAAGAAAAAAATCAAAGGGGGTGGGCAGTGAACGTTTTTTTATTATCATGACAATAATATCAAATAAAAGCTAATGAATGGGCAATTAAAAAAAACACTTTAATGTTATAATTTTGAAAAAGGCGTTTAGTAAATAAATTATAATAACATCAAGAAAAATCCTACCGATTAACCTGAAAAGAGAATAAACGCAACGACTTTCATCTCCTTTCGCTAGGTTTAATAATAAAAAGAAGAAGAATAATAAAGAGAATTCTCTTTCAGAATTGAAGAGACTTATTCTTCCTTAGACTTAAGTTGTCTAAAGTAGACTTAAGTTGTCTCGTATCATTTAGAAGTCTGTCTCTTGCTTGTTAAATATATCCAATATGAACTCGTGAACAGTTTTTTATAAAACATTCATATAATAAAAAAACGAAAAACATGGCTACTTAAAATTAATTAACTGGAAAGGTAAAAACAAGTATATACTACAATTATGAATTGTATTAAAATATACATTTTAACAAATAAATTTATATTTTATTATGTTTTATTTTATAAGAATCAAGTATAAACGTAGTTTTTTTAGTTATTTCTGTATTTTTTGTGCTCGCCTGCCTTGTTATATTATTGTTTGTATTCATGTATTATGATAGAAAAATCGTCTCTCTAAATTTTTCTTCATCCAATTCCATAATTATTTATTTTTAAATCCTATATAGGCTTAATAATTTTTCAACATATTGAAAAACTCCTACAATTGAGATAAATTCAATGAGACTTTATATGTACATAAGAATTCGCAAAGCCAATTGGATTGTAGACCATTCAAAATAATTGGGCATGACGTAGTAATTGAAATACTTTACCCTCCATCTGACGCAATCAAATAAAAAAAAACATAGAATACTTCATATCATACTTCATATCATACTTCATATCATACTTCATACTAATATTATAAAGGCGAAAGTCTGTGAGTGTGTACCTATGTTTGATACTTCTTCACGTCTAAACGGCTGGAGCGATTTTCATAGCATTTTGTAGTGTGTTTGCTGACACTCCGGATTAATGTATAGGCTACATTTTATTGTGAAAAAATATCTTATTCCCACGGGACTTCGATTTCTTTAACGCGGCGAAGCTGCGGAGTTCAGCCAGTAATAAATAACTAACATTTTATTTCACAAACACAACAATTATTGTGCAATAAGAACAAAAATCAAAAACTTACCACTTCAAAATCTGAAATGAATACAAAATATGATTGGTATCAATGCGAAACACTTATATCAGCTGTAAATACTCATACTTTATCTCGGATGATAAAAGGATTTATGTTATTGCCTATTGAGTTATCATTGTTTTATTCAGAACAGTTATTAATTTCGATTCTATAATGATAATTCGTAGGACCGATAACCGACGGGAAGCAAGGTCCTCGAGTGGCGACCACGTCTAGGCAAAAGGAGCACAGGGCGCCCCACTGGGTGGACCGATGACCTGAAGAAGACAGCGGGAAACCGTTGAATTCAACGGGCACAGGACCAGTTGGAGTGGCGCCATTTAGGAGAGGCCTATGTTCAGCAGTGGACCTCAAAGGCTGATGGATGGATTGATGGAATGATAAACAATGTACCGTATGTATGCATGTCGGGAAGAGCACAACTCTTTACATCCTGTGGATGTCGTAAGAAGCGACTAAAGGTTGTCCTTTAGTAGCTTCTTACGACAGTAGCATAATCCAGATGATGTACAGCACAATATTCATATAAGCAGTGATAACCTAATCTATATATTAATACGTGAAACAAAAACTTGTGATTCGTTTTTAAGATACTTGCCGCAGACGGAGGAGTATGAAATTACGCACGTATAAAGTTATATACATAAGGATTGCGCAATGCTAATATTTTTTTCAAATAATGCATAAAACATACATAAAATCAACTAAAAACACACACAGTACCTTGCATTAGACACAAACACATACATAATAAACAAAATAGAACATTCAAAGTCTTACTATGAAAAAACATAACGTCAAAAATGTCAGGTGCCTATGTCAAAATACCCGCCTTTGCTTTTAAATGCAGCTTAGCTAATCAAACCTCTGTTTACCTTTAAAGGGTGCTTTCAAAATAACTTGAAAATTATTACAATTTATCAAAATTTGAGAAATATTTGTGCTACTTTGGACAATAGTCTACAATAAGGAAAAGCTAAGTGCAACTACATTTATAGGCGACAACTTCTTGCAAAAGGAGCGAGTAACATGTAAGTCAAATGATAATAATAATAATAATAATCAGGAAAAGAATCATTTTTTCTAGAATAAAATTAAAATTAGGTTACGACAAGTTAAAATTAAACAATAATAATAATTGTACTAGTTACAACAAGTCTACACTTGTCTATACAGTACCACCAAATCACAGAAACTCCACAGTTGCTGTGTCTGGTAGTACGGTTCAAAGTTAAATATATCTTTTTGTATTTTCATATGATAGAACTTTCGGGGTTCAACCGTTTTGGCCCAATTCAGGTTCCGAAACTCCAGCATTAATTCAAATTAGAGAACGCACGTGTATAAAGAACGTGACATTGAATGCACAGACGACCCAAATACAAAAGTATTAGTAGATAACTCACGTCCAATATTCCGGTCATTCCGTGAAAATCACACATATTGCCAGAATTATTGTGTAGGTTTTTGTGAACTTCGAAGAACTAATGGCACTATTTAAAATGTTTATTATGACAAAACAATTTGACGACAAACATAAAATTTGACCTATTTTTATGTTTGTTTCGAAAATACATATTAAAAGAACAAATATCATAAAATAGTCTACTTAAAATGGATTAAACTATGGGATACTACTTAAAGTAATTTAAAAAAAAGTATTCGACACAAAATTTCTAATTTGATAGACCCTGTCAACCAACTAATTTTGAAAAAAGGCCTTTTCCGAGGCCGAAAAAACACGATTTCCGAGTTGATTTTACGAATATTAAAAATGTCTTTTAATAGCTTATGTCAACAACTCTATAATATTTGGTACGCAACCTATTATTATATTAATACGTGAAGCAAAAACTTGTGACGGATTTTTAAGTAATATGCCGCGGACGGATTAGTATGAAATTTTGCACGGTTATAGTGGACGTAGAGAAGGAGTGCAGAATGTTAATATTTTTTTCAAATAATGCATTTTTCATACATAAAATCTACTAAAAACACATTACACACACTGCCTTGCATTTGTCACAAACACATACATAGTTAACGAAATAGAACATTCATGTCAGATGTCTTTGTCAAAATACCGCTATTGCTTTTAAATGCGGCTTAGATAATTAAACCTCTTTTTAACCGACTTCCCAAAGGAAAGAGGTTATCTATTCGTCACGTATATTTTTTTTTTTTTTTTTTTTTTTTTTTTTTTTTTTATGTATGTTCGGGCGAAATGGCTAGAAATCGTCGACCTACCGACACGATTCATACGACATTGTGTGCGACTAGTTTCACAGGCAGTCCCATATTGAGGAAAATGAAAACCTTCCGGCGGTTTTCCCGGAAAATTGGAAAATGTCGGTTTCTTAAAATCTTGAATAACTTCGGTGTTTATAAATCGATTTCCATTTTCTTTCTTTCATTTGATAGGAAATTTCGTCACGCAACTTTTTCTCTTGGACATGGGTATGCTGTGATGCTTAACTCTTTGAGTTATGGGGTGGAAACCACCACCACTCCTCAAGTTTTTTAGATAATTTGAGATAACTCGGCTTCTGCCGAATCGATTCTTATGAAACTTGGAATATGTATTATATATCTATGATTATATAGGTTGACGAAAAATTTGACCTTCAACTCCTCGATCCTGATGATGCAGGGTTACAGCTATCCTAAACTATAACATTAGCTATTTGGTGCTTACATATATATAACAAGACTACTAAGCAGAGACATGTGATGAAAATTTGACCTTCAACTCCTCAATCCTGATGATGCAGGGGTGCCTCAAGCCTAAACCATTGGGGTTGACCATTTGGTGCTTATGGGTATGTAATAACAATATTAAGCAAAGACACATGATAAAAAAATGACCTTCAACTCCTCAACCCTGATGATGCAGGGTGCTGTAAGCCCAAGCCGTAGGTGATGGCCATTTAGTGCTTACGGATATATAATAAGATAGCAAGGCAAAGATGTACGATGACAAATTTGACCTTCAACTCCTCAACCCTGATGATGCAGGGGTACTGCAGGCTTAAACCATAAACGTTAGACATTTGTTGCTCACGGATTTGTAATGACATTGCTAAGCAAAGGTATACGACGAAAAATTGGACCTTCAACTCTTCAATCCTGATGATGCAGGGGTATTGAATGCCTAAGCCATAAAACTTAGCTATTTCAATCTTACGCATTCAAAATGATATTTAAAAAAATGTAAGGTAAAACATTAGAAAAATGGTTGTATACGGTGGAAAATTGGACCTTCAACTCCACAATCCTGATGATGCTGGGGTGCTTCAAGCTTAAACTATAGGCGTTAGCTACATGATCGCTACGTATATCTGATAAGATTACTAAGCAAAGATATAAGATGAAAAATTTGACCTTCAACTCCTCAACTCTGATGATGCAGGGGTACTTCAGGCTTAAACTATAGGCGTTGGCCATTTGATGCTTATGGGTATGTAATATATTTACAAAGCGAAGACGTATGATAAAAAAGTTGACCTTCAACTCCTCAACCCTGATGATGCAGGGTACTGTAAGCCCAAGCCATAGAAGTTGGGGATCTGTTGCTTACGTGCATGCGATGAGATTACATAGAAAAGATATGACATGATAATTTTGACCTTCAACTCTTCGGCCCTGATGATGCAGGGGTACTTCAGGCTTAAACCATAGGCGTTGGCCATTTGATACTTATGGATATGTAATATATTTACAAAGCAAAGACGTATGATAAGAAAATTGACCTTCAACTCCTCAACCCTGATGATGCAGGGTACTGCAAGTTTAAACCATAAGCATCGGCCATATGGTGCTTACGTATATGTAATGAGATTACTAAGCAAAGATATGACATGATAATTTTGACCTTCAACTCCTCAACCCTGATAATGCTGGGGTCCTTCAAGTTAAACCGTAGGCATCGGCCATATTGTGCTTACGTATACATAATGTTGTTGTTCACAATACCAACAATGAGTTTCGGAGAGGATAGAATTATGATCAAAAATTCCACTTTGAATACAATTACCTGAAAAATGCAAGAGTACTACCAACCTTTTTAAATTGGATGGGTTATTTTTATCAGTATCAGTTGAATTATACTCTTAGTTATAGGGTTTATATTACTTTTTCTACTTTAAATATTGATAATTATAGGTCTTTTCTTTAAATAAATGTTTACTCAGAAAAAGTTGTTTTATTCGGTTAGGTTAGGTTCGAACAGATTTTTCCAATTTAGAATCTAAGGGAGGGGGCGCGGCAGCGCCCCCGACCGGTTGTGTCAAAGAAGTCTATTTTTATATGATGACATCAGCACATAATTTTATTCATCCGAAAATCGGACGAATAATTAATTTTATTCATCCGGTTAGCGGACGACTAGCAACAGCCATAACTGATTTTATCGTGACTGAAAAGCGTGAAAAAAAAAATTTTAAACAAAAAATACAACCGACTTCCATGCCACATAAAAGTAAAAAATAATTTAAATACATGTTGGTTTAGAGCAAACACAGTTCTTAGTACATAGTCCCGAAGTCGGCGCTGATATAAGATACATGTAGTTTCGTCATGATCCAGCAAAATATGGTAAGCGCCGACTTCGGGACTATGTACTAAGAACTGTGTTTGCTCTAAACCAACATGTATTTAAATTATTTTTTACTTTTATGTGGCATGGAAGTCGGTTGTATTTTTTGTTTAAAATTTTTTTTTATATTAAACGTGCGCGTTCAAAATTACTTGAAAATTAAAAAATACTGGAATTTGAGAAATGTACTACTTTGGACAATGAAGTTTAGTTTTTTAATTTAAATTACGGTCGAATTTCGACCGATGCTACGGGCGACTAGTATTAAGAAACACATATAGTTGAAACCCGTACGAAAATCTTCTTCTATACCTACTTATAATAAATCTGTAGAGAGGTCAATTCTGTACATGAAATATATTTCCAAAATAACTATTAAGGGGTGATTAGGGATCGATAATGATGCCAAAAATGCAATCAGTTAAATTTTTGTCTGTCTGTCTGTCTGTCCGTCTGTCTGTCTGTCTGTCTGTATAACCGTTATAGAAACAAAAACTACTCGACGGATTTTAACGAAAATTCATCATACTCCTGAGCTGGTTATAGTATACATTTCATCACGCTACAATCAATAGGAGCAAAGCAGCAAAGGGAGATGTTGGGAAAACGGGAGAAGTTACTCCATTTTTTAAGCTTCCGTCGCGTGTGCAACCTTAATGGATAAAGCTACACAGAAATCATGTATGACGGAAATATTTTCCTTAAAATTATACAAAAATATTTCACAACAGCATATGTGTATCTTTTATGGTTGACTCACAATAACATGTGTAACTCCCGATAGCTTAACAGTTCAAAGCTATCTGATTATGTTTGTCTACTCTTACGTTTATAACACTCTCAGTCATCCCTAATTAAAAAAAGTTAACATTATTTAGGCGAAACGAAGTTCGCTGGGTCAACTAGTGTCTAATATAGGTATTAGGGCATTAACATCGGCCACAATAAAATCTTATAGGAGCCGAATAAATTATTCATGATAATAATTTCTATATAGGGACTGTACCTACTTATCAAAAATTGTGGCTTAACTCCCATTTTTTTTATCTGACTGAAGTAGCAAACAAGCATGCAGTCCACCTGATGGTAAGTGGTCACTGCCGCTCAAACTGTAATTAACTTCATACAGAACATGAGTTCTATCTGAAGTCAATCACAGATGCGTTGCTACACCCGACGACTATCATGGTCGCCTCATGTGAAAGTGTGCCGGCAACCACACCCTTCTATCGAAACGCAAGAAATGCTTCAAGCTAGAAATAGGTGTAGCGGTGGTACTTCCCCGGTAGAACTACACTGGTTCTACCACCTTTCAAAACATACTTATCGAAAAATATGGCATAACTCACAATCATATTTTAAAGACACGGCATACAAACCTACATTCAGATCTTACAAGTCGTGAAGGTGGTAGAACCAGTGTAGTTCGACCGCGGAAGTACCACCGCCACACCTATTTCTAGCGTGAAGCATTTCTTGCGTTTCGATAGAAGGGTGTGATATTTTTACATGAGGCGACCATCATAGTCCTCGGGAGTAGCAACGCATCTGTGTTTGACTTCAGATAGAACCCATGTTCTGTATGAAGTTGATTACAGATGTCTATGAGCGGCAGTGACCACTTACCATCAGGTGGACTGTATGCTCGTTTTCTACTTCAGTCAAATAAAAAAAAAAGTCTTGCTCCATCTTATTATTTTCAATATTCTCAGTCCAAAAGCCAAAAAGGACTTATCAGCGAAATTCCCGTGCGTGAGGAAACTCAACACTTGATCTTCCCACGTATCAGCCATTACATAAGTACGTGATTAATGTCATAACGAATATTATGTCATGATTCATTATAAATGTTATCGAAAGATCTCATGAACGATTATCTTCAAAATGTCACACCTAATTTCGTTTTAATCACCATACTAAAAGTTAGATAAATTTAAAAGAGGCGTTTTTGACTATTTCGTATTGCTCAAAATTATTTTTCATTTAATACAAATTTTACTTAGTATCAATAATTTCTATAATAAGGTCATTGATAAATTTTAAAATAACGTTATTAAAAAAATATAATAATACCCGTGTGTTATTTGGCAAATAAGTACAAACGTTACCATACCGGTCTGACGCGCAATGGGTCCCGGGTTCGATTCCCGGCCAGACAGGTATCTGAATGATGAGTTTAGATTCGTGTTCTGGGTCTGGGTGTTTGTGTATTCGTCTTGTGTGTGTCCAGTGCACCCACAACACAGGAGGATATAGTAAAAATATCAATGTATCAAACAGATTATAGCTACGTAATGACAGTACACACTCGCATTCCCAAATAGTCGCATGTTTTTACTTATCTCGTAAAAATTGTGCTATTTTTTTTTGCGAATATCGAACTGCAGATTGGCGACCAAAAAAAACCGTCGCCAAACCTAGATTAAGTTGAACTGCAGTGTGATGACCAATAAAAAGTCGCCAAATCTTCATTTTACCACCTCCTACTTACATAGTTCTATAATATGTTAATTGAATATACGATTCGAATAATAGGGGCGTTGGGACCAGCTGCCCATCTGGGAGGAGCCCGTTGGGGCAAAGCGCTCGTAGGATTCCAGTTGCGATCCCTTGGAGGTCCCGGAGTTTCCTTTATAGCGCCGAGGACGGCCAACGGGGTGGTTTTAGTGCGGCAAACCCACATAACCCTACGTCGCTCTCAAGGCGTCGGGTACCTTTTGAAGGGTTCCTCCTCGAGAACAAAAAAAAGACATGTCTGACGCGGAAGAAACCGCGGTAACAGCCTAGTCATTGATATCACCACTGGCTGGGTTTACTATAATATGAAACACTTCAAGTTTGAAACTAACCCGATTATCCAAGTCACACGCTCGCGTGACGGCGAGATCATCACGTTTTCTGATGCAACTTATTTCTAGTGTGGAGCTATTTTTGAGTATATGTGAAAGGGTCAGTTTGTAGGCTTTTATAAAGGCGACTGACTTTCAAGGTGGCAGAACCAGTGTAGTTCGTGCGAGGAAGTACCACCGCTACACCTATTTCTAGCGTGAAGCATTTCTTGCGTTTCGATAGAAGGGTGTGGTTGCCGGCAAACTTTCACATGAGGCGACCATCATAGCCCTTGGGAGTAACAACGCATCTGTGATTGACTTCAGATGTTCCATGTTCTGAATGAAGTTGATTACAGATGTCCATGGGCGGCAGTGACCACTTACCATCAGGTGGACTGCATGCTCATTTG
The DNA here is from genome assembly GCA_949699795.1 of Spicauda simplicius. Classification (NCBI taxonomy): domain Eukaryota; kingdom Metazoa; phylum Arthropoda; class Insecta; order Lepidoptera; family Hesperiidae; genus Spicauda; species Spicauda simplicius. Next base: position 10,079,178 of record OX453081.1, on the reverse strand, counting down.
CTACTTCAGTCTGATAAAAAAAAACTCCGGAACCACCACCGCTACACATTTTTTTTCCTTATAAAGCAGTGTTAATCTTTGCTAATTCGACTGCAGTTGGACTGCATGGTTCTTTGCTAGTGTTGCTCCATATATCACGTAATGAATGCATGTCATCTAAGACTATATGTAGTTACCCCGGGAAGGACTAGACGAGCGGTCGGCCTAGCCGCCCATCTGGGAGGAGCCCGATGGAGCAATGCGCTCAGAGGATTCCGGTTGCGTTCCTTTGGAGATCCCGGAGTCCTCTTTGTAGCGCTGAGGACGGCCACCGGGGGGTTTTATTGCGGTAAAAATCCCACATATCCCTATGTCGATCCCACGGTGTGGGGGGGTACCTTTTGAAGATTTCCCCCTCGAGAACAAAAAAAGACTATAAGTAGTTACATTGCCACCCCAAAACTTTAAAATTGAACACGGAAATACAAACAAATATAATTAGGCACATATACAAAAATATGCAACGATCGTTTAATTTAATACGTCATTCAAGCTGTTTACATTTTTAAGCCTCGCCTCAGGTAATTAGAGTCTTGAAATAAGAAACACTGTTGTTTTTCCAAAACTCACGTGCGCAAAGACGTAATAAACGTAATTCAGTGAAAAATAACCTCATAGCAAATAATTTGTCGATATGAAGTAACTGACACCATTACAGTATTGTTTACCCTTGAAAAATGAGTACCTTTAATGCATAAAAATGATAATAGGTACACATTAAATCTGTTGTTGAACGTTTGATGTTTAGCCGAAAAGGTAAGTACATAGCTACCAGGTTTCATAGTGGGTAAACTCTTATAAATTTATCTGGAATTAATTACAGAAGCAGAGCAGTGGTTATAATGTATATGTTATGGTCTGTCCTAATGGTTGAAACTTGCCCACGATCGGGAGGTCCGAGGTTCAAACCCGCCGCACCGCAGGCACGCACCACTGATTTTTCAAAAAATATTTGCGTATTAGAAATGAATTATCACTCTATAATTATCGGTTTTCGGTGAAGGAAAACATCGTGAGGAAACCTACACACCGGAGAGTTCTTAAAAAAAAGTTCTGAGGTGTGTGAAGTCCACCAATTCGCATTTGGCCAGCGCGGTGTACCATGGCCTAAACTCTCTCATTCTGACAGACGACCTGTGCTCAGCAGTGGGACAATAATGGGTTGACGAGAAACTCTTAATAATAACTGTACCCATACCACAGCTTATGATAGACATGCATATCTTAGTTTTAAACAATTTTTTACGGATAGCAATTTATCTGTGAATGCTAAGTGCATTCACAGATAAATTGCTATCCGTAAAAATTTCATAGGATTCTGACCAAGTACACCTTAGAACGACCTCATACATATATATAACTATGATATTGGTATTGTATGTTTTTTTTTCAAAATTTAAATGTTCTGAATTTATTCATAAGACTATATTATCCATCTGCGTTTGCTTGCTTTCTTTATTTTGCGCCATTAATGTATATGTAACCGGTGGAAACTTCACTGACCTTAGTATTAATTTTACTGTGTTGTTTAACTATATACTGTGTTTCCCAAAAATAAAATAAAAAATAAATATACAATATAATATAAGGTCGATACAATATAAAGTCCAATTTGAAAATACTTAACTACCCACCTATTAGTTCTTATTAAGCATCCTATAAGAATGGTTGGAATAAACAATATATCCCGCTCATAACTAAGTTACGAAATGTTTTTATGCGGGACACAGCGCAAACACAGAAAAGTTTTGACAATAAGGTAGTGACGTGTAGTCTAATTCCGGATTATTTATTAGATCAGTGGTCATGTAATCTTGTTATATAATATTAGTGGTTGGGTATATGTTTGTAGTTAATAAATATCTGTCAGACAGTATTAGAAATTATCTCAAATCTCTTATTAAAATGTGTGTATAGGCATATTTGCACGGTAGTACAACACAGAAGTATAATGTTTCAGTGAGCAGTTAGCATGAAGGTAGTAACTTGACCTCTCAACTGGATGTTCCTAGGTTTAAATACCAGGGACGTATATCTTCTTTTTCTTGATTTTCTAAAATAATGTGCGTATGATAAATTAATTACCATTGCTTTACGGTGAAAGAAAATGTCTGGAACAATCTACATGCCCAGTATTGTTTAAAAGAATGGTTTTCAAAGATGTGTGAAGTCTATCAACTTGCAGGCCAGCGCGGTGGAATATGGCCTAAAATCCTCTCCCGGAGAGGAAGAGGCCCAGAAGGGCGACATTAACGGTTCGATGACGACGACAACAGTGAACTCGTGGTTGGACTATGACGTCGTCACTGACACTCCTACATACATCTGTTTTATGACAGTGATAGGTTAGGTTGTCCCTGTAGTTCCGGGAACAGAATAGGGCTACGGTACTCTCTGCCTGTTCTGGCTTCCAGGGTTGCGGGCGGGAAGAGTAGGAGCTCGAACCCTCCGGCCAAGCGACCTCGGGAGGGACGGCGGTATGTGAGGTCGCATGCCGCCGTAAAGACCTGGAGGTGCGGTGAGCGTTTTACGCCCACCAGGGAAGAGCCCAAAAGGGACATAGAGCTCAGAGGATTCCGGCAGTGTTCGGTTGGAGATCACGGAATCCTCCAAGCAGCGCTGAGAACGCCACGGGGAAGTTTTAGTGCGGTAAGAATCCCACATAACCCACGTCGCTTCCACAATGTCGGGTATCTTTTGAAGGTTTTTCCCTCGTACACAAAAAAAAAGCTTAGTCCTAGTAGTTGCGGGACCAGAAGTCTTGGCCCTTGAACCTAGGTTCGATTGAGAGGATTAATTTTAACAATTAATACTATTCACTAAGCCAACTGTTGGACTACCGTGTAAACCTGCTTGATTATACATAACGAAGTGAAATTGACGTGAGACATCAGGATGGCTAGGAGTCTTCATGGTCTTCATTATTAATCGTTCTTGAAGATTTCAAGTAAAACACAGGAGTAAACTTCTTCGATTTATTCACAATTGCGGAGGTCCGATCGCTTCGACGGTTAAACAAGAATCTTTTTTTCTACCGGCGTTCGCTCGCCTTTTTATAACAATGTTTGGTGGTGTGATAATAACAAATTTATGGAGGGTAAACTAAATTACAATTCTAAAAATCATTAAATGTTGCTAATTCAATAAACAAACAATTTTCGATCTTTAAACTAACTAAAATAATTATTATCGACGACGTGTTTTTCATAAATAGCGGGGTCGCGCCGACATACATTTTACTTTTTCTAAACACTTCATATCATACTACTTTATCTGAAATCTACACATGCATTGCTACTCCCCGAAGACCGAAATAGTCAACTCATATAAAAGTAAACAGGCAAACAGAACCTTCCACCGAAACGCAGATACTGCTTTACGCTAGAAATGGGTGTGGCGGTGTTATGTTAACATATACTTGAAAACCTTGCAAAACTTGTACTTTTCAAGAAATCTCAGGATCTGAGCATACGCAGCCATACAACGACGCTTAAAATAGAGAAGACATACAAAACCAAAGAGGCAGACGTCGGAAATTTAGTCTAATTTCGTTTTAATGCATAACAGTGGAATGGAAAGTTCGTCATGACAAACAACAAACAAATACTGAATTGAGAAACCACAACGTGACAGCCTTCACGTGGCGAATAGACACGTGAAGCGTTATGCAACGGGATCAACCGGGATCGCAGATTGTTACATCCCGTGTACTAAGGGCTAGCTCAGATATACATTTGGTTTGAAATGAAATGTCTTTATTTTTTATAGGCCTACGGGGGCACTTACAAATTGTCAGTTACATTTTTTTTACACTACCACCGGATCGGAATACGACCTCAACTGAGAAGAATAGTATTTGTGAAAGGATATCTACGGCTTAGGACATGATTTCTAAAAGAGTTTTTCAGGTGGTAGAGCCAGTGTAGTTCAACCGGGAAGTACCACCGCCACACCTATTACTACCGTGAAGTATTTCTTGCGTTTCGGTGGAAGGGTGTGGTTGCCGGCACACTTTTATATGAGGCGACCATCTTAGCCCTCGGGAGTAGCAACGCATCTGTGATTGACTTCAGATAGAACCCATGTTCTGTATGTAGTTGATTACAAATGTCTATGGGCGGCAGTGACCACTTACCTTCAGGTGGACTGCATGCTCGTTTGCTACTTCAGTCAGATAAACAAATCTGACCCAGCCGTTGTTACAACGGGTGCTTGCGATATGCCGTTTTTGATTTTTTTATCGATATTTCGACCCGAGCCTCGACGTGACAATGCTCCATGTAACTTGGTCGGAATATCGGCAAAAGGAAAAAAAGAAATTACTTTATAATATATATAATAGTGTCCGACCGAATATTCGGTTTCGGTTTCGGTTGAGTTTCGGCAAAAATACAGGTTTCGGTTTAGTTTCGGTTTCGGAGGCGGCAGGCGGAGGCATGTTCGGCGCGTTGAATACCGTACGTTTATTTGTTAAATTATGTGTTGTTACGTTGATTATTATTAATTAATAATGATAATTACCCGTAAGTGAAAATATCGAAGACTGAATAGCTGTGATTTAAAGATGAAACACAAAAGACTGATGATTTTATAAAGTCTTTATCTTTTTTTATCAAAACTTGATCCTTGTAAGGAAGTTTCGGTTTCGGTATCGGTTTCGGCCGAAACTTAGACCGTTGCCGAAATTCGGTTTCGGTTTCGGTTTCGGTCGGACACTAATACATAAAGAAAACTCCGTGGACGGTAGTTCTATCTTAGTTTAATTGATATAAGTACACTACATATACAAAATAACAGTAACAGTATTTCTATTTTATACTTAATACTAGCTGTGCCCGCGACTTCGTCCGCGTGGAATAGTTATTTTGGGCATAATTTTACACTTAATACTAGCTGTGCCCGCGACTTCGTCCGCGTGGAATAGTTATTTTGGGCATAATTTATTTTTGCAAACAACCTCCTCGGCTTTATAAATTATAGCTGTTACCCACGACTTTGTCCGTTTCATTTTCTATTATTATTTTAGACAATTTAGTTTTGAAAAGAACATAGCTATAGTATAGTCATATCTTCTAAGATGTTCATTGAAATTAAGTGATGTCAAAAACAATTTTGTTCACAATTAAATACTCTTAATCAACAACACATTTATTTGGACAAAGATTAATATTATTACGTTGATACAACTCTTAACTAATTTCGACCGAATTTTATAACCATGAAAACGTTTCTAGTGATTTAATCTTAAAAGATAGACATATACTGTCGCGGACATTTTTTTAGATCATTTCAAGAGAAATAATTCTTTCATACATATATTTTTGGTATCTTGTACCGTTTTCGCAGCGCACGCAACGGAAGCCCTCAAGGATGAATAATTTTCCCCGTTTCTTTCACATCTTCCATTATTTCTTAGCTCCTAATAGTTGCAGCGTGATGTTATATAGCCTAAAGCCTTCCTCGATAAATGGTCTATTCAATACAAAAAGAATTTTTAAATTCGAACCAGTAGTTCCTGAGATTAGCGCGTTCAAACAAACAAACAAACAAACTCTTCAGCTTTATATATTATAGTATAGAAGTATAGATTAGTCAGCACTAGCAAAGGTTATATATATTATAGTCACTATAATCGTGTATCCTCGTTGAGGTTTCGAATCAGAATGCCGCTCTCACCGCACTCCGGAGCCTCACATACCCTCTCCAATTACAAGTCAAATGAGAGACTTATTATTAAATTCATCATTATAACAATGAAGTGTGGACGACAACATATTTCGCGATGGGCTAGAAACAGAGATATAATACCTATATATTTGTGAAAGGGTACTAGGTGGCGAAATACCTAATTCTACCAGGTGGTAGAACCAGTGTAGTTCGACGGGGAAGTACCACCGCCACACCTATTTCTAGCGTGAAGCATCTTGCGTTTCAATAGAAGGGTGTGGTTGCCGGCACACTTTTACATGAGGCGACCATCATAGTCCTCGGGAGTAGCAACGCATCTGTGTTTGACTTCAGATAGAACCCATGTTCTGTATGAAGTTGATTACAGGTGTCCATGAGCGGCAGTGACCACTTACCATCAGGTGGACTGCATGCTCGTTTGCTACTTCAGTCAAATAAAAAAAAAATCGAGTAATATTTGAAAAATTTAATATAATAAAGCACACAACGCTTATATTTATATTTGCTAGACTAGTACACAGTCGGTCACAAAATAAACTTATATAACAATCCTGAAACTATGTTGCAACGTTAGTCATATCAATTGCGTAACCAACAGATATTCCTAACTATAGTTTATCAAACATTATCGCCAATGATGTAATTCTAGGCTAAACAAACGAGATAAGTCACCACTCACCTATATTTCTGAACATGGGAAATGGGTTACTTATCGATAAGCATATTTACTATTTCGATAATTTTATGCAATTATTCTACAAAAAACATGTTAACAGGCATATTACTCAATAGCGGAAAATTCTAGATCAAATTCCATACAATGTTCAGTCATGTTTGTCATAGAAAATTTGTAGTGTCCGACCGAAACTGGATTTTCGACCGAAACCGAAACCGAATTTCGGCAACGGTCTGAGTTTCGGCCGAAACCGAAACTTCCTTAAAAGGATCAAGTTTTGAGAGAAAAAGAAAAAAACCTTTATAAAATTATCAGCCTTTTATTTTTCATCTTTAAATCATAGCTAGTCTTCGACATTTTCAATTAAGGATAATTAATAATAATCAACGTAACAACACATAATTTAAGAAATAAACGTACGGTATTCAACGCGCCGAACATGACCGATCACAGCGCGAGAACTCCCGAGTGCAGTTTCGGTTTTGGTCGTAGTTTCGGCAGGTTTTCCTACGAAACGAAACCGAAACCGAATATTCGGTCGGACACTAAACATTTGTTAAAACATTTATAGACACTTAGGTTCATCGCTGATTGTTTATAAAGTTCTGAAATTGTCAATCATACGTTTTTAGAGACTTGCACCCATATCGCGATGAGACATATCTATAAATATATATATTATTGTTCTCGTACTCCAATAAAAATATCTTAAATGTATGATTAACCGCAATACATACTTATAAAATACTGACCCGGCAAACGTTGCTTTGCGATATAAAATTAATAAAAAAATGTTAAGGGTGGACAACCCTTATCCCTTACGGGTATGAAAAATAGATGTTGGCCAATTCTCAGACCTACTCAATATGCTCACAAAATTTCATGAGAATCGGTCAAGCCGTTTCGGAGAAGTACAGAACGAACATTACGAACACGAGAATTTTATATATGTAGACTAGTTGACCCGGCAAACTTCGTTCCGCTTAAAAGTAAAAAATCTAAAATTAGCAGTGTTCTTCCACTATATTGCGCATGTATTATACATAAAAACATTCCTCTTGAATCGCTCTATCTATTAAAAAAAACTGTATTTAAATCCGTAGCGTAGTTTTAAAGATCTAAGCATACATAGGGACAGACAGCGGTAAGCGACTTTATTTTATACTATGTAGTGATACGGACTTAGTTATTATTAAAACATATAATATGATAAGCAGGATAGTAGAATAGGAATAGTATACAAAATAGAATTACGTGTCACAATAAAATTTACTTTAATACACCTAGTCAATATTATACTATGACCAACTTCATAAATTTTGACATACGCATAAAGTAGTTACAAAATATACCTAGCTACTTAGTTTATCATCTCTCGTCAACCCATTATTGTCCCACTGCTGGGCACGGGTCTTCTCTCAGAATGAGAGAGTTTAGGCCATAGTCCACCGCGCTGGCCAAGTGCGAATTGGTGGACTTTACACACCTCCGAGAACTTTTTTTTTTTTAAGAACTCTCGGGTGTGTAGGTTTCCTCACGATGTTTTCCTTCACCGAAAAGCAGTGATAATTAATTTCTAATACGCACATAAATCAGTGGTGCGTGCCTGGGTTTGAACCTCGGACCTCCCAATCGAGAGGGCAAGTTTCAACCATTAGGCTATCATTGCTCTAATACTAATATCATAAAGGCGAAAGTTTGTGAGTGTATATGTTTGATACTTCTTCACGTCTAAACGGTTGGAGCATTTTCATAAAATTTGGTAGGGAGTTAGCTGACACTCTGGATTAACATATAGGCTACTTTTTAATGTGGGAAAATATCTTACTGCCACGGGACAATCGATACATCGATTTTTTTAACGCGGGGGAAGCTGCGAGGTTCATATAGTTGTTCTCATATTTTTACGATTGTCTTTTATTACATTACATCATTGAATAAAGTCTCAACCTTCAAAATAACAAACGTATTTACATAAATAGGTCTCCAACCTTAAAAATAACAAACGTATTTACATAAATAGGTCACAATTCAAAGAATTTATACTAAAATTATAAAAATATTCAATGCTATAATTATTCCTTCTGATAACACGTTTAACTGAATGATTTCGAAGGTCATTTAGTCACTGTTGGGTAATAAATATTGATAATGTTAAAATGCTTTCCTTATTACCGTGAAAGGCGATAACAGTAGAGAAAAACAACACGCAATAACTTCACAGAACTTATTCATATACTTATTGAGTAACTTCAGGAAAATAATGTTTTATGTGTAACATGGAAGTGGCAAACGAGCATGCAGTTCACCTGATGATAAATGGCAAATGCCCTTAGACAACTGTAATCAACCGAATCAACAGGTGGTAGACCCAGTGTAGTTCGCCCGGGGAAGTACCACCGCCACATCTATTTCTAGCGTGAAGCAGTTCTTGCGCTTCAATGGAAGGGTGTGGTTGCCGGCACACTTTTATATGAGGCGACCATCATAGTCCTCAGGAGTAGCAATCTGTGATTGACTTCAGATAGAACCCCATGTTCTGTATGAAGTGGCTTACAGATGTCCATGGGCGGCAGTGACCACTTACCATCAGGTGGACTGCATGCTCGTTTGCTACAAAAAAAAGGATCGGAGTGTTATCTGAGGGTAGCTGCAGATACATTTACCAGGTGGCCGAACCAATACCTCCCAGGTAGTTCAACCTGGGTGGTACCACCACCATATGACGACCCGCGTGGCCGAACGGATACCATACCGGTCTGTCACGCAATGGGTTCCAGGTTCGATTCTCGGCTAGACAGGTATCTGAATGATGAGTTTAGATTCTCCTTCCTGTTCTGGGTCTGAGTGTTTGTGTATTCGTCTTGCGTGTGTCCATGGTACCCACGACACAGGAGAAAATCCTACTGAGGCTATATGTGTAGAAAGCATGTTGTGTTATGTGTTGTGTACCTATATCTATTTCTAGAATAAGGAAGTTTCGATAGAAGGGTGTGGTTTCCCGGCACACTTTTATATGAGAGAATCCCAATTTGTCGTATAAAATTCCAACGTACGATCCCGGTTTCGTAGTAATCCCGGGAAATCCCGCGACATCCCCTGCCCTAACCTTATACAATACTTTGTTTCCCAAGTGTCGGAAGAAAACCGTGATTTTTATACATCAAAGGATTGCGTGTTCCAGAATTATTCTCAGCGACCAACTTTGCTTTGAAAAGCTTCACTTGGAAAGCTCCGGCATGTGACTTCACGGTCACGTGGCTAAAGATATACTTTGCTTACAAAAGCTCACAATAAAGTATTGTTTGGTCGCGCCACGTGATTAACTCATAACGTTTTTATCTTAAAATAGATTTTTTTACTCAACTTTTATAAAAGTTTAATTTCTGATCTATTTTGCTAACAGTTTATTTTTTTTCTTACTCTTAGTAACAGACAACCACAGTTTAAATTGTTGAGTCTAGAACCTAGTCTCGTGTCAGGAAACTAAGTACAGGAGTTCCTTATTTGGAAAAAACATTAATTTAATAGCATTAAGAACTATTTTATAGAAGTACAAGTTTACTTGGTTTTGTTGAACCATTAAAGCATTTATTACATAAATAAATATTTTAACTTATCGCACAAAATTTAATTCATTACTAGAATATTATTACGTGTGACATATTTGCATACCCTTTTTTTTGTTTTCGAGGGGGAAACCTTAAAAGGTACCCGACGCCTTGGGAGCGACGCAGGGTTATGTGAAATTTTTACCGCACTAAAACCCCCCCGGTGGCCGTCCTCGGCGCTAAATAGAGGACTCCGGGAACTTGGTCCGACCGCAACCGGAATCCTCTGAGCTCGTTGCCCCATCGGGCTCCTCTCAGATGGGCGGCTGGGCCCACCGCTCCGTCTAGTCTTTACGACGGTATGCGACCACATATACCGCCGTACTTCCCGAGGTCGCCTAACCGGACGGTTCAAGCTCCCACTCTAGCCGCCTGCAACCCCGGAAGCCCCTTTTAGTCGCCTCTTACGACAGGCAGGGGATGCCGTAGCCCTATTCTGATCCCGAAACTACAGGGACGGTATTTGCATACCCTGTGGATTAGGTTAAGAGCACAAAACTAATGATTTTACTTACGTATTGCACCATATTCTGCAAATAAATGAAATGAATTGAATTGAAAAAAAATAGCTTTTCCAGGACTGTACCCTGAACTGCAATAAAATCCAAACTTCTATCCACTCTAATTAGTGAGTTACTTCATCATCGTCAACCCATTATTGTCCCGCTGCTGGGCCCGGGTCTTCTCTCAGAATGAGAGAGTATTTAGGCCATAGTCCACCGCGCAAGCCAAATGTGAATTGATAGACTTTATACCCTGTATGAAGTAATATATGTTTGTATATTAAGGTATGTAAATATCATCTATGACTTTTAAAGGTCATAAAACGGGTGTAGTTCGACCACGGAGATACTACCGCCACACCTATTTCTAACGTGAAGCATCGATGGTAGAGTATGGTTGCCGGCACACTTTATATGAGGCGACCTAGCCCTCCGGAGTAGGAACGCATATGTGATTGACTACAGATAAAACCTATGTTCTGTATGAAGTTGCTTACAAATGTCCGTGGGCGGCAGTGACTACTTACCATCAGGTGGATTGCATACTCGTTTGCTACTTCATTATTATAAAAAATATATAAGTACATTTGAAAATCTATAGAATCTATAGATCAAATAATACATATTTAAATATAGTTTTACACGTCCGTCCCGAATGAATAAGCAAGAATTTACATTTTGATGATAATAAAAATGACATCTGTACTTCCCGACGAACAATAATTTTAAAGTTGATTAAAATATTTCCTTTTCAAGCGACTTCCCAAAGGAAAGAGATTATTTATTCGTCACATATATTTTAAGCATTTGTTTCATATTTTTATTAAATGTTTAATATCCCTATTTTAGGAAGTTCACACCTATTTCTAGCGTGAAGCATTTCTTCCTTTTCGATGGAAGGGTGTTGTTGCCGGCACACTTTTATATGAGGTGACCATCATAGTCGTCGGGAGTAGTAACGCATCTATGATTGACTTCATGTTCTATTTAAAGTTGCTTATAAAGCTGGGCAGCAGAGCAGCAGTGGCCACTTATCATCAGGTGGGCTGCATGCTCGTTTGCTACCTCATTCAGGTAAAAAAGTTCCACAATATAGCAATAAACCTATATAATTACTATGGATATATAAAGGTTATCATTAACATTTCAAGAGCGTAAAGACCCTTATATCAATACCGCCAGTGAAAAGGGGCATAAGTCTATTTTTTTGGCAAATATACTTCAATAAAACCGACGACCCACGTGGCGGAGCGGTTACTGTACCGGTCTCTACGCGCAATGGGTCTCGGGTTCGATTCCCGGCCAGTCAGGTATCTGAATGGTATGTTTAGATTCATATTCTGGGTCTGGGTGTTAGTGTATTCGTCTTGTGTGTGTCCATGGTATCCACGACACAGGAGAAAATCCTAGTGTGGGGCTATGAGTGTAGAAAGCGTGTAAAATTTTTGAAACAAAAAATTGCTACGTAAACAAAATTCGGAACTAACATTATAATTGGGTATTTTCTCTTATCCGACTTAGTCATTTAATTTAACCCTTTTTTCGGAGTTGTTGTTAACCAAACTAGTAATGTAACAGTGTCATTTGTATTTTTTGTAATGTTCTATTTATTAGTTTTGATACTAAAAAATCGTCCCTCCCCCCTTTTTTTCTCAGATTGTAGGCGCCATAATTAAAAAGCAGTCGCTCTGCAAAGTAATTTAATTTTCAATCATATATCATGTGGTACAATACGATACAAAAAATCGTGTTATCTTTATTTTTGGTGGGATCTTGTTGTTAGGAGTTCATACTGCTCAACACGACCCCAAAAAATAAAGGTGACATGATTATTTTTCTGTAAAAAAAGACTTCAAACCTCATCTCCCACTAATGCTATGTTGACGCTTTATTTCTTATCCAATGACGATATAAACAGGTACATACCCTCAAAAAACATTACCTTCCTTCTAACGCAGTCAGGTAAACACCGGAGGATCTTTCGATTCGATTCTAACAAGCAGAACATTAGAGATCTATTGATCATTCAAGTCAATATCAGCTTGATAAAAAAATAAAAAAGTAAAAAAAACTGTTTATTAAAACAGAGCCATATATATTTACTAGAGACAGATATGATATTCAAACCAAACAAGGGATAGTCAACATTAATTTGGCAGAAGTGTCACAAAACCAAAAACGTGTGAAACCATCCAAATGGCGTATTTTAATTTACCGAATTAATGCGAAGTATCTGCTGTTTTCCTCAATAAAAACCATAGTAGCTAGACAACTGGATTGTTATGTCAAACGACCTTGTTGCGTAACCAGTCACGTGCATATGCGCACGACGCATGTGCACGCTTTGGAGGGGAATTAAAATGGTGTTTTATATTTTTCGAAAATGGTCTATTTGGGTACAACCGATTATCGTCCCACTTCTGGGCACGGATCTTCTCTCAGAATCAGAGAGTTTTAGGCCATAGTCCACCGCGCTGGCCAAATACGAATTGGTGGTCTATTTAGTTGCTTTAATTTGATACCTATATCGTTATGATAATAGAAAAAATATCCTTATAGCCTCTTTCCCCTAATCACAAGCGCCATATTTAAAAATTATAAAACCTATGACACTGATGTGCCTTATGTCACAGCCGTTTGTGCTGTAGCGCGTGCCCAATAAATGGACAGACGTACATACATACGAGTACATATACTTGAAAAGGATTACCCTCCTTTTGATGCAGTCGGGTAAAAACAGACCCGTTTTCACTAGAGGCAGACATGATATGGGGTGGCGAATGGTCTTTAGAACATTAATTTTAGGACTTTTAAACATTTATTATACTTTTTAACTAGTTTCCATTTAATCCTTTTCATAAACTTTAGTAGTCTTGCTTAAAGAAAAAAATATAAACATGGGTAGAATTTTTGTTTGACACGTGTTTGACATACGTACAGCCTTACGAGTTGCGTTCGGAAATGGTCCGGACTGAAAATCAGTGCCGGGGTTTAACCTCAGCTTTTACTGAACTCCGGAACCTTTTTCATGGGCTTTTGCTGCAGCACTTTATATTATAAATTAGATTTATTATTATTATTATTGTTATCTCTTCTTTTTGTATGTTTGTTTTATTTGTTATTTTTTTTCTTGTATTGTGTCTTAAACTGTGAAATAAATGTATTATCTATCTATCATATCCAAACCAACAAAGGGATAGTCAACGTTAATTTCATACAAATGTCACAAAACCTAAAATATTTCTGGACTCCCATTTGAATAGGGTAAAAAACATTTTCAGATATTACTGTAGATGTTTTTAAACGTAGAACTACAGGACTTTTTTTATCTGACTGAAGTAGCAAACGAGCATGTAGTCCACTTGATGGTAAGTGGTCACTGCCGTGGACATCTGTAATCAATTTTATACTGAACATGGGTTCCACCAGAAGTCAATCACAGATGCGTTTCTACTCCCGAGGACATTGGTCGCCTCATGTGAAAGTATGCCGGCATCCACACCCTTCTATCGAAACGCAATAAATGCTTCACGCTTTAAATAGGTGTGGTGGTGGTACTTCCCCGGTCAAACTACACTGGTTCTACCTTAAAACTTATTTTCCGAAAATCTGTCATTTAGGTCTCTTTAGACACTTATCAAAGTTATCAGGAATTCGTGAAAATAACTCAAAAATTGAGCTAAGCTTCATATCAACAATTCTTGAACAACAAAAAAAAATCTGTTGAAAGCAAATATGATGACTACTAATATACTTATATGTATCACATGTATTTTATTTATTAGCATCTCTTTAGGTGCGAGTAAATAAAAATATATAGAAGCGTCGATTATTATATTATTTGTTTGGATTCATCACGAAAATTCTTAGCAAATATTATTATAAGTGGTTCAACATCTGCGCGTATTGCATAACAAGGTCAAAATATTCCATACAGTTTGCGAAACAGGGTTTTGTCAAGTTTTGAAGCTAGACAAATAGGTCAAGTTATGATAGCTTTTGATATGGAGGGTGTGGGAAGAAGATACATTTATATTTCCAGGTGGTAGAACCAGTGTAGTTCGACCGAGGAAGTAGCACCGCCACACCTATTTCTAACGTGAAGCATTTCTTACGTTTCGATAAAAGCTTGCGGTTGCCGGCACACTTTCACATGAGACGACCATCATAGTCCTCGGGAGTAGCAATGTATCTGTGATTGACTTCAGATGAAACACATGTTCTGTAAGTAGTTCATGTCCATGGTCGGACACCACCATCATGTGGACAGCATTGCTTGCTACTTCAGTCAGATAAAAAAAATCTTGCACGTTAAAAAAGGAAAGTGAAAATGGATATTCGAAGGACCCCCAGGAGTCCAATTGATATAGTACACATTCTTTGGCCAGTGTGATAAAATAATTTGAGGAATTCGTCATATTCGGTCATACATAATTACGGATTTACCGTCATGTATTGTTTATCGTAAATATTTCCCAAGATAAGCCTCAGACACGTGGCCTTATATTTTTAGACCAATGTTAGGGTTTTCAATTATAGTAGAATTTGGAACTTCTACTATAATTGAAAACCCTAACATTTGGAACACAAAATAAATAACATACCTAATAGAAAAACAAAACCTCTAAATGTATAAAATATATATAAAACTAACAGTGACTGAAAGATACAGGCTAAACTGATGGATATACATATATGAGTACATGATTATCATAGAACCTTTACCATACTATAAGATATGCTGCGACTAATGAATTCTATTATATTTTTATTTTTTATTGTAATATTATTTAAGCATTGATAGCCTAATGGTAGAAACTAGGCCAAACAATCGAGGATCTTAGTTACTAATCCCAGGCACATACCACAGATTTTTAATAAAATGATATGCGTATTAAAAATTCTTAAATGTTCTAAAATAGTTCTCAAAGGTGTGCGAGATCTACCTATTCGCTATTTTAACCATTGCTGTATTATCAAGTAAAAATCTCTCGGTTTGATATAAGAACCGTGTCCAGCACTTGAACAGTGCTGGGTTGACAACTGTTTTTTTATGGATCATACTAAATATAAATTTGTATTTTTCGACTTGTACACAAAATAAAAAAAATATTATCTTTCATTCGACAACCCTAAAAACACCCGAATGTCACTACAGTATTGCGTATTAGCCAATAGCAATAAAACAGATCTTATTGTAATGATATAAGGCTGAAAGCGAACCGACCTTCCTTGTTTTGATGTTACAGGCTAGGTTTTAATGCGGCATGACACATTACCCTTATCAATGCATGTATCATTTAAATGTGTCGCAATACTGTTATTAATGTATATACGCATACATAAACATAGATAAATATCTACGAACACATGTTATTGAAGATTTTTGTTTTTACCCAACTGGGTACTCTGTAAAGAAAGCTACAGGGCTAAGTAGCGCGCCTTGGAAGAGACCTACCCATCAAGACTAATGTAAGCTGATGGAGATAACGCAACTGTGTTGATAGGTTAAGTTTTTGAGATAATTTATTATAACAGTAGCAAACGAGCATGCAGGCACCTGGTGGTAAATGCCACTGCCATCTATGGATATTTTTAAACAAAACGGACAGATAGAGTTAATTAATCAATAAATGGTTAGTCCTTCTTTCGACCATTCAATCACTCAGTCTAATGGTAAGTGACCACTGCAGTCTATGATCGTCCACACATGTAGAACTTTTAAAGTTTATATCAGTAACAAGCGTGTTTCTACTCCTGAGGACTATGTCAGAAATAAACGTAGGTATAAGTCTAAATTCCACGCGCTTCCATCTTCGGAAAATTGCGAAATTTCTTTAAATCTAATAATAATATGTGAATTATTTGAAATTCTTGAAAACAATCTAAATCGATATCTATGTCGTATCTGGTAGGTATGTCTTCAATAATCCACGACAAATAAATTACATCATCTAGGCAAATACTTATCGAAACAGGTTCCACGAAAATGATAACGACATTATTTTTAATTATTCGTAGAATATTAGCTATTGACTAAAATACACAAACAATACCAATTGTCTGAAAATAATTTAAGTTGTGAAAAAATGTTGAAATTGTATAACAGTTGTGAAATAATTCTCAAAATAGTATGAAAGCTTGTGAAAATAGTAGGTATTCATTTGTTAACTTTTTTTTTCCAAATAAATTATCAATGGTGGTCAATAATGGTAACTGTGTTTCTATTTGCTTCGCAATAAATTAATTTCATTTCATTTCTTCCCATTTCATATCATTTAATTTGCTTAAAGTCGGGTACAGTACTCTTAGTACGAGTTAATCGAAACTAACTAATATGAGTATGGTAACTAATATGAGAATTAATAGAAGTAGTCTCTAACAGTAACATCTGTAACAGGTGACATGCTCTATTAAATAAAAAAAATTAAAAACATGCGTGCGTACAAAGTACACATGTCAGAAGTGAAACTTCTTTGGCGAACTAATTTATAAATCTTGTTTATATTTATACAAATCTAAAACTTTAAATTTCCAAGATTAAGAGGAAGGGAAAAAGGCGTGATACGACGTTCGCTCTGTCTCACTTTTTCTCTCAATCTTTCTCACTCGCTTGCTCCCTACTCTCACTCCACGGCTAGTTCCTCATGCTACGTTCGCCTTGTCTTACTCTCTCTCAATCGGTCTCGATCACTCTCTCTCTCTTTTCCGACACTTCCGTTGCATACCGGCGAGACGTTTCATCTGTAAAAATTTTACCCTCATGCGCCTAAAGAAGTTTCACTTCAAAAACCTTGGCATATATGATAAAAGATATAAAAATAAAAAGAAAAACACTTAAACACACACATACGCAATAATTTCCGTAATCTACAGAATACAAAATGGCGTCATTTATTTGCACAGACTGCCGACTATCGTTTATCACATTTCAGAATCAGAATATCCTGCTTAGTAAACAAAGAATTTTCACAATAACATTATTACGAAACTCTCTTATCGGTTATACATTGATAAGGTTATATGGAATTAGTCATCGTCTAAGGTAGGTAACATATGAGCGACAGTGAGCTAATATGTGAAAATAATAAGTCAGGTAAGTGGGTATAAGTATCATGGTGGTAGAACCAGTGTAGTTCGACCGGAGAAGTACCAATGCCACACCTATTTCTAGCGTGAAGCATTTCTCTCGTTTCGATAGAAAGGTGTGGTTGCCGGCACACTTTATGAGGCGACCATCATAGTCCTCGGGAGTAGCAACGCATCTGTGATTGACTTCACATGGAACCTATGTTCTGAATGAAGTTGATTACAGATGTCCATGGGCAACAGTGACCACTTACCATCAGGTGAACTGCATGCTCGTTTGCTATTTCAATCAGATATGATGATATGAAGTATGGATTCACTCCTCCTTTTTGCAGTCGGTTAAAATTATTTGAAATATACAGATCTATCGATGACGATAACGATGACGGTTTTAAATAGAGCTTTATCGATAGATTTATCAAAACAGAGATATACCTATGTGTTATATGCATTTGTATATGCAAATAAGTAAATGCATATAATCCGATGTCTATTTATAAGATACAGACAGACGTTCGGGAAATTACGTAGTATCTTCTCGTCCATGATTCCTCAGTGCCTGGTGACCTGATGACCTAAAAAACAGCGGGACAGCACAGGATCGGTTGGAGTGGCGTCAGTGGACCTCAAAGGGCCGATGGAAGGATGGATGGACAGACAAACGGACAGAGGTGTCTTAGTAATAACGTCCCATACATAAAGATTAGGGAACATTAAAAATGAACCGTTTACAAAACTACGCATTTTCATACAAAACACCTGTCCATGCAGTAATGTGGTGCAGTACAAGTGAAGGCAACAAAGGTCACGGAACGTTTGAGCCGAACTCGTGATCAAAATATTATCTTCATCATGTTTAAAAATACAAACTCAACGCAAAGTTCTTTGTTTGATACGAAGCGACATGTGGTTTGGGAAACAAATGCTTAAAGAAGTATTTAATCGCCTATTTTATTGGCTGCGGTGATAAGCGATAAGGACGGAAATGTTATTCTAGTACTCCTTACACATCTTAAGAAAAAATAATTTCTTATTAATATTATAAATGCGAAAGTTTGTGGGGATGTACGTCGTCGAGCAGTGATAGCCTAATGGTTGAAACTTGCCCTCGCGATCGGGAGGTCCGAGGTTCAAACCCAGGCACGCACCACTGATTCATGTGCGTATTATAAATTAACTATCACTGCTTTTCGGTGAAGGAAAACATCGTGAGGAAACCTACACACCCGAGAGTTCTTAAAAAAAAAAAGTTCTCGGAGGTGTGTGAAGTCCACCAATTCGCACTTGGCCAGCGCGGTGGACTATGGCCTAAAAACTCTCTCATACTGAGAGAAGACCCGTGCCCAGCAGTGGGACAATAATGGGTTGACGGCGGGGATGTACGTTTGTTACTATTTTAGGCAAAACCTACTAGTCAGATTTAGATTAGGCAAAAGGAGTACAGATCGTCCCCTCACCAGGTGGACCGATTACCTGAAAAAGACAGCGGGAAACCGTTCGATTCAGAAGGCACAGGACCGGTTGGAGTGGCGTCATTTAGAGGAGGCTTATATCCAACAGTGGATCTCAAAGGGCTGATGGATGGATGGACTAGTCGGATTCCGTTGAAATTTGGCACAAACATAAACCCCTTATTACAAAAGTAGACGTAGCGATAGTTCCGGTTCTAAACAAAGGTTTACCTCAATCTCTTATTACAAACGATAGTTTTACGTTTAGATCTGGTTTTACTTTGGTTTTTCTGCCTGAAAATCGTCATCAAAATTGGTAGTTGCGGGTAGTTTTTCTACGGAAACTGTTTCTTCGTCAGACAATTCACACATCCGAAGTTTTGGAACAATCGGGTAACTCTTTCATAAGTAAAGCTTCTATCAAAGCCGTATTCTTTGAAATATCAATTATAAATATCTGAAATGTAAGATAAACAAATATCACAATATATTCGATCTAATTAATAAAAAAATGAACCAAAGTCACTGACGGTACTTATAAGTCCGTGCACATTTCTGTGATTGGCTAGCGTAATAGTACTCAAAAGGATCCTCAGTGTCAAATATGTAATGTAGGATCGTATTGAAGACGTAGTGGACGGGGAATCATCCGGTACTAATTAGTACCGTCAGTTAGGAAAGGGAAACAAAACAAACAAAATATTGGAACTTACCAAGTTCTACCAATTGCGTCGCATTCTCCGTGGTTCAAAGAAGAGTCTTGATTAATAGTAATATTGCTATGCGATGTAGCTTAAATAAATGAATCCCTTCCCAAATAAATGTCCTAAAATATTAAAGTACTATTATTCAAATTTGATCAGTAGTTTCCAAATTTATTGTGATGTGATGTGCGTTGAAACAAAGGAGAAAAAACGCACTCGTCTTATAATATTAGTAAAGATAACGCCTAGAAAAAATCGTATTCGTATAAGTCATAAAATTCTTCAAGTTAAAAATAGGTGTGACTCTGGTACCTCCCCGTTCGGTGCGTACTAGTTTACCACTTTTGTATACAAAGCAATAACACCCAAATCCAGAAGTAGATCTAAGTGAAAAGGCATGATATTAAGCCATACGGAGATAGTGTTACTTTAAGAATTAAAAATATCGACCATAGACATTCGATTGATTATCACAATTATTTGTTATTTTTATCATAATTTTCTATCAATACCGGTAAATACCCTAATATTACCCGCTATCAGGTAGACAGAAAACATTGGTACTGATTACAATAAGCTAAGTCATAAAATTACGATATTATTGCAAAAATCCTTGCCAATTATTAATCTTAAGACTTATTATTACACAATTTATATTAGCTCCACCTGTTTGATGTGGATATATAAAACTGGTGCAGTAAAAGTGAAAAATAAACATTGAAGTAAAGATTTCATTTGAAATGAAATGAAATGTCTTTATTTTTTTGTATAGGCCTACGGGGGCACTTACAAATTGTCAGTTACATTTTTTTTCTTACACTACCACCGGATCGGAAAACGACCTCAACTGAGAAGATCCGGCAAGAAACTCAGCGGGTTTGTCTTTTTTCTTATTTATATCCATTTTTTTTTCTTATATATAATTACAATCATGATTTTTTACATGGTAATGAAAGTTAGCTCCAGTATCTTGACTTACAGTTCAGTAAAAGAGATCCCTGTGATAACGCTTTTTCACTTAATTTCGGCTTTGAATTATCCATGACAGTCTTAAGTCCACCTGTTGGTAAGTGGCCCGGCCACTCGTGGATGTCTGTAATCGTCCCCAAAGAGACTCTGAAACTTACCTACTTGTGTTTGGCCATAGACAGGCTTAACCCTTAGGCTAATTAATTTACTTAAGGTGGCAGAACCAGTGTTGTTCGACCGAGGAAGTACCACCACCACTATTTCTAGCGTGAAGAATTTCTTGCGTTTCGATAGAAGGGTGTGGTTGACGGAACACTTTCACATGAGGTGACCATCATAGTCCTCGGAAGTAGCGACGCATATGTGATTGACTTCAGATGGAACCCATGTTCAGTATGTAGTTGATTACAGATGAAATCTCAAAATACATGACAGAAAAAAATTCAAAATAAATGATTTACAACAACACTGAAGGTGCAATTGCAAGTTTTACTGTGACACTTATATTCTGCGGCGCGATTTCTTGTCTTTAGTCTTTCTTACTTTTATCTGACTTTATAGCACATCAATTTACTCCAGACATCCATAAAAATTAAACGATATATCAAATATTGTCAAGGTTTCAAGTTTTCTATCGTAGACGTTATATTTTTGCCGAAGTAAAATATTACTTGTTGAGTACTAAGTATAATTATTTTTGTGTGTACATGTATGTCTATAGGATTAAGTTTGTGTTTTGTTTGTTTTATAACACTGTAATATAATGATACAAAATTATATCACTATCACTACATTAATATAAAAAAAAGTTGCTTCCTGCTATCTGTCCCTATGTATGCTTAGATCTTTAAAATTACGTTACGGATTTTAATACAGTTTTTTTAATGATTCAAGAGGAAGGTTTTTATGTATAATACATGCATAGAGTAGCACTAATAATTTTAGATTTTTGACCTTTAGGCGGAACGAAGTTCGCCGGGTCAGCTCTTTGCGGATAAAAATAAGAAGCCTAATCTTTCAATAACCAAACAGGCATTGTACCCTTATATATATATAATATTTAATTCACTAATCAAATAAATACATTAACTTGGCAATCGCATTAAGCAATCTAATTTGTATATGTATTAGGTACTTGTGAAATACATTGAGTTTTCATAGGATTGCCGTGTCAAACTTTTTATGTAGTGACTATTTTTACATTTAATATGTACAATTTTTACAAACTGAACGGCCAGTTATTCGTGACCTCACCTTAGTAGGCATCGTTGTACAAAACAGAGATCAATTATAATGGATCATTATCCCTACAATCTTTTTCAGCATTATTCAGCATTAAAATCATTAAAATAGTTTTTCCATCGACATAAACATCATGGGGGAGGATTACTTTCATACAGGCAACTGATAAACATAAAAAAAGATATCGCCACGTGACTCATTCGAAATTTGGAAATGTAGATATTATTATGTATTTGTAAATATTTACACGACGTAAAATAACACGTAATAGATGTTTGATTCACACGAAATGTCGCTTCCGTTTCTAGCTATCCGTGACTCATACATGCGCGCCATTCTTTCGTTTTACTCGTTTAATCGTTACGTCATCAAATATTCTTATTAGGTTTGCCAGATTCCACTTAAAGGTATAGATGATACGCGATTATTCAATATTATGTATACCTCTACATTCCACTTGATAGAGGAGACGATTCGAATATTTTTATCCCATCACACAGGTTCACGCTAGTAATGTAACCAATGTCATCATTTAACATTCGTCGTATATTATATAAAAATATTACTTCACTCTTACTGACACGAGTTAAATCCTCAAGGTAGCGACTAAAACGGTTGCTTTTAGAATATTAAACCCATGGACTTCCATAATCAATACCAGGTGATATATATGTATATATTTTTTACACGCGCTTTCTACACTCATAGCCACACACTAGGATTTTCTCCTGTGTTGTGGGTACCATGGACACACACAAAACGAATACACAAACACCCAGACCCAGAACAGGAATCTAAACTCATCATTCAGATACTTGTCTGGCTGGGAGTCGAACCCGGGAGCCATTGCTCGTTAGACCGGTACCACCGCCACATTCATATCTAGCGTAGAGCAGTTTTTGCGTTTCGATACATGGGTGTGGTAGACGATATACTTTTATATCTAGCGACCATGAAATTCCTTCAAAGAAGCAACGCATCTGTGATTGACTTCAGGTAGAACCTATGTTCTATAAGAAGTTGCTTGCAGATGTCCATCGGCGGCAGTGACCCTTACCATCGCGTGGTCGGCATGCTACTTCAATCTTATAAAAAAATCAACCTCAGGTAAGATCAGGGACATACCGAGGTTAGCTTTTTTTTTGGTTTCGAGGGGAAAACCTTCAAAAGGTACCCGACGCCGTGGGAGCGACGCAGGGTTATTTGGGATTTTTACCGCACTAAAACCCCCCGGTGGCCGTCCTCGGCGCTATAAAGAGGACTCCGGGTACTCGGTCCGACCGCAACCGGAATCCTCTGAGCGCGTTTCCCCATCGGGCTCCTCCCAGATGGGTGGCTGGGCCCACCGCTCCGTCTTGTCTTTACGACAGTATGCGACCACATATACCGCCGTCCTTCCCGGGATCGCCTGACCGAACGGTTGGAGCTCACACTCTAGCCGCCTGCAACCCCGGAAGCCCCTTTTAGTCGCCTCTTACGACAGGCAGGGGATGCCGTAGCCCTATTCTGATCCCGGAACTACAGGGACGGCCACATTCATATCTAGCGTAGAGCAGTTTTTGCGTTTCGATCCATGCGTGTGGTAGACGATATACTTTTATATGTAGCGACCATGAAATTCCTTGAAAGAAGCAACGCATCTGTGATTGACTTCAGGTAGAAACTATGTTCTATAAGAAGTTGCTTGCAGATGTCCATCGGCGGCAGTGACCCTTACCATCGCGTGGTCGGCATGCTACTTCAATCTTATAAAAAAATCAACCTCAGGTAAGATCAGGGACATACCGAGGTTAGCTACCAATGCATTGCTATCACTGAGGGGTAAGTTGGAATTGGAACCCCTCGAATAAGTACGTCAGTTGTTCATAATTCTCTTCAAGTTAACCAAGTTTCTGAATAGCCAAATACTCTGTCCTTAATCTCATGTTTAGTAAGTAGCTTAAAATATTTTTTATGCTATACTGCCTTCAGTCTTTTTTTTTCCCCTATAATCAATTGATACCATCACAGACGGCATAATTAAATAAAAAAAAAATTGATACAGTTGTCAAACAGTCTTAATAATATCCATAAATGTTTTACTGTCTATGTATTATGTTTTCTTGTTGTATTTTAGGGTATATCATGTAAATTATAGATTAATATAGTTTTATTAGCTGTAAAATACAAATATGTTACGATTCTCTTCATTGTATAGATTTGTATGTACTAACTTTGACCTGGCGTGACCTCACCATCCGGGTCCTTCGGAAGACCAGCGCTGGCTGAAAAAAATCAACCAGCAAAGCTGATAAGGACCCGTTTCGTGATGTATACCACTCACGCATCTAATGGTAATTGTTAATATATTATTATTGTGTCCTTAACTGTGTGGGTGTGTACGCATTATGAATAAACTATTTCTTTCTTTCTTTCTCTTTCTTAGTTGTCGTCGATATAGGTGTGTCAGTGGTCGATCGCCGGAGGAGACCTGGTCCTCCTGAACTCGGAGAACAGGTCCTAGGACCAGGAGGGCTAAGTCTGCTGGAGCAGTCCATTGTGGGTCCGTAAGCCAAATGCTGCACCGCAACCTAAGAGCAACTAACAAAATCGTTGAGCCGTGAATATACTGAAGGAATTGCCCGGACAAAGAGAATTTCCCCGATACCCATAGACCCCGAGACACGCGGCAACGATGTTATTTGTATAATTAGCATTGGAATTAGGTGTGTCGGTGGTGCTTCCAGAGTTCAACCACACATATTTCTATCTTTCATTTTTATTCTAAAGGTACCCGACACCGTGGGAGCGACGCGGGCTATGTAGGATTCTTAAACTATTAAAACCCCCACCGTGACCCTAATCAGCACTGCGTGGGGGACTCCGGGATCTCCAACGGAACACAACCGGAGTCCTCCGAGCGCGATGCTTATTTTAGGTTCTTCCCTGGTGAGCGAATACACTCACCGCACCTTTTGTGTTCTTTACGGAAGCATGCGACCACACATGCCACAATCCTTCCCGGGGTCCCTTGACTGGATGATTCGAGCTCATATCTAGCCGCCCACCCATAGAAATATAATATAAAAATAACAATAACACAATTTATTTTTCAAAGGTGTGTAGGTATAATATATAGTAGAATATAGAACACATTATTGAACAAATTAACAGGTACTTAATAAAATGTTTTTTTGGAACCCTGGTAACTTGTGGCATGGATAACAGTTTCATAATATTGCACTTAAGAGATTAGTTCGTTAGGACGGTCTTTATTCCATTTTATAAACATGAAAAAGTATTCTACCTATGAAGCGTAAATATATTCTAAACTTATATACATACTACTTATATTAAACTGTGCGTAATATTTGCACAAATATTTAAAGACAGTACGTCCACTGTCTTTAAATATTTGTGTTATTGCGTTATTACGTAAACTTGTGCAAATATGCGAATTTTTCAACGGCTACGTCATTCTACGTCACGCGGTTAAAGTACATATTTACTGGTATTTAGTTATCGTCTGTATCTTTATTTGTTGGAGCAGTGATAGCCTAATCTATAGTTCGAAAGTTTGGGGTTCGAATCCCAGACTCGCACCATTTAATAATCTTAAATTATATGCGAATTGGAAATTAATTATCATTTTAGGGCGCTCTCATCTAAAAGTTACTATATAAAAACTTCAAAAACGTGTGTGTTCGGTCAGGCGACAGGCAGTATGTGCGATCGACGGAGCGATGGGCCCAGCCGCCCATGTGTGAGGAGCCCTAGGGGGCAACGCGCTCAGAGGACACCGGTTGAGTTCCTTTGGAGGGATACCTTTTGAAGGTTTCCCCCTCGAGAAAAAAAAATAATAGAATTCACACAGCCCTGAGAACTTTTTTTTAGGTTTCCTCACGAAGCTTTCCCTCACCATAAAGCAGTGATAATTATTTTTCTAATACTTTTTGGTGCATGCGTGAGATTTGAACCTCGGACCTCCCGATCGAGAGGATAAATTTCAACCATTAGGCTACCACTGCTCAGATGTTTATCATTAATCATAGATAACTTTAAGTCAATGAATTAAATGTTAAATTGAAGTGACGCACGGACAAATGGTAATGTGACGTCCAAATACTAGATGAGTGCTACTTAATGGGGTACATATGACGTCATCGAATTTTGGTAATCTATGACGCATTGTGTACACACATTATCATTGTGTAAATACGTCACACATAGGTGTAATTAGGACGATTATGGCGAATGAATGAAGATGTTTCGCCACTTATATTTATAGAGTACGCCTCTATTACAGAGTAGTGATGTACCGAATGTCATTATTTGGACATTCGCGAATGCGAATGCGAATATCCCATACCGACTTTCGCGAATGCTAACGTGAATGTTGTTTTTTTTTTCACCTACAATCATAAGCGACTTTAATAAAATATAGGACTGACCTTCCTTTTCAACTTATGCAATTATAAATATTTATTTAATTATGCAGTATTTTTTCTTTCACACTATATACTTTCTCACAAACAGCTTCTTACATATTTGGCCGATTTCCGAGCAGTGCTTTCGATCCGTGCGAGCTTCGTACTGTGGTACGCTTGGCCACGCTACATGGTAGGTGGTGTCAGGTTTTTTAGTTACTGAATTTCTTGATCCGGTCACCGCGCTCCAATCCCGCGATATAAGCTATGCAGTAGCTTAACAAATTTTATTAAAATCAGTTGTATAATTAATCCATTTTTTTCCGAAAGTTATATCATAGTATAATAAGTAACTATGTTTAACAAAACAGTCCGTAATTCGCAATAATAATATGGCTATACTAAATATCAGTTACCAACAGTGTTATATTACGCAATACCGTAATTAAGACTAAGTTTTGTTTTAGCAACAGATAAGGAGGGAATGCGTTGTGTACGGATTGCAACATTTTTGCAACTGCGATAACTTATCTCGACAAAAATGTTTGACCCATCAAAAAATATTTAGTAACAGTTTGTAGTGGCTTGCTAGAATGTTATTTTTATATCAGTTTAAAGAAGGAAATAAGCAGTCCACCTGATGGTAAGTGGTTACTGTGGCCCATTGCCATCTTTAAGATGAAGCTTAATCTATAGCGGTTTTATTTAAAATCGATCACAAATGCATTAACCACTGAAGTTGACTTACTACTGAAGCCTAAGATGGTCACCTCATATAAAAATGAGCGGAACGAAGCCTTTCCACCGAAACGAAAGAACTGCTTCACGCTTTCGAAGGTGGTAGAGCCAGTGTAGTTCCACTGGAGAAGTACCACCGCCACCTATTTCTAGCGTGAAGTATTTCTTGCGTTTCGATGGGAGGGTATAGTTGCCGGCACACTTATATGAGAGGACCATCATAGACCTCGGGAGTAGCAAGGCATCTGTGATTGGCTGCAGATAGAACCCATGTTATTTACGAAGTTGATTACAGATGTCCATGAGCGGCAGTGACCAAGTGGTCATGTGGTCATGTGAATCAAGTGGCCAAGTGGCCAAGCATGCAGTCCACCTGATAGTAAGTACCATCAGGTGGATTGTATGCTCGTTTGCTACTTCAGTCAGAAATAAAAAAAAATCTAAAACGGCTCTCACCCGCATCTAATAAAATGTAACCTTTTATCTTCAACTAGCTGACCAGGCAAACTTCGTTCCTAAAAGTCAAAAATCTAAAGTTATCAGTGTTCCTCCACTATATTATGCATGTATTATACATAAAAACCTTCCTCTTGAATCACTCTATCCATTTAAAAATCTGCATTAAAATACGTAGCGTAGTTTTAAAGATCTAATGCATACATAGGGACAGACAGCGCGAAGCGACTTTGTTCTATACTATGTAGTGATTCAGCAAAACATTATTCTTAAAGAATTCTATATTTAGTTACGAAAGTATATATTTTTACTCTAATTTGCAAAAAAATACTCCCAATTACGGACACATAAAGTTTACCCACAGGCGGTCACCCATCCAACAGCCGACCGCTTAACTTTCTATCAAATGCGATCTACACAAGCCGCAGAACGGCGCTTTCTTTAACACATTACTTTCTATCATCCCCCACCCCATATTGTCACTACTGGCCAAGTGGTATTTGATACTTCACACACTTTCAAGGACTTTTTTGAAAAATGAGATATTGAACCCTAGAATCTACGACGTGGTACACGTGGTAACATTTTTTTTATCCGACTGAAGTAGCAAACGAGCATGCAGTCCACCTGATGGTAAGTGGTCACTGCCGCTCATGGACATCTGTGATCAACTTCATACAGAACATTGGTTATATCTGAAGTCAATCACAGATGCGTTGCTACTCCCGAGGACTATGATGGTCGCCTCATATAAGTGTGCCGGCAACCACGCCCTTCTATCGAAACGCAAGAAATGCTGCACGCTAGAAATAGGTGTGGCGTTGGTACTTCTCCGGTCAAACTACACTGGTTCTACCACCATGATACTTATACCCATTTACCACTATTATTTTCACATATCACTGTCGCTCATATGTTACCTACCTTACCCGAGGACTATGATGATCGCCTCATATAAAAGTGTGCCGGCAGCAATACCTCAGTAGCCTCTTCCTAGAAAAGCCTGATGTTAATAATATTACTTTTGTCAGGGGAAGTCCCCGAAAATAAACATTAACATACTACTGATATAATTTTTAATATCTAGCAATGCCCCGCGTTTTCATCCGCGTTTTAATAATATATGCGACAAACTATAAGCGAAATTTTGTTACTTATTTTTTCCAAATAACCATATTTTAAAGGGTATATCGCAAGATTAAGAGCAATCGAAATTAGGGTCTCTATGTTATTTTTTATTTGCGCAAATCGACACCAAAATAGAAGTACTTTGACTAATCCAAATGGTCAGCTTCCTTTGAGTGCTTACTACTGGCCATTCACGGTTTATGAGTAGAACGTAACCCCTGCGAATAAAGAGCTTTGATTGTCCCTAGTTTCATATCCTCCTGAGGTATTCCCGGAGTGCTATGACATGGGGTTCTTCAAGAAAGGTGCGAAAAGAGCTCTCCTACAAAGCCGGCGATGCATTGGCGATGCACTCCTCTGGTGTTGCAAGTGTCCACAGGCGACGGTTCCATCAGGTAGCCCGTCTGCCTTATCGTTAGGTTAAAGAATAAAAAAATATATTTATACATTAAGTAAAAAATTCTTTTAGAGATTACAAACAAACACTGCCATGTTAAATATTTATAGTATAGATTTAATAGGTGATAGCTATCACGTACGCTGTTTACGGTTATATCAAGGGTGTATATCTAACAGGAATCATTTAACTTAATACGTCAAACAATATACCAGGTAATGATAAAAGGATGATGCAATATTTATTACAACATAATTACTCTATTTGTCATATATGCGCATTGTGTCATCGTAATGTCTTAGCATTTCATTGATTTAAATATTAAGTATCACTACATAGTATAAAAAAGTCGCTTCCCGCTGTCTGTCCCTATATGCTTAAATCTTCAAAACTACGCTACGGATTTTAATGCAGTTTTTTTTAATAAATAGAGTGATTCAAGAGGAAGGTTTTTAAATATAATACATAATTTCTTACTTTTAGGCGAAACAAAGTTACCCGGGTCAACTAGTAAGTACCTAATATTTAGGTTACTCTTCGTCTCTGTAATGCCGGGATCAGAATAGGACTACGGTATCCTATCGTAAGAAAAGACTAAGATTGGACTTCCGCGATTGTAGACAGCAAGAGTGGGAACATTAAATTTTGCTCAGACCTCGGTCTGTGGTTTCTGAACTATTCTCTCCACAAGCTTTTATATGATAAAAATGTACGATACAACAATATTGGCTACTCAAAATTATTTTATTCTTATTATTATTGTTATATTAATACTAGCTGACCCGGCGAACTTTGTTTCGCCAAACAAAGATTAGATTTTTAAATTAATAAAAAATAATATTAACCTAACCAATCCTATATAAAACGCTCCAGTTAAATCTAATCCTAAACCACAACATAAAAAGTAATCCCAATACCAAGTGGTTAACATCTATGGTTTAGGAAGATTGTAGCACTTAATGAAAGCATCTCCTGTTAGTATTGCTCTTACATATTCATAAGCACTAATTAGTCAACTTCTATGGTCTAGGCCTGAAGTACCCTGCATCATCTAAGTTAAGGAGTTGAAGGTAAAATTTTTCATCGTATTTATTGAATAAATCACATGTTGTTTATAAAACACATATCTCCGTAAGCAACAAATAGCTAACTCCTTTTTTTCTCTCGAGGGGGAAACCTTCAAAAGGTAACCGACGCTGTGGGAGCGACGAAGGGTTGTGTAGTATTTTTACAGCGAAAAGAGTTATAGTGAGTTTCGTAGCCCCCCAGAAGAATTCCTACATTTTTCAAATCGTAATGAAAAAAATGTACCTTTATCTTTATTCAGGTACTTCTACCCCTATCAAAGTAACAAAATATATTTCATAACTATAATTTCGTAAACGAAAGATTTGTTCAGAAAATTACCTGAAAGGGGAATAACCAGCATAATTATCAAAGATAAGCTAAATTTTAGACATCAAAATAATCTCAGTTTATAATAATACTAATATTTATATTATCTGACAACACATCGGTAACGCACTAAGGAAATGTACTTTTACATTTGATTATACTCTCAGTACGGGTTTCCTTTTAAGAAGCATTGTTCTTGTATTCGCTTATAGATAAATGAAACGTTAATTTCATAGGATAAGTTACAACACATAAAACAACATCAGGTTCATATATAAAACATTGAATGAATGTACATTGCAAGCTTACGTCTTCGTTTTCAGCCGTTACTCGTAGTGTAATTTAAAATGATAAGAGGAAACAGCTAACTTTGTTAAATTATTTAAAAAAAACTGACTCCGTAAAACATATGATTGGCTTTTTGAAATAATTTGTTTAATTTAAGGCTTTTTTCGGATCTTACATCAAAACAGTAGTATAATAGCATTATAATGCATATTTATTTGTAATGATCTACTAACTAGCTTTCATTTGATACCCATATTGTTATGATAAAAAAAAACGTCCTCATCCCCTTTTTCTCTAACCGCAGGCGCCATATTCAATTTATTTTGCCTATGTCACTTCTCACATCTGAGCCGTTTCAAATGATATGTCTTATTCTACAAGTAGTTGAATTCCGCAGCTTCGCCCGTGTTACGAAAAATCTATTATCTCGTAAAAATAACATATTGTCTCACAGTAAAAAGTAGCCTATATGTTAATCCAGAGTATCAGCTAACTCCCTACCAAATTTTATGAAAATGGCTGAAGCCGTTTACACGTGAAGAAGTAAAAAACATACACACTCACAAACTTTCGCTTTTATAATATTATGATAAGTATCAATCAAGCCCTTTGGGCTGTAGCGCGTGCCAAATAAATGAACATACATACAAACAAACATAGAATTGCTCGAAAAACATTAATGTCCCTCTGACGCTCTCGGTAACAAGAACAATGCCAGTACAAACATAGTAAACAGGTACAAGATATTAGTTGGAGGTTAAAAATGTAATAAACCTTCATTTCATTAGATAAAATATAAACTATGCAATTTGGTAAGATAAGGGGAAGCACCTTCAGGCCTATGTATTATACTATATTGTATGTTATGTCACTAAAAATTTCCGATACATTAGTCATATCTAATCTAAATCTTTGATTGAATTTTTTTCAGTTAAGTCATATAAACGTTTATAGAAATTTCCTCATATCTGACTCGCGCATGTTGTAGATTCGATTTCCAGACAAACAATTTAAGAAATAGTTTAAAACAGACAATGTGATCCGACTGTGATCTGTTTGCGGATGAATGGTCAGAAATTTTATCTGTATGCTTGAAATTTTGTGAGTGTGAAGTATAACTGTGGTGTCTACAATTAATGTAATTGGTTTTCTTTTTATACCATTTTAAGTGTAATAAATAAATAAATAAATGTGAGCCCTCGTTTATCGACCAAAAAAAAGGTCACTAGATGTAAACGAATTAATGTCGAACTGAAATTTGAGTTCCAAAAAAGGCCGCCAATGTTGACCTAAGTCGATCTGCAATTTGACGACAAATGGAAAAAAGAGGTCTATTAATGCAGATCCTCCGGCCCCAACACCAAGTCCAGGGAGGCCCTGTCTGTGCGGCGCGAGGCCCTTTGCACTGCGAGGCCGTAGGCGGAAGCCCACACCGCCCACGCCTTACGCCGCCACTGCCTTCCCCATATAGTGAAATTCGTCTCAAACTAATCGCACCGTTTAGTCCAGTCTTTTCATAATTTAACTCAGATTTTTTACAGAAAAAAAAAAAACGATAATAACTGCCTGTAAGCGGCTGTGACCATTAAACAACACCATTTTTAAAGGTGATAGAACAATGGTTCGACCGGGGAAGTACCACCGCCACACCTATTTGTGAAGGGTGTGGTTGCAGGCACGTTTTTGTTTGAGGCGACCATCTAAGTCCTCGGGAGTAGCAACACATCTGTCTGTGACTTCAGATTGACCTCTTGTTCTGTGGTGGGCGGCAGTGACCACTTACCATCAGGTGCACTGCATCTTCGTTAGCTACTTCAAATTTATAAAAAAACATAAGGAAAACTGCCTACTGTAATTGGTACATGTCTTTTTATGTCCTACTGGCGGACTTCTCCCAACTAAGAAGGGCTTGAAAGTAAGCAGGGTTGTATCTTACCATCGCCCTGCTTCAGAACATATCGGCGCGGAAAAATGAACTTGTCCCCTCTCGAATAAAAACAGTCAGTCAAGAAGACTGCTCTTAAATTTAAAACTTAGGTAAATATATATCTGGATATATGTAGAGAGTACTCTTTACATATATAATGTAACAACACACGGAGGTATATCCATACAACCATCGAACATACAAGAATAAACATATAGCCATGGAAAGCGTTCGGTGACGTTGACGCGAGTTCCATGACTTTTGTTCGCCCAAAAACCGCTGAAAACGCCTTTAGAAGTTTTCACTTCAAAAAACATGATAATAGATCCCTCCCCTACTTGACTTGACATTTAATTATAATAATAATAATAACGCTTTATTGCCTCAAACATACAATAAACAATTGTAATGGTGTATTTACATATTAAACCAAGAAAAAAATTGTAAAAAAAATTGTGTATAACGAAGTGAATGCGTGAGACGTCAGGTCAGGTAGGGGAGTCTTCATTATTATTCATTCTTGAAGATTTCAAGTAAAACACAGGAATAAACTTCTTCGATTTATTCACAATTGAGGAGGTCCAATCGCTTCGACGGTTAAACAAGAATCTTTTTCTATCGGCGTTCGCTCGCCTTTTTTAACAATGGTTGGTGAGGTGACAATAACAATTTTATGGAGGGTAAACTAAATTACAATTAAAAAAATTTGCTAATTTAATAAACAAACAATTTTCGATCTTTAAACTAACTAAAATAATTCTTTTCGGCGACGCGTTTTCATAAATACGCGGTGTCGCGCCGACATATATAATGAAATAGGCACATAGAATTGTAGAGACAAAAGGAGGTGGCTCAGCGTTTGCCAACACAGAATCGGGGACTCCGTGCAGCGCTGTTTTTAAGCCACACAGCCATAAGTTGTTATGTGGAAGTAGTGTCCGCCGCCATTTACAATAATTGAATCAACTTCATTTCAACCCGACGCCCCCTCCCCCTTCCTAAATATCTTTTTTTTTTGTTCTCGAGGGAACCTTCAAAAGGTACCCGACGCCGTGGGAGCGACGCAGGGTTATGTGGGATTTTTATCGCACCAAAACCCTCCCGGTGGCCGTCCTCGGCGCTAAAAAGAAGGACTCCGGGATCTCGAAACGACATCAACCGGAATCCTCCGAGCGCGTTGCCCCATCGGGCTCCTCCCAGATGGGCGGCTGGGCCCACCGCTCCGTCTAGTCTTTACGACGATATGCGACCACACATACCGCCGTCCTTCCCGGGATTGCCTGACCGAACGGTTCGAGCTCCCACTCTAGCCGTCTGCAGCCCGGGAAGTCCTTAGTCGCCTCTTACGACAGGCAGGGGATGCCGTAGCCCTATCTTGATCCCGGAGCTACAGGGACGGTCCTAAATATCTTACATAATTGATGTATGTTTATCCCATACGCTCTCTTTACTTAACCTTAGTTTCTTTTAGGTTCATAGTACGCTATTCCACTATAATTCCACTACCAGTAATTCTTACAATGTATCTATCGCTATTGTCAGGTCAACATTTGAATGGACAAAGATGTTTTAGAAATAGTTGCTAATTGTGTCAGCTGTTTGCGAATACCGTTGATTGTTGTTGTTTAGCACCACTATTTGTTGTCGGGTTAGATTTTAAATGTGTTTGTATGATTTTTAACCGACTTCCCAAAGGAAAGAGGTTATCTATTCGTCACGTATTTTTTTTTTTTTTTTTTTTTTTTTTTTTTTTTTTTTTTTTTTTTATGTATGTTCGGGCGAAATGGCTAGAAACCGTCGACCTACCGACACGATTCATACGACATTGTATGCGACTAGTTTCACAGGCAGTCCCATATTGAGGAAAATGAAAACCTTCCGGCGGTTTTCCCGGAAAATTGGAAAATGTCGGTTTCTTAAAATCTTGAATAACTTGGGTGTTTATAAACCGATTTCCATTTTCTTTCTTTCATTTGATAGGAAATTTCGTCACGCAACTTTTTCTCTTGGACATGGGTATGCTGTGATGCTTAACTCTTTGAGTTATGGGGTGGAAACCACCACCACTCCTCAAGTTTTTTAGATAATTTGAGATAACTCGGCTTCTGCTGAATCGATTCTAATGAAACTTGGAATATGTATTATATATCTATGCTTATATAGGTTGACGAAAAATTTGACCTTCAACTCTTCGATCCTGATGATGCAGGGTTACAGCTATCCTAAACTATAACATTAGCTATTTGGTGCTTACATATATGTAACAAGACTACTAAGCAGAGACATGTGATGAAAATTTGACCTTCAACTCCTCAATCCTGATGATGCAGGGGTGCCTCAAGCCTAAACCATTGGGGTTGACCATTTGGTGCTTATGGGTATGTTATAACAATACTAAGCAAAGACATATTATAAAAAAAATGACCTTCAACTCCTCAACCCTGATGATGCAGGGTGCTGTAAGCCCAAGCCGTAGGTGATGGCCATTTAGTGCTTACGGATATATAATAAGATAGCAAGGCAAAGATGTACGATGACAAATTTGACCTTCAACTCCTCAACCCTGATGATGCAGGGGTACTGCAGGCTTAAACCATAAACGTTAGACATTTGTTGCTCACGGATTTGTAATAACATTGCTAAGCAAAGGTATACGATGAAAAATTGGACCTTCAACTCCTCAATCCTGATGATGCAGGGGTATTGAATGCCTAAGCCATAAAACTTAGCTATTTCAATCTTACGCATTCAAAATGATATTTAAAAAAATGTAAGGTAAAACATTAGAAAAATGGTTGTATACGGTGGAAAATTGGACCTTCAACTCCTCAATCCTGATGATGCTGGGGTGCCTCAAGCTTAAACTATAGGCGTTAGCTACATGATCGCTACGTATATCTGATAAGATTACTAAGCAAAGATATAAGATGAAAAATTTGACCTTCAACTCCTCAACTCTGATGATGCAGGGGTACTTCAGGCTTAAACTATAGGCGTTGGCCATTTGATGCTTATGGGTATGTAATATATTTACAAAGCGAAGACGTATGAAAAAGTTGACCTTCAACTCCTCAACCCTGATGATGCAGGGTACTGTAAGCCCAAGCCATAGAAGTTGGGGATCTGTTGCTTACGTGCATGCGATGAGATTACATAGAAAAGATATGACATGATAATTTTGACCTTCAACTCTTCGGCCCTGATGATGCAGGAGTACTTCAGGCTTAAACCATAGGCGTTGGACATTTGATACTTATGGATATGTAATATATTTACAAAGCAAAGACGTATGATAAGAAAATTGACCTTCAACTCCTCAACCCTGATGATGCAGGGTACTGCAAGTTTAAACCATAAGCATCGGTCATATGGTGCTTACGTATATGTAATGACATTACATTACTAAGCAAAGATATGACATGATAATTTTGACCTTCAACTCCTCAACCCTGATAATGCTGGGGTCCTTCAAGTTTAAACCGTAGGCATCGGCCCTATTGTGCTTACGTATACATAATGTTGTTGTTCACAATACCAACAATGAGTTTCGGAGAGGATATAATTATGATCAAAAATTCCACTTTGAATACAATTACCTGAAAGATGCAAGAGTACTACCAACCTTTTTAAATTGGATGGGTTACTTTTATCAGTATCAGTTGAATTATACTCTTAGTTATAAGGTTTATATTACTTTTTCTACTTTAAATATTGATAATTATAGGTCTATTCTTTAAATAAATGTTTACTCAGAAAAAGTTGTTTTATTCGGTTAGGTTAGGTTCGAACAGATTTTTCCAATTCAGAATCTAAGGGAGGGGGCGCGGTAGCGCCCCCGACCGGTTGTGTCAAAGAAGTCTATTTTTATATGATGACGTCAGCACATAATTTTATTCATCCGAAAATCGGACGAATAATTAATTTTATTCATCCGGTTAGCGGACGACTAGCAACAGCCATAACTGATTTTATCGTGACTGAAAAGCGTGAAAAAAAAAATTTTAAACAAAGAATACAACCGACTTCCATGCCACATAAAAGTAAAAAATAATTTAAATACATGTTGGTTTAGAGCAAACACAGATCTTAGTACATAGTCCCGAAGTCGGCGCTTACCATATTTTGCTGAATCATGACGAAACTACATGTATCTTATATGAGCGCCGACTTCGGGACTATGTACTAAGATCTGTGTTTGCTCTAAACCAACATGTATTTAAATTATTTTTTACTTTTATGTGGCATGGAAGTCGGTTGTATTTTTTGTTTAAAATTTTTTTTTATAATGCATGCAGTCCATCTGATGTTAAGTGGTCACTGCCGCCCATGGACATCTGTACATATTTATCTCATTACACTTTCCAGTATATTGACGACCCGCGTGGCGGTGCGTTTACCATACCGGTCTGACATGCAGTGGGTTCCGGGTTCGATTCCCGGCCAGACAAGTATCTGAATGATGAGTTTGTTTTATCAATTAAATTACAGCTCCACAGAAGGCTCGTTCGTGCCTTTTTTCCTATGGCATTCATTTTGTCAGTCTTAGTGTGTTAGTTTAGTTCCACTTAAGCATCCGTTGTCACCATCATCCAGATGGTGGCAGAGATGAATGATGAGTTTAGATTACTGTTCTGGGTCTGGGTGTTTTGCATTCGTGTTTGTGTGTGTCCATGGCACCCACGAGACAGGAGAAAATCCTACTGTGGGGCTATGCGTGTAGAAAGCGTTTTTTTTATTTACGCGAATTTCATGACATATTAAATGTAAATCAAAAATCCTTGAAAGGCAGCTAAAAGACCTCGAAATGTTACTGCCTAAATACTAATTAACACTGATATTAGTTATCTAAGTAGAACATTGTCGAGTGTTGACAGAGATTTTTAATTATCCATTGTTGATTTTGATAATTGATTGCTATAATTATTATATCTAAACGGAAACATTATTTAATACAGATATATTAACATCGTTTTTTTATAACAGAGAAATTGTCGTCGTCAACCCATTACTGTTCCACTGCTGGGCACGGGTTTTCTCTCGGAATAAGAGAGTTTAGGCCACAGTCCACCGCGATGGCCAAGTGCGAATTGGTGGACAGAGAAGTAGAATATAATCATGCAGTCCTAATGGTTTCTGGCCACTGCCGCCCATGTACATTCCTACTTACTTACTAA
Source organism: Spicauda simplicius (assembly GCA_949699795.1). Taxonomy (NCBI): domain Eukaryota; kingdom Metazoa; phylum Arthropoda; class Insecta; order Lepidoptera; family Hesperiidae; genus Spicauda; species Spicauda simplicius. The sequence goes on along the minus strand of OX453081.1, from coordinate 10,041,297 downwards.
TATTGTAATGTATGTAAATCACTACATAGTACAAAACAAAGTCGCTTCGCGCTCTCTGACCTTAAGTATGCTTAGATCTTTAAAACTACGCTACGGATTTTAATGTGAAGGTTTTTATGTATAATAATATATGGTGGAGGAACACTGATAATGTTAGATTTTTGACCTTTTAGGCGGAACGAAGTTCGCCGGGTCAACTAGTATAGCATAAAGCTGACCCTTGCTTTAGGTGGAAGGCTGTGGTTGCAGGTTTAATATGGCGCCCATCTCAGTCCTCGTTCATGTCAACACATCTGAGATTACTTACAAACCATGGGCCGCAGTGACCACTTACCATCAGGTCGATTCCATGCTCGTATACTATTTCAATCTTATAAAAATATTAGCCTTTTTACTGTATATGTATATAATGTTTTCGCGCATTATACATCATTGGATTATATAATTCGTAACGGAAATTTAATTGATAACAAAAAACAATTCTTAAAATCAGACAAAAACAATTCTCAGATCATGTTTGTATATCTATAGCTCAATGTTTTCAGGCAATTTATCCTCGTTAGAGATAATGAATGATAAGCTTAATGCAATAAACACCTTGTTTTTATAAACTATAATTAGAGTTGTAATATAAAAAAATGCTTAATACTTGTGATAAGATAAGTATAGGATAAATAACCAGTTGCGCATGGTGAAAATGGGTATATGTCTATTTTTATGAATGACTTTTCGTGACAGAATTGCTAAAATAAAACATTTATCGATCAATCTCCATTTTGCTAAAATGGGTGCTAGATGTTAGGTTTCCATGTTAGTGAAACACATACATCAAAAAATCTACGTTCTAAGAAGTTTGGTAGAAGAAGTTAATTTAGCAAAAATCAGACTTATACCCGTTTTCATTTGAAGCATTTGCAGACCAAGTTGCAGCCATATCACAGAGGTTATAACTGAAGATAATTACAGATACATTGTGTTACTCCAGAACACTAAGATGATCGCTTTTTATTACAAGATTGAGACCGCAACCCTTCCACCGAAACGCAAGAACTACTTCACGCTGGAAATAGGTGTGACACCTCCTAATAATCTTGTTTTATCTGATTGAAGTAGCAAACGACCACCTGATGAATGGTCACTGCCGCCCAGGGCCATCTGTAAGTAACTTCATATAGAACATAGGTTCTATCTGAAGTCAATCACAGATACGTTGCTACTTCCGAGGACTATGATGGTCGCCTCATATAAAAGTGTGCCGGCAACCACACCCTTCCAAGAAACGCTAACGCTAGAAATAGGTGTGGCGGTGGTGCCTCTCCGGTCGAACTACACTGGTTCTATCACCTGGTAAACTACCACTGGTTTCACAACCTTGTCGAACCATATTCTACCTTGCAAAAGTATTTAATATATTTTTTCACTTCTTTAACTTCTGGAACTTCGTTCCGCCTAAAAGACAAAAAGTGTTCCTTCACTACATTATGCATTTATTATACCTCCTTACAAACCTTCCTTTTGAACCACTCTATATATTAAAAAAACTGCATTAAAATCCGTAGCGTAGTTTTAAAGATTTAAGCATACATAGGGACAGACAGCGTGAAGCAACTTTGTTTTATACTATGTAGTGATTTGCCCATATCTTAATATAAAAATAGCTAAGGCACCAAGAGTATCACAAAACATTGCAGCCCTTTATAACCCTCCAACCCTTATTGTGTTGCATTGTTTAGGAAGCAAAGTGTAATTACAAGTACAAGAGGTCCTGTCTGAGCCCTAAGGGCTACAAGTCACAGCCACAGATAATATACACTTAGCCCCCTTATGACTCCTGTTCCGACCCTCAAAACTAAACCCTCTGCTTCCCGCTCTTACCCTTTTAAGACCTACATCGTCTTAAAAAAAATAAAACGCTTTCTAACTCATAGCCCCACACTAGGATTTTATCTTGTGTCGTGGATACCATGGACACACACAAGACGAATACACAGACACCCAGACCCAGAACAAGAATCTAAACTCATCATTCAGATACCTGTCTGGCCGGGAATCGAACCCGGAACCCACTGCGTGTAAGAACGGTATGGTAACCGCACCTCCACACGGGTCGTCTATTTACTGGAAAGTGTAATGAGATCTGTAGATTTCTAAATTAGGCCTTGTAAGTCCCGTGTTAAATCGAACCCAGGATCAATTGCGCGTCAGACCGGTATGGTAACCGCTGCGCCACGCGGATCGTCAAAAACGCAAAAAGGCAAAAAACTACAACAAATTCGCTACTTCAAGGTCGATTACATAACAAGGTAACTCAATTTAATACAGAATTAATGACAAAGAATCACGTGTGAGTTAATGATTCTCGTTATACTCACGTGTACTGATAACTAACCTGTTTTGTTTCATTATGATTTTGTTATAAAAAGTTTGAATTTTAATAACATGTTTTCGGCAGACGTTGTCTAAATCAAATACAATGTTTATTCAAAGTGGATTCATTGACGTCGGTTTGGACTGCAACATGGTGATCGTGAACTTTACTTTGAAAAAAAATGCGGATATTATCAAATTAAAATTTAATTGATCCTAATAGGATTCATAAATCAATTTCGAAGTAAGGATTTGGAACTTACGCTAGAGCTGTTGTTGATATTTTAATTTACCTTTGCTGTTATTACGGAACATATTAGCAAATATTACCAAATTGTGTTTGTTCATAGTAGGTTCATAAAACTTGTAAAATATCAAAGTACCAAAGTATAAATAATAAAGAATAAATAAACAAAAAAATACTGTAATAGGTGTAGTTCGCCACATCTATTTCTAGCGTGAAGCAGTTTTTGCGTTTCGATGGAAGGGTGTAGTTGCCTGCACACTTTTATATGAAGCGATGGTCGCTTAGTCCTCGGGAGTTAGATAGAACCCCTGTATGAAGTTGCTTACAGATGGGCGACTGTCACCACTTACAATCAGGTGGACTGTATGCTCGTTTGCTACTTCAATCTTATATAAAAAAAAAACTGAATTGATTGAAAAACTGCAAACAATCTTTGATAGTAATTTAAAATAAATATAATTCTATGATTAAGTTAAAAACTATTAATAGTATAAAGCACCCACATATTTTGTCTAGACTTTCTTCATATAAATTTTCGCGAATTTAGTTCTAGACCTAGTGCTAATAACCTAATGACCTAATGCATCTTGCCGTAAGCACCGGATGGTGAAGGGGGATGATACACGTCCCCCAAGAGATGAGCCCTTGAGGGGCGCCGCGCTGGGGGACGCTGGTGCGTTCCATTGGAGATCACGGTGTCCCCTACAAGCGCAGAGGAAGGCCACCGAGGAGGTTTTAGTGGGTAAAAATCCCACATAACCCGGAGTCTCTCCTAAGGCTTCGGTGTACCTTTTGAAGGTTTCCACCCCGTCACAAAAAAGACCTAATGCTAGAATTCACTCCAATTATAGGTGACAAATAGGTGTGCTGGTGCCGATGGAAACACAATGGCTGGTACCACCTTTAGAGGTACCATTACATAACCAAATAGTCTTCGATGTAGGCCATAGGTAAAAGTGTTTTTGCTCTTTATCATTCATGGAATTCGCTTCGGAAAATAGGAAAATGACTTTATGTATTATCTGACACGCGTCTGGATTTGATTTGCAAATACTTTAGGAACAAGGTGTAAATTTATTCATTTTTATGTTATAAAAGTACACGAGCAGCAGTACACCTGCTGGTAAGTGGTAAATGTTGCTCATAGGCGTTTGAGTGACGTTAAAGGTGGTAGAACCAGTGTAGTTCGACCGGGGAAGTATCACCGCCTCACCTATTTCTACTGTGAAGCATTTCTTGCGTTTCGACGAAAGGGTGTGGTTGCCGGCACACATTTATGAGGCGACCATAGTCCCCGGAAGTGGCAACGCATCTGTGATTGGCTTCAGATAGAACCCATGTTCTGTATGAAGTTGATTACAGATGTCCATGACCACGGTGAACTGCATGCTCGTTTGCTACTTCGGTCAGATATAAAGAAAAAAAATACCTCTGTTCTGTATAGAGTCCACCAATTCGCACTTGGCCAGCGCGGTGGACTATGGCCTAAACTCTCTCATTCTGAGAGAAGACCCGTGCCCAGCAGTGGGACAATAATGGGTTGATGGGGGTATAGAGTTATGTTAACAGCATTCTCATATACTTATTCAATTTTAACATAGGAAAGTACTTAAGTTTTTGATGAAATAATCGTAGGTAATGCTCCTTTATTAATTTCGCATCACAAGTCAATATATACATCAAAATTTGAAAACTATAGGTACGTATAGATTGCCTGCAAATAAATCGAAATGATTAGAAATATTAAGAATTTTAAGACAAGTTTGTTTTTATTATTATTATTTTTTAATTGAAGTAATAAATATTTTTTGCCAATAAAAAGTAACGAATATAAGAAAATTATAAAAGAATATTAAGTATCTTTTCGCCTGTCTAAAATTATATTCACATAATATTAAAAGGAAAAATATACCAGTTAAATCGGTATTACATAGGTTTCCTCCCTCTCTGTCCCACTTTCTGTTCCTGCGAATGTCGTAAAAGACCAATTCGCACTTGGCCAGCGCGATGGACTATGGCCTAAACTCATTCTGAGAAAAGACCCGTGCCCAGCAGTGGGACAATAATGGGTTGACGAGAATGGCAGTCGAGGGAGAAAAAGCAAAAGATAAATAGCCTCGAGTTCCTTTGTAACAACTTTACTCAGTGCGGTCACCAACAATTCTTTAGGAAACTACTTCTTGTAAATAATGTCAGGTGGTGAAGCTAGTATGGTTTGACCGGGGAGGTACTACATACCTATTTCTACCCATTTAGGAAACTACTTCTTGCAGACAATGTCAGGTGATAGAACCAATATGGTTCGACCGCTCCCCGGTCGATACCCACGATACCTATTTCCACCGTGAAGCAATTTTTGCTTTTATATTTTAATCGACGATCCTTAATCCTTGGGAGTAACAACGCGTCTGTAATTGACTTCAGATGAAACCAATATTCTATATGAAGTTGATTACAGATCATCATGGGCGACAATGACCACCATCAGTTGGACTGCATGCTCATTTACTACTACAATCGTACAAAAAAAAATGATGAATATATTGCTGCCTCACAAAAACACATAAAATAGACATACACCTATTGAAGTTGTTTAAAATTGAACAGTATCTTTTTATCCTGGATTTTTTCTAGAATTGTTATGTCGATGGTTATGTCACTGCTCAAAAAACAAATCATAAAATCATAACACCTATGGAAAGACATGACAACAGCGACCGTTACGCAACCAGGAAAAAACCCTGATACATATTAAAATTTGCTCTGACAACTGAAATATGACCAAGGTCCTTTTTCTTACATTATGTGTTATGCGTTACATAAAGGTACCTACCAGCTTTTAACACCTGAACGTTTAAAGGACTTGTTTGATAGCGAGCGAGCAATTGACAGCGAGTTTACTGAAAAAAATGTTAAACTGAGGATAGATATCTGCAGAAATAATAGAATTATTCTATCACTAGCTGACCCGGCGAACTTAGTTCTGCCTAAAATTCAAAAATCTAAAATTATTACTGTTCCTCCACTATATTATGTATGTATTATACATAAAAACCTTCCTCTAGAATCACTCTATCTATTAAAAGAATTGCATTCAAATCCGTAGCGTAGTTTTAAAGATCTAAGCATAAATAGGGACAGACACTGGGAAGCGACTTTGTTTTATACTATGTAGTGATATTGAAGCATATGAGCATGTAATTCACCTAATAGTAAATAAATAAGACCCAGGACCACTTGTAATTAACCTTTTTTTATCTAATCGAAGTAGCAAACGAGCATGCAGTCCACTTGATGGCAAGTGGTCAATGCTGCCCATGGATATCTGTAAGCAACTTCATATAGAACATGGGTTCTATCTGAAGTCAATCACAGATGCGTTGTTAGTCCCGAAAACTAAGATGGTCGCCTCATATAGAAATGTGCCGGCAACCACACCCCTCGAACGAAACGCAAGAACTGTTTTACGCTAGAAATAGGTGTGGCGGTGGTACTTCCTCTTTACCGAAGCAGTCCCCGAGGACTGCCTCAGTAAATTCGGCTTTGTAATAATTTATTTATTTATTCAGTATTATTTCTTTGATGTTTAATTCAAGTTTTTTCTTTGATACTATATACTTTCTCACAAACAGCTGCTTACATATTGATCCGTGCGAGCTTCCTACTGTCGCACCACGTTAAGCGAACGTTCGGCCGCGCTACATGCTAGGCGGAGTGGGAGGTGTTAGGTTTTTTCGTTACGAAATTTCTTGATTCGGTCGCGACGCTCAAAGCCCGCGAAAAAAACTATGCAATAGCTTATAAGAGTAGTTTTAATAACAGTATTAAAACCAAAACAAAATGGTTACAGAACCATTGAACCTGCCACAATGTACAAAACCCAAAGAAAAACACAAAAAAGTACTTAATCTATTAAAGAACCTTCTAGAATTTTAGAACCATCCCATTAACGAAAATTCTAAGTGCAAGACTACAGAAAAAAATCATCGCGTCTATCTCCCCGTTCAATGTGTACCAAGTGATCAATATAGGTTATGAAAACGGATAAATACAAAATCTTTTATGCATGGACAAACACATCATGTAACCGAGTTTTTGCAGATCCTGCATGCAATATAATATTTTTTGTTCAAAATAATAACTTAACCAATCTCAGTGTAAAGGTGAATTCAAACTTGCTTAGTTTTATATTAGAACGAATGCTTGTCGCCTATCTGATGTCAAGTAAAGGTGGTGGAACTCTTCGTGGTTGTACTCCGGAGACACCACTGCTACACCTATTTTTGCCTAATAAGAACCGTCTCATGGAGCTGCTGCATTGTTCTGGTCTGTCGTCACTATTGTCTCACTGCTGGGCACGGGTCTTCTCTCGGAATGAGAGAGTTATACGCCATAGTCCACCGCGCTGGCCAAGTGCGAATTGGTGGACTTCACTCACCACCGAGATTTTATTTTTAAAGAATTCTCTGGGGTGTGTAGGTTTCCTCACAATTTTTTCCTTCACCGAAAAGTAGTGTTAAATAATGTCTGATACGTACAAAAATCGGTGGTGCGTGCATGGGTTTGAACCTCGGACCTCCCGATCGAGAGAGCAAGTAAGTTTCAACCATTAGGCTATCACTGCTCTATGTTCTGGTCTGAGTGTGGGTAAAGGAGACCTAAATGTCCGGGGCAGAGGCGTCTCTAGCTCGTGTAGCGCCCGTGTGCAATAAAACACTGACCTACAAGTAAGTACAAGTAAGTTTACAAGTAGGTACAGCTAACAACATGGTACGCGCTGGCTGGCCGCTTCTGTCATATCATTGTTGTATCATGATGGTCCAAGACAATGATGCTCTTAGCTTAGCAATGCACTATAGGTTAAGGCGTACCAACATTGTTCGCAAGCACAGCCAGACATATGTAGCCAAACTCAGGTAAGAATCTGGTCTTATTTGAAGATAATTACGAAAGTCCATAGATAGCACTGGTCATTTAACGATAGATGGATTCCATGTTCGTTTACTACTTCTATATTAAAAAAATATACCATCGCCTTGGGACATGTGTAACAAATGTCATTTGTCTTTCTTGTGTTTTAATACTGAATATATTTATTTATTTATTGTTAATTAGAACGATACAATACCACTTATACTAATTAACACAATAATATCAAGTTACATTTTCTTTCTTTTTTTTTTTTAATTTATCAAATAGAATTAAAGTAACATAAAGAAATGTATATGTACCTAGGTAAGGACTTAAAAATAGATTTATAGTCTTAGTTAAATTAAAATCACTCTACACTATAAAAACTATTACATTTTACGTCCATATACCATTTATATATACAGCGGAAACCGCGGCACACAGTAACTAAACAACAAAACATTACGTAACCACATAATCTACACTCACCTTTAGATTGGCGATCGCGTCCCGACCTTGGTAGTAAGGTATTCACGTGATATAAACATGTAGGTAAAAATGACCGTGACATTCGACAAGGAAACGCGATGGTAAACAATGGTAAACATTTAGTGGCTATTCACATGTGCGACAGTCCGACGAATTTTTGCCAGGTAATAGAACAAGTTTTGACGACCGGCGGAGCGGTTACCATACCGGTCTGACGCGTAATGGGTCCCGGGTTCGATTCCCGGCCAGATCTGAATGATGAGTTTAGATTCATGTTCAACCACACCCTGAAATCGAAACGCAAGAAATGCTTCACGCGCGGTGGTACTTCCCCGGTCGAACTACACTAGTTCTACCTATAAAACTGTCAATAAAGTGCATTTTCACACTTTGCACGTGGTATGTTTGTGTGAATAGGCTTTTACCTAACGTTCTGTTACGTGGTTTTTCGGAATGGTATTATCTTTTTTGGTAAACAGTGTTTCAGACTCGTGTGTATATATTTTGGTATTTTGCTGTTTATGTAACATGTATATCTTTTATTTATACGATTTAAGTAGCAAATGAAAATGCAGTCCACCTGATTTTTTTTTATATTAAGTAACAAACAAGCCGGCATTCACCTAAAGTGGTTACCGCCGCCCATGTACACCTGTAAGAAACTTAATATAGAACATGGATTCTATCTGAAGTCAATCAAATATGCGGTGCTACTCCTGAGGACTGAGATGGTCGCCTCACATAAAAGTGTGCCGGCCGGTCAGCCGGTCGAACTACACTGATTCTACCACCTTGTAAAAGTGGTAAAATTCAGCAATGACCATTTAGGTCACTGCCAGTCACCTTTCAAACCTATCAATGGAATTAACAGTAAAAAGCTTGCTTTTTGGTAAAAAAAATTCGCTTACCAGCCCAGCCATCTTTTCGGCTGCGAAGGAATAAAAAATCTAATAGTTTAAAAGTTTGAAAATCTATTTTATACAGTGTCGTGAAGATAAAAATGTGCTAGAACCAGTGTAGGTCGACCTGGGAAGTACCACCGCCGTACCTATTTCTAGCGTAGATCATTTATTACGTTTCGATGGAAGGGTGTGGTTGCCGGCACACTTTCACATGAGGCGACTATCATAGTCCTCGGGAGCAGCAACGCTTCTGTGATTGACTTCACATGGAACCCATGTTTTGTATAAAGTTGATTACGGATGTCCATGAGCGGCAGTGACCACTTTCCATCAGGTGGACTGCATGCTCGTTTTCTACTGCAGTCAGATAAAAATATATATATTATTAGCAGAAAAACAAGTTATTTTGAAATAGACATATTACTATTACTAATAACACTTATTAATGTTAATGTTATACACACACCTCAATATTATTTATATAGATATAAAAGCAGATTTATCCTTATTCGTGTATATTGTGCCTTCGACATAATATACAATATTGTAACGTCATATACGAAATTGACCTTTGAACCTTCTTACACGTATTTATACACAACTAACCATACATGTTAAACGAAGCACAAATAGAGGGGCGGCCGCTCCCGCGGGAGCCCCCTTGCTTGGCGACCTCCGACCATCTGGAGGACGACCGCCGGCTCGTAAGCGACGCCTAGTACACCGAACCACCCACTAAACAGTGGGGATGATAAATATATTTCACATTTGTACATAATATTACTCTGTTTTTATTAACATTGTATTATTATGTATAAATGTGAAGGATTCGGGAGGTATTCCATCTCCTTGAGAATCGCCCGGGTAAAGAGGGTACCCCTCGAGCCCCGAAATTCCCTACCCATCGCCCTTATGTTGACATTGCTTTAGCATAGCAAGGGTATGACGTCCCCTATATAGAGACGTCCCCTATATAGAGACAAATAGAGCGTCCACAGTCTAGATGAACTAATTTTCTTCAGTATGTGTCATGGTATTCCAAAAAACATGAATAGCACAGTCGCTCTCGGTTCACTAAATTGTAATGGAAAAACCCTTTATGGTGCGACATCAATGCAACCACCACATTTGTTTCTGCCTAATAACAGGAGTTTAAGGCGCTAACATACTTTTCCAAAGCGTTCTTGCTTAGTCCTTAATGGCAAGACCACTGTGGCTCATACAAGGCTCTACGAGTATTTAATTTTCAATTTAATTTAATTTTTTACTTAAATTTTGTGGTTATTACAGACTAGTTGATCCGTGAACTTCGTTCCACTAAAAGGTCAAAAATCTAAAATTATCAGTGCTTCTCTACCATATTATAAATGTATTTACTTAAAAACTCTTGAATCACTCTATCTATTAAAAAAACTGCATTAAAATCCGTAGCGTAGTTCTAAAGATCTAAGCACTTCTAACAAAGTCTCTTCTCGCTGTCTCTCCCTATGTATATAGGGACAGACAGCGAGCAGAAACTTTGTTTTATACTATATAGTGATGTACATAGATGGCAGTGACCACAGTATAGTTCCAACTGGGATAAACCACCACTACACTTATTTCTAGCTTGTTTTTTTAAGAACTATCATAATACAGATTTTTCTCAAGAGTTTCTATCATTACTGCTCGTTCACCATCCACTGCTACCACCTAACAAAGGTCAACTAAGTTACCTAACTTTAGTTTCTATGACTAACCAAAGTAAATGACCTTAGTCTCAAGATAGCAACTACATGAGGTAATTCGTAGTAAGCAATAAACATTTATTTATAAACTATTCCGCATTATTGTACAATCCTTGATGTCTTTACCAAGTTCTTATTCATACTACTTTAATCTATCTACATTATAACTACGGTAATAAAAATAAAATAGTAAATCTGCCCAGCAGTGGGACAATAATGGGTCGACCAATTATCGTTTACGTTTTCGCTCATTCACAAGTTACCTTGCAAAGTATAACCGGAACCGAACACCACCGCGCAATGTTATATCATCAACCCATTATTGTCCCACCGCTGGGCAAGGGTCTTCTCTCGGAATGAGTCCACCGCGCTGGCCAAGTGCGAATTGGTGGACTTCACACACCTCACAACTTTTTTTTTTAAGAACTCTCGGGTGTGTCGGTTTCCTCACGATGTTTTCCTTCACCAAAAAGCAGTGTTAATTAATTTCTAATACGCACATAAATCAGTGGTGCCGAGTTTGAACCTCGGACCTCCCGATTGAGAGGGCAAGTTTCAATCATTAGGCTATCACTTAACGTAACCATGCTTGTTTTGAAGTAATGTAAAAAACTTTTTCTAAGGAAATTACGTTCCTCTACACTTATCATGATTCAATAGATTTGCATTGTAATGTGAAAACAGCATAACCATATAATCATAATACGTCGAGATAACGCTCTAGAAAAGTGGCAATGGATCACACAGTGCATCCGAAAGTCATTAAGACAACCCGCGCACCGGAGCAGTTACCATACCGGTCTGACGTGCAATGGGTCCCAGGTTCGATTCCCGGCCAGACAGGTATCTGAATGATGAGTTTAGATTCATATTCTGGGTCTGGGTGTTTGTGTATTCGTCTTGGGTGTGGCCATGGTACCCATGACACAGAAGAAAATCCTACTGTGGCGCTATGAATGTAGAAAGCGTGTGTGTATTATAGACCATGATCTGAGAAGATACAACTACATCAGGACCTATATCATGTTTTTTTTTATTTGACTGAAGTAGCAAACGAGCGTGCAGTCCACCTGATGGTAAGTGGTCACTGCCGCCCATGGACATCTGTAATCAACTTCATACAGAACATGGGTTCCATCTGAAGTCAATCACAGATGCGTCGCTACTCCCGAGGACTATGATGGTCGCCTCATGTGAAAGTGTGCCGGCAACCACACCCTTCTATCGAAACGCAAGAACTGCTTCACGCTAGAAATAGGTGTGGCGGTGGTACTTCCCCGGTCGAAGTACACTGGTTCTACCACCTTTGAATGTTTTTATAGCACTAAAGTAAGTCCACTGATGCCACCCAAGGATGTACCCCTGGAAGGACGAAGGCAAGCGTGGCTACATGTTGTTGTACACCGGAAGGCGTAGGGGACAGTCACGCTCCCCAAGAGATGAGCCCATAAGGCGCGTCGCGCTAGGGGACACCGGTGCGTTCCGTTAGAGCTCCCGGGTTCCCCTTCTAGCGCATAGGAAGGCCAGAGAAGAGGTTTTAGTGAGTAAAAATCCCACATAACTCGCAGTCTCTCCCAAGGCTTCGGTGTACCTTTTGAAGGTTTCCTCCTCGTCACAAAAAAATGGTGCCACACATGGATTATTAACCCCTGATAAGATACGCGTTTAACCTGAGATTAAAACATTGCGTTGGAATTTCGCAGATGAGTGCATCTCCTAAGGGGCCGTTCAAATATCACATAAGCAGATTTATTACAATTGTTTACCCCCCATCAACCTTGTCAGCAAAAGTAAGCAAAGCTCTAACCCCTTATCGCCATGCTTACGTAAACATTTTTCAATTAAAAAAAAACATGCGTGCGTACAAAGTACACATGTCAGAAGTGAAACTTCTTTGGCGAACTAATTTATAAATCTTGTTTATATTTATACAAATCTTAAACTTAAAATTTCCAAGATTAAGAGGAAGGGAAAAAGGCGTGATACGACGTTCGCTCTGTCTCACTTTTTCTCTCAATCTTTCTCATTCGCTTGCTCCCTACTCTCACTCCACGGCTAGTTGCTCATGCTACGTTCGCCCTGTCTTACTCTCTCTCAATCGGTCTCGATCACTCTCTCTCTCTTTTCCGACACTTCCGTTGCATACCGGCGTGACGTTTCATCTGTAAAAATTTTACCCTCATGCGCCTAAAGAAGTTTCACTTCAAAAATGTATTTTTGTACAGTATTGTAAAAAAGTTAATAACTAGCGATGACGTAATCACCATCTAGACCGCCCTACCCCCCATGTCATCCAAAATAAGAACATCAAAGACCCCCCTACCCCTCAATAGTGCTTACGTAATACTCGAACGGCTCCTAGCACAGCCTTCAAATTAGAACACAGCAACACTTGAAATTACTGTTACAAGACAACAAACATAGGTAGGTGAAGAGTTGATGCTTTCGGGGACTTAAGAGGTCTATTGCAAATTCAAATTCAATTTATTTGCCAGAACATAGTGTAATACATAGGTCTTAAATTTAACATTATATTTTCACGTGTCCTACTAAGGTATGCAAATTACAATCATATTAATTAATTTGGTGATAGAATAATAATAAGTATAACAATGTCACATAAATACTATATCAATGAATGTCAATGTCAAATAATTTAAGTACTTCATTATTTCTATTATTCTTTGTCAAAAAAAAGGAAACTTGTCAAATTCAGTACTAAAGTAATCACTTAGGCTATAAAAATTTCAATTGATGAGCGAAACTTGTAATTTTCTTTTAACCCTTTATAGGACAGTCCATACAAAGTGGCCAGTATACTGGACACTTACTTTAATGTCGATAATTCAAAGATTTTTATATCAATGTTGAATCTTATGATCATAAACGATTCCCAATAAAGCACGCCGGCCATTTAACTAACCAGCTATCTGATCCGTCGCGCGCTCAAAGTATTTCGCGCCATTTTTTAAGGTGGCCTGTTAACTGGCCACTGCGCATAAGCGCGCCAGTATTTACTATAATTTCAAGCGGACGATACATATTTGTAAGTACAGTGAAAAGTAAAAACATGTCTTCGAATCAAAGGTGAGTAAAACTATTACATTATAGTATATACTTTATTATTATGTGCAAATATAATCAAGTAGAGTAAATTAAAGCTGTTATTTTTGCAATTGAAAACAGACCGGTGTGTTGACAAAATGTAACCTAGAAATTACACGCATAAGTTGGAGGTAGTCTGATAAGTATATGTTTTGATAAATTCATTTAATCTTTATCATTTTACACGAAGTAAATAGTCTATTTTTCGGATATCTTAACACAATTAGTACAAATATACGGGTTCGGTAGTTATAACGTTTTTTCTTTGTTTTAGAAAAAAAAATCGTTTCGAAGAACTTGAAATGATAAATGAAGACGAATGGGCAGATCTTGTGGTCATTACTGATGACCAGGCGGTTCATTCTGCATCGGTGCATTCCATTGGAGATCCCGGGATCCCCTGCAGGCGTTGAGGAAGGTCCCGAGGAGATTTTAGTTGGTAAAAATCCCGCATAACCCGGAGTCTCTTCCAAGGCTTCGACGTGCCTTTTGAAGGTTATTGGTGGTGGTTCCGACGCTGATGATTATTTTGACGACATTATTTTAAATACCAGCAACCTGAGCAACAGTAGTTGTAGTCAACCGGTATCATCAGTTTCAGGCATATCAGATGGGTCTTTGCCACCCCAAATTTCTCCACCACCACCTTCATTTCAAAATATTATGTTAAGTTTTTGAGAGTGAATAAAGACTGATTCCGAAATACACAATGCTTTTTATTTACTGTGTTATTTTCGTAAAAAATAATGGCTTTTATAAGTGTCCAGTTTACAGGCCATTGATTAGACGGGGATGGCTATTGATAGCAGAATGGCCAGTGGCCAGTATACTGGCCACTAGTTTTTTTCAATTTTCAAGGAAAATAACAAGTTTTTCAAAAAATCATTGAAACATGTTGTTATAAATAACACTTGAGAATCCATATTCATCTAAAAATAAACTGAATTCAAGAAATCGTATAGGTGTGCGTTAAAGGGTTAAATGTATTATACGGTAATTCTTTAAAAATGTTAGGCAATTAATTACAAATTTGAATTACAGATATAGGGGCGTTTCTTTTTATCATATGTAAGCTACAGCAGTAAACAGTTTGCCCCAAAAAGCAATCCTACACAAAGTCAGCTATAAATTGGCATTACCCTTTAATGACGAAATAAATAAACCCTAAATATAAGTACTCACACTAGTTAACCTTCAAACGAGAACACAGCAGCTTATCAAATATGATAACTCAAAAATATATATGTGACCGTAGTGCCATCTCAATCGAACCAGGAAAAGTTTTAACCACTTAATCAGCTTTTAGGGAAAAACTGGAATGCCCATGGGAATTTTACTTATTGTAATTAAATACCCGTTACATACGGTAATAGTAATTAATAGCAATTTCATTGATTAAAATTGTCAAAATACCCATATCCATTAAAATTATATGACGTAGATCTAATTCAAAAAAAAAATCGTATTATACAATTTTATATTCTACTATGAATGGCGATATCACGTGTTAACTATAACATAAACACTAAAGAAGTTTACATCGTAGTAATGACGTCAGGATAGACACCCAAAAATCACACATAAAAATAATTTATTACGCAATTACAAATTGCCCAAACTAACGCTTATCAATCGATTACTGATTTCATAGAAGCGCAAAAACGAAACAAATACATGACTCAATCGCGAATTAACTAAAAAATCGGACACTACATTGAGTCAATAGCTGCCAGTCGAAGTGATTACACACAGAGTTACATAAATACGCACACTGGTGTAAAGTGCACACTAGTGTAATAACACACACGCGCGCAACTTGTCTATGTGTGCGCGCCGCAGACCGTGAGTCGAGTCGGTCGACCCCAGTACAAAATTTAGTCGCACTCTAGACTTTGCTGAGCTTAGACGAGTCCAAGTGGCTACTACTACGCACCTCGCAGTGTTTCATCATAACAACATTGTGATAGTGAAAAATCTTTCTGGACGTGACAAGTGGAAGTGTAACATTATTGTTCCATTTCGAAGTACTATAAACTACACCATAGACAGTTTTGTGTTTTTTTGCTGTTTTGTGAAATTATGACATTGTTCCCAATATTTGGATAATTCCGGATAAGGAGTGGAGTTTTGCCGCAAATATTTTTGTAAGTATTTTTAATTATTCTCCAATAATTTCCCTTATTTTTGTTTTATTTTTCCAAAATTTTAAGAAAATTCTAAAATTATTTTAGTTATTCTAAAAAGTTCTTGAAATATTTCTGGCCATAAACAATAATTAACTTAAAAGTTTACCGGGTTAAAATTGTATGATAATAGATTTTTTGCAAGTCTTCTGATAAATATATTATTCGCTAAATATTTCTGATTACAAAAAATAAGAAATTTGTTTCAATAATTCTGAAACTTTGCAATTTGAACTGAATTCAGCACAGAAAGAGAAAGCCGGGCGGGAATTTAAAATTGTTAATGTCGAAATTTTATTTTCAAAACAGATTGTCGGACGCCTAAAATTTTCAACTTCCACATTGCTTCCATTAATTACAATAAATTACAATGACTAATAAATTAAGATGAGTCAGAGGCGAATACACCATGTACCCATTCCGTTCCGTAAAATTGTTTTTTCTTAATGTCAATGACTTCGCTCGAATCTGTTTACTCATGCATCGTAGGCATTTGCCAAATATTCGTGGTTTTATCATCACTCCATTTGCTTTGTGTCTAATTCTTTTTAAAATTCAAAGTTATTTTAGGCCAATAATTTTAATATCAAACCAAATTTCGTTCCAATTTTAAATTTCGCTCTGTATTGTTTTGAATGTGAATTATGAAGTTTGTAAACGGATATTCTATTTTCAATTTTACTAAAAGTACTGGAATTTTATTGCAATAGAATGATGCGTAGTAAAGTACCGTAATGTTTTTCAATATTTTTTTTAAATTCCACTGTTTGGACTGCTTTAAGCCGATTAAACCTAGTCTTTGTTTTCAATCTTTTGTTTTGCAATGACTTCCTCGGTTCTTGTCGTTATCTGTTTATATCTGCTTCGGAATCGAAAATTGTTTTGCTATCTCATTATTACGTTTATATTCGACTTGATGCGATTTTGTTAGGATTAAAATCGTGTTAGGTTATCAGGAGATTATTTTAAAATTGTTGCTATTGAATCAGACAGACAGTTTTATCATGAATAATCTAGAAAAAAAATTAAATTAGATTCAATGTAATTCAAAAAACAATACGTAATTTAGGATAAAAATGCCAACAGAAATATTCGTTGTCCTGAAAAAAAATTGATTTTGCAAAATTTTCAGGAAAGTTACTAAAAAAAGATAAACAATTTCATAATTTACTTTCGTCAAACTAAACATTGTCATGAACTATCGCAATTAAAATCAAATTTCGAGTTTGAACGGTAATTGCGATTGCGTTTATAGTGTCGCAAGCGGTGCCAGGCGCTGTCGTAAGCCATTGTGGGCTTACTCAACTGGTTCAAGGTTCCATTCCCGCGTGCGTTCGTTCGGATGTACGGAAACTAGATTTAGTAACGTATTATGATGTGGTAATGTTTTAATGATTCCACTCGAGATTTTTATCTCAAGGAGATTTAAAGACACAGACTAAATATTGGACACAATTTCTAACATGTTTTACCCTTTCATAAAACCACAAACAAACCACATCAGAAAGGAAACAGAAATTAATACATTTTTCCTACAATCAAAATCAGTTTCGTAGAAACTGTCATCGGTATTATAACTTTTTCCTATTGAACTGCTGCCAAAAACAATATTTACATGTAGCACGTTCACGGTAAATAATTTAAAAACAGTAACACCTTGCACGTATGCAGCAAATTCGTAACAATGATTGCACGTATGCGGCAAATACATAATGTTTTGCACGTATGCGGCAAATGCCTAAAATATGAAATTGTGCATTAAGGCAATTTAATAAAGAAACTATGCGGCAAATACGTAAAATATTTTGCTTGTGTGCAGCAAACACCGAAAAATGCATTCGAATAAAGGCAAATTCCAAAAATGTTTAACATAACGTGCATGAGGCAAATGAATAAAAAAGTGGTTGGAAAACAAACAAATGTATCGTGCAATTGAATCGATCGGCGTGTAAAGGTCAGTTAGGTACGAGTCCATGACGCAACGTCCCTAGGGCGTATTGCGCAATACACTGCAAGACAAGCCACACTACAATAGATATACTATCTACTAACTTACTTATGACTCTTCGAACTGTATCAATATCCTAATCTTGCTTATTATTGTTCTTATTTGCACAATCATCTTTCCTTGATGACTACAAAAGTCAAAGCAATCTGACATATTACAAACCATTTTTATCATAATCTTTTCATTGATAGCATTCTAAATTTTTTGTATATCTTTCTTATTAGGTAGGTAAATACTTTTAAGTAATTTTTCCTTCTCACGTACTTTTTTGAAACATATTTACATTAAACTTGAAACAAACAGTTTATGTAAGTTATGCGCCCTGAGGTCACCCAAGCCAGTTCCGCTGTACAACTAATTCTATTTATATTTACACCCGTACACAATGAAATGCAATAAACAGATAGCGTTACAATAAGCGTTTTATCGGCACATGATGTAATACAGGAACTACTGCAAGGTTCTCCGGAAGGTACTATGAAGCATAAGGTCATACCCGCATGCATTTAGTTAATCGTGCATCATGAACATAACTATGAATTCTTAAATCCCCTAATACCGTCGTGTAAGGATTACGAGTATGACCCTGGTTCATTTTATACGCTCGTGTAAAACACGCGAAACGATGAGATCATAGTTATAAGCTGCCTAAATAACAACATCGTGATTTTTCTGAATCGTATGCAACATTAAATTGTAATGTTGAGATTAAACAAAATAAACATGGAGATATAGGCAGCACTATCCAGCCCTGAAACACGACACACGTTACGCTCGGCCAGGTATTCTGATCCGACGATATTGAAATCAATGACATCATATACAATAATGTACATAATTACGATAAAGCGTTACGTAACGATTTTTTCACGCGCAATACATACAAGCCGATAATTTCATCGGTGCGAGGACAAGCAAAGATAACTTGACCTATTTTTTTATCTCGCCCGCTCGCGTAACTCTAACCTACTTACGATGTGCTCGTGAATGTACACGACCAATTGCGACAAAGTAGATCAGAACGCGTGACGTATCTTATTTGAGGTCCTAAGCTTCCTACAGACTAAAATGGAACGCAATGACGCAACGGTAATGAGACAGAATTACCGAGAAACGCTGCATAACAAAGATATTGTAATCACCAAGGCTGCCCTGATAGCCGTTTAAATAGAGCTGTTTGCATTAATTGTAATTAAAAATAATGTCCGCTGCCGTAAATTAACTGATACTACACTGGGAAACTCCTAGTACTACTACAACTTGGAAACTAGTTTTCTAATAGCGCCAGATCTGAAAAGGTAATGAACAATAATGCGCAATGAATCATTAGGGAAATACAACTCATTACAGATCAACATGTAACACTTCCTAGAATCGAAATAGTTTTACGTAACGTCCTGTAGTAGTCGGCGGCTAAATTCGGAGAATCTAGAACACAGAAATAGGTTAAGTGTTTCTTAATAATACGGCAGTTAGCTATAGGTTTGGAGCAAGGTCAGAGTAAAGTAGGTCTGTCTTTATTGAGTCTCGTCCAAACAATCAGGTATTTGTGGAAGGATTAGTTTATCAGATAGGAGAATCCTACCGGAAAAGACTGAGGTCCTTGACACAATTGTATTGGTCGTCGCTTATCGAACCAGTTGTTATGAAACGCAACCTTGCCACCAAAGCTTTATCGGCGCGACCCAGAGGCTACCCCGAAATAACCCTCCTTGCACAAAGGCCTCACGCTAAAATGCGAATGGAAATCGGTCAAGTATACGCAATTCTCTCCGGAAAAATGCTTGAAACTCATCCAGAATTTGCGACCTTCCTCAAATCCTCGAACTAACTTTGCAGCGCGATTTAACGCCAAGGATTCGCTTTAGCCGGTTGTATGCAATACAAAGACATAACACACTATCGAATGTTTAGAAAACATACCTTAGTCGCTTACTATAAACTAATCAAATACATTGCCTACATGGCGCCAAACACGAAATGATTTAACGATCATAAAATTAAGTGGCTACCATTTTTGCAGTTATGTTAAATTGTAATTTAACTGGCATAATGCTATAAAGCACCTTCGCATGACAGTAAAATGTCAGATCAAAGATGGCGGTCGGCCTACTTTTCCCGCGCAATAAGCGGCGAGCGTGTGGAAAGTTACCGCTGTACTACTTTCTCTACTTTTTCCAAGATGGTTGATATTGTCTATGAACGTTTAAAAGGAAGGTCAAGAGCGCAATTGTTTTCATGGAACCTTTAAATAATACGTGCCAATAGCAATCGTGTTTAATTGCGATGGCCATTAACTTGTAAATATTTACGAGCTACGCCATTACTATTTATTATGAAGAGAACGTTTTACTAAATAAATAGTACTATTGATGCATTATTTATACCAGAAATGCGACCTAACCCAATCGCAGCGGACAATCGAGAAATCAGGATTCTATAAATATCGTTCTTTCACGACGGTCAAGGGCGATTACGGTGATCGATAATTAGTTTTCACGTTCCGAGATCACGTTGGAGTTTATATAACGGTTAGAGCGAACGTGGTGCGTTGCGCAAACGTCAACGTGAGGGTTCAAGACCGGGCACGTGTCGGTTGCCGCGTGACCGCGTGTTGCCCCCGCACGTGCGCCGGTAGGACAATCACGTCGTAAGGTCATGTGCCGATGTACCCTGGAACACGCGAGCTGATCTAGGATCGCTCGAAGATAACGTGAGTTCTTGCGATTTGGCAAGGGTTCCGGCTCACTTACCGGCCTTAATCCTCAGAAGAGGCACTCATCTATGATTGACTTGAAATAAAACTCCTCTTCTGCATAAGGATGCTTAGAGATGTCCATCGGCGGGAACAACCAATTACCATCATATGGATTGCTTGTCTGTTTGCTCCTAAAATCAAATAAAAAAGATCTGACAGCCTGCCTGCGAACATTTTTGGACTACAAAACTTCAAATTAGTAAACAATTTACTATTCATAATTACCGATAAAACATTAAGGTCGTTCAAGATAAAAACATCATTAAAATTATTCACGGGAATTTATTATAGTCAAAACTATATTTTTAGAAACACGATAGTAAACCAAATATGAAGTGGATTGATAGTGACTTCGCGTCTTAAATATAGCTAATGATTTACAGCAATGATTCAGCGTTACTCAAGAGTACTTAGACAAATTCAATGATGGAGAATTCTAAAAATAAATGAACAATAATGCATGGCACGCTAACTATGTGTGACGGATTCAAAACATTGTTATGTAAGAAGCGCGAAGAATTCAAGAAACCTCGGCACGTATCAAGTTCAGACAATACGTTTGATTGTTACTAGGAAACCTTTTTTGCTTTTTTCCGTACTGTTGACTTCTGCTCTTGAATTGGTGACTGAAGGACGTACGAATTTAACTCTTTTATTGAAACTTTTTTATCTGTCTTCTGAGTTTTTGCGTCGACAAAAATAGTTTTGGTTTTTTCATTAACTCCAATTTAGTCTCAATAATCCTTTGCGATGTATATTCTACGTTTAATGTTGACACAATTTAATCTTTTGCGTAACAGTTAAAAAATGTCTTGCTCAAACGCATTGTTATCAGTTTGCGAAATAGTTTCTTCTATGAGTCAGTAGCTAAACGTTATTAAAGAATAACGTTGATAAGATGCGTGAAAAATATCTTAACATAATACCTAAAAAGAATAACTTTAATTTTTCATTAATTTGAACTACACATCAATAACATACGTAGGTCAAATTATATAAATCTACAATTCACATAAAACATTTCCAAATTATTATGTTCACAGTCTAGACTAAATATTCGCAACAATAGTAAATCTACATAATTACGATTGCAATGACAAATACACTTGAAGGTTGGGATTTATATTAAATTTAAGGTTTTTTAGAAATCAACGCTGGTAACATCTAAAAAAGAACGAAATGTAACATATCAGTCATGTAGTCTTAAAGCTACCAAACCTTAATATTGAAGTTCAGCAAAAAAGGACATTTTGACACCTTGTTGACGTTAAAAATAACCTCAACCTAGCACAAGGGCGTCTAGCACGCCCCTCATAATGCCTCGAAATGTGAAACAACACGTTCCTAATGAATATAAAACTAAGATAGACATGGTAATGATTGAAAATAAAATTCTTGGAGTATTGGCCTGTATTATTCAGGGTATGACTGTAAACTGAATGAACTGAACTGAATAAATAAGGATAGAAAAGATTCAACGGGACGTATTCAAGATAGATAGAATCGTACATTTAAAATCGATGAGTATAAAAAAGATAAAATGGCAAAATAAAATAGGCACAGCCTTTCACAAATCAATAAACTTAATGAGATTAAAAAGACTCAGAGGGAAATTCAAACTAAAATCTTTAAAATCTTGACTGAAACTAGCTCAAAAATAATTTGAAACGTAATTTCTAAAAACGCGTATACGCTAAACGGACGATAAAAATATACGCATTTAGCAAGACGTAAATTAAAAACTCAACGTAATTCATAGACTATCTGTGTCCCAAATAGATAGGGCATAGATAAACCGAGCTTATTAAGCCAACTAATGATCGGCTGGCGCAACGTTGCCCAACCCAACCTTGAAACGGTGACGAAACACCAAATTGCCGTTTCATAACAGTATTACAAGTTTTAGAGACCAGATGAGCATAAAAAGCGGCATGATACCGTACGGTCCCAGTTTTGGGTAACGGTGCCTTCGCGAGAAAGTACAAGATTAGTGCTAGCGGTCGAAGTGTTAAAGTTTGTGCTTCACCGTTAGTGACAGATTGACAGAGCAATCAATAAATCTATTGATAGATAAATACTAAATTAAAGTTTGATTGCACGGTCAGTTCAAATTATAATGTAATCAGAATTTGAGTCATCTTAAAATGACGTGTTTTTAAAAATAACTTCATACGTGTGCTATCATAAATGATTGTAACGGGCTATATTTAGCTGCTTCGTTATCGAATATTTATACAAATTAATATAATCGAATTCGCTTGCAATGAAATATAACTACCGTATTCAAAACTCATCAGCTAATAAGAAGCTCTATACTTCTGAATTTTTGTTTTATTTCCCTACTATTGACCAATCTTGGACAGACGCCTAAGTTTGATTTTAACTTTGGTGTTTTAGTAAATATCTATAAATGCAATGGGTGGCAAAGGGACCTAGCGTGAGGCTATAAACTTTTTTTAAGACGGACCGTAGTTAACTAGTATTTAACTGTCCGTGTTCCGCCAACCGTCAAGTTAACGGATGGTACGCCTTTTTGCTCGCAAATAGAGCACACGTTTTAACCGCAACCTTTGCAATGAAAACGCTTATTGTGTCAGTGCATTGCAATCAAATGATGAGAATATGAGCTAATGTTAGGAAATTGTATATCTAATATATTACTAAATAATTGCGTTGATACGCTATGGCTCAGTTTTTTGCGTGAGAAGTCAGAAATAAAAGTTTTAAAATCGCAACTAGATATAATAAAAATGTTAATATTTCCTTAATTATAATGTATATTTTAAAACAAATAGGCGCAAATTTCTAAAACTAACATGAAAATTAGTTAACCATTTTTATTGTCACAGATAAACAACGTTAACTTTTAAAAAAACAGACAAAGAACTTGAACCATACAGCCTGGTAAACCAAAAATCTATGCCAAGCGTAATTGTGACATGACATTTAAATTCAATAGACGCGGCAAAGAAATATTCCCACGTAAACTATGACATTTGGCTCAATAAATAGTTTTTACATACGACACGAGCTAGTAACACACATCTGAACGATGGAGTATCGTTGACATCCGACATCGTGCAAAGGGGCCATTATCATTCAATTTATACGATCCGATATCGTTGAGTGTAAAAACGCTCTTAGTGCGATTTATCGTACAGTTAGTCGGTGTAACGGAGTCCTATCTGGGGCGGCCCACTGACACCGAATACACTGGGGCGCATTCTTAACACCGTTCGACGCGGATTTATCAGTACAGGTAAAATATGATACAGATTACAAAAAGCATGACTTGACAACAGATAAGAACTCTGACAAGTTGAACAGAAACTAAAAAATTATCGAGCTCATTGCGATTTTCGTTAAAAAATCTTTGTTAAAAAATTAGTTAACTTTTTAATTAAAGTTATTTGATTAGAGAAATATCTTTATAAGTCTCATTTAAATATTATAGCTGACAGTTGCGTTTTTTATATATACCGATATTACTGAGAAATGCATTAAATATGCAAATATGCATTCTATAGATTTCTTGCGTGGCACCGTTTTTAACCGGTTGTTGCATTTGATTACTGCGTTTTCTCTGCGGTTTATCTTACAACACAACTAACTGAAACAAGAATTAATTTACAGTATAACTCGATCCGACGAGATCTAATTCAGAAACGTCAGAAGAGTCATTACCATTACAAAAGAGTCGAAATCAGTAGAAGTTTATGTGAAGCTTTAAAAATGTAATAGGATAGCTTAAAAACACCTTAAAATTCTCTAGAACAGATCTAATGATCGTTTTCGAATTTCATAAGGAGTAAATTGTGAATAATTTCGTATAATACCGTAGAGGCACGTGTTCCGTTCAGCGACATAGTAAGAAATAGATGCAAATAGTTGTGGAAAAGCATAATTTCAGATTTAGAAAGGACTCTCACGTTGCACGCTTGTTTCTCGTGGCTTTGCACGTGATCTGTGAACTTTTTCTATTTGCAAGTCTTTGCTATTAAAAAATCGATTAGCCTTAGCACAATGGACGATTACGATCGATTCTCGATTGTTTACAAGGATAATAAAACGATAGCAACTTTTCGTTTTCAATACCCACATCCTGTCGTTTTTCATAATCAAGTCATAAATTCGATACGTGGCCAGGTTATGTAATTAGATACTCGAATTGAGGGTGCTAGCAAAGGTCAACGACACCGGCCAATCGATGGGAGATTGATATTGAAATGGTTAGCGTCAGCAATCGAAGCCCACGCTGCTGCCAACGTGTGTGCGTTGCGAAATCTAAATATTATTGTTCGGAAACGGCTAATAGGTCATAAGTGGTCGCGTGTACGGCGGCATGCACCGTTCTGTGACCGTTGTTGCATTGAAAAATTAGCTCTCTTTCACCATAAATAGCTGTTAATTCCACCCATTTAAATAATACACTTCTTTGGCCACTGGAAGAGAATTTTGTAACGGAAGGTACCTTCGTAACCTTTGCGCACTCGCGGCAGGCAACACGAAAGGTTAGGAAATGCGATTTATTAACGAGTTCGGTTAACATGAAGGGGGCGAAAAAACGGTTTTGTGTGGCAACGCCGTTTCACAAAGGTGATCCACGTCTAACTCGCAACGCGGGATCTTGCGACAGCATTTTTGCAACCTCCACTCGACTCTATTTTGCAACTCAACGACTGCAACTTTTCTGTTTGTAACGTAAGGTCGTTCTTTGTTACAGAACCAATTCGAGTTGCCGTGCGGACCAGGCGTCGTCCGCCGAAACATGGTCGCCGAGTTCATCCTGAACCAGCAGCAGCTGATGAGCGCGGGGGCGGGAGCCGGGCTGGGCCCCGCGCCGCCGCCCGCCCGCGTGCCGCCGCCGCCGCGCGCGCGCCTCTCCGTCTCACCGCATTTCCCGCTCGACCAGCAGCCCCTCTCCGTCGGCTCACCGCCCGACTCCCACGACTACAACTCGTCCTTCGACTTCAACAAGCGCAAGGACTACTTCGGCCAGCGCAAGCAACGCGAGTTCATCCCCGACAACAAGAAGGATGACGGCTACTGGGACCGTCGCCGCCGCAACAACGAGGCCGCCAAGCGCTCTCGCGAAAAGCGCCGATTCAATGATATGGTCCTCGAGCAGCGTGTCGTCGAACTGTCCAAGGAGAACCACGTGCTCAAGGCACAGTTGGACGCTATCAAGGAGAAGTACGGAATCTGTGGCGAGACACTCATTAGCATCGATCAAGTGCTGGCGACTCTGCCCACTTGTGATCAGGTGCTTTGCGTAACCAAGAGAAGTAAACTATCCGGAAGCGCTCTATTCCCACCCGCACCCCCGCCGCCTGCTCCGGCACCACCGGCGTCGCCTCCGTCGCCACCTCCCCAGCGCGCCCCAGAGCCCTACCAAGAGAGGCTGCCGCCCCCGGAAGCCTACTACCCGCACCCGGCTCACTATGAACAACCCGGCTCCGTCCTCAACCTGTCAAGGACCCGCCGCGCTCCCTCGCCCTACGAGTTGTCCTCACTGTCCGGCTCCGGCGACGAAACGGCCGAGCAATACGCGCCGGAGAATAACTGCTTGCCCCTCAAGCTTCGCCACAAATCACACCTTGGGGACAAGGACGTTGCCAGCGCCCTGCTGTCCCTCCAGCATATTAAGCAAGAGCCAGGCCCCCGTTCGTCCCCGTCTTGGGACGGTGAGGGTTCGAGTGACGAGAGAGACTCCGGGATCTCACTGGGCGCGGAGTACAGGCAGCAACGGACGGACGTCGAAGAGGAGGACGCTCACCTCAAGGCAGAGCTAGCGCGGCTCGCCACCGAAGTGGCCACACTGAAAAATATGATGCACCAGAATAAAGCGCGGGTGCACGAGCACTGAACGGCCGAGACCCGCGCCCCGCGCGCCGCGCCTGGACCGCGCCGCCGCACGCCGCCGCGCCGCACCGTCGCCGCGCCGCACCGCTGCCGCGCCGCACCGCGCCGTGGACCGCTGCGGCGGCCCCGTTTCGCGATCAAGTGTCGATCTTATTCGTACAAACTGTCTCAACCTACCCTCTCCCTAGTAGTCGAAGTTACCACGTTGTAAAGAGATGAAGATATATATTTGTATGATATTGTGCAGCTGTACGCGGCTAAGTCGCATCGCCTATTCGTAATCCTTCCTAGTAGTTGTATCGGTGTATCTGTATCGTTCCGTAGGGGAGGGTTCCGCGGGCGGGCGCGTCCGCGGTCCCTTCGATATGATGAGACTAATTTCGTTCGGTTTACAGACTTTTCGAGCAGATAAAACTTATCTACTCAGTGATAGATTTAAAAAAATGCATTTTTAGTGGTGAGCTATGTATAATGTATATGTAATATATAAGTAAGCGAAGTAGATCTGTTTCATCTATTCGAAGACTCGGTGGTGAAAATCGATGGCTAAAGACTACGTTTTGTAAGTTCTAGATTAAGTAGATGTAAGTAATTAAGTCCATTGTAGATGGTTATTTATAAATTAAATGTATAGTCTTTCTCATTCGGAATTCCCGTTATGTTCCAAACCAAAAAAAGTGTAAAATTAAACTAGATCCTCGGGATAGCTGTCAAGTAATCGCAAAGTAATTATAAGATCAACAAATCCTACTGTAACGCAGAGTGTAATCAGAATATGGATACCAGTGCCTTCGACAATACATACCTACCTACCTATAAAATAGCAAACTAAAATATTTTTGTACATGTTTAGAAATAAATTGGCGGTTTGTTAGAATCGATCCGTGTAATGTAATCCGCTCTCCCAAACCACGTGCTCTGCGCGATCAGATCGCATGCAATGTTCAGCAATGGGCCAGCCTGGGCCAGCCTGGGCCATCATGGGCCATTTAAACCAGACGCTTGGCGTTTCTTTAATCGCATTGCATCTCAGTATGAACACTTGGTCGGGGACGGTTATCCTAAAAGGTTATGGAAGTATTTCATTGTATTGTAAGATACACTCCTATTTGCCCAAAGGGCATGTGATGGACTGATGGAGTTATTACTAAGTATTTATTTATTCGGACCCCGAAAGAGGATTTTACAATTTATTATCTTTGTATAAGAAACGCTATACGATATGAATAAATTGTGTACATTACAACTAATATGAATTTTATTTTACATCCATTCCTAAGAAACTGAACCAACTTAATTCAGATAAAACTTAATGTAATTAAATAAACTCTACACACTTACTGCTTTGAATACACGCATCCAAAATATACAATTATACGAAATTTTAACAGGAATATCAGATTTTTGGGTTCCATGGTACACTAAACCGAAATTACATAAACTTAAACATTTAAGACTTAAAAAAAGTCCACCAATTCGCACTTGGCTAGCGCGATGGACTATGGCCTAAAACTCTCTCATTCGGAGGGAAGACCCGTGCCCAGCATTGGGACAATAATGAGTTCTGCCCCACAGTATGAAAGCAATCCAATGATGCTATAAGTAATCAACTAAATGTAATAATGGCCTAAAAGGAATATAAATATAAAGCTGTGTTGCATGAATATCCGCTCAATTTAAAATACCTCAAGTTTAAAGATACAATTTTATCCAAAAAAGGATTAGAATCTGTTCTAACTACCAGGGTTAAACCTTAAATTAATACGTCGCTATTGTTTGAATTTTATTTAAAAAAAAAAAAACAAAAAGCATTGTCTAATTTTCACCTAGCTTTCAAGTAAAATTAGCATTTTTGAGTATTATGCAATCCCATGCAGCAATACCGCTCTAATGCAGTCAGCATCGTAGCTAGGAACTGACCAGATGGGCTGCTACTAAAGACACAACCCTGAAAGGATGCCTCAGCCTATTGGCTACAGTGTCACAGGTATCCAAAATTAAACAGGACGCATAATCATACAATAAATTATTTAAATTAAAATCAACTTAATTTAGTATCGGAAAACAGGGATCCGTTTGGTTAGTAACAATTATCTTTTAAAATAGTTAGTTTACACTAAAGATAATTAAAAACAATACGATAATTAAAAATATTCAGTATACCATGTACCTGCGGGGCACCTCGGGTAGAGGACAGCACCGAGCCACTCCGTCTCCGTCTCAGCTATCGTCTGCAAAAAATACCCCCAAATAGGTGCACATGCACCTCATAAACAGCTTTTAAATTAAGGGTCACATCCTCCTTATATACAAACAAACAGACAGTCAGACAGACATACATACAAACAGTTTTTAAAGTAACTCCTGCTATACCCAGCCATACCTATAACCTTACGCTTCTATAAGTAGGGATAAAAAAGACATCGTATTGAACCTTTCATGCAATCTGTTAAAAATCAGTAATCATTACTTTGTATATTAATTTGAAACTCGGCATTATTTCTTAAAATACAGATGTTACAGTGAATTGAATATAACCACCTTTATAAGAGGTGACGAGATGAAAAATCAGCTGAAAGTTTACTCAGCAAATTAGTACAGGTAAGTTGCTAGGGGTGGCAATTTATGACGATATTTAACGTTGAAATATCTAGATAAAATAATCTATATATTTCTATATATTAATACGTGAAGCAAAAATTTGTGATTCGTTTATAAGATACTTGCCGCAGGCGGAGGAGTATGAAATTACGCACAGTTATAGTTGATGCAGAAAAGGATTGCGCAATGTTAATATTTTCAAATAACGCATAAAACACATAAAATCAACTAAAAACACATTACACACACTACCTTGCATTTGACACAAACACATTCATATAAACGAAAATAGAATATTTAATGTCTTACTATGAAAACACACAACATCAAAAATGTCAGATATCTTTGTCAAAATACCCGCTGCTGCTTTTATATACTCTTTCTACTTTTAACGGGTGCGTTCAAAATGTCTTAAAAATTATTGCAATTTATTTAAATTTGAGAAATATTGGTGCTACTTTGGATAATATGAAGTTTTGCGACGGGTGACTAAAGTTACCATAAATATTTGAGAAATAACAACATTTTAAGGTTGTAGAACGAACTATACGTTCTCACCAGGAAGGTGCAACCATGGCATTATTCTATTTCTATTTCTACCGAGAAGCAGTTGTTGCGTTTGATTGAAAGATTGAGGTTGCCGGCTCTTTTATTTGAAGCGGCGATCTTTGTTTTCGGGAGTAACAACGCATCTGTGATTGACCTTAGGTAGAACCTCTATTCTATGTTGTTGCACATGTCCATGGGCAGCAGTGAACATCAAGTCGTCTGTCTACCATCGCTTGTTTGCTATTTCAATTGCAAAAAATAAGATAAAAGCCGTAGTTCTAATTTTTTGTATAGTAGATTCG
Organism: Spicauda simplicius; assembly: GCA_949699795.1. Lineage (NCBI taxonomy): Eukaryota > Metazoa > Arthropoda > Insecta > Lepidoptera > Hesperiidae > Spicauda > Spicauda simplicius. The sequence continues at coordinate 10,011,286 of OX453081.1, read as the reverse complement.
AGCTTTTGAAACAAACTGTCTTAAAATATACTTCTACTGCTATATTAAACTACTATAATAGTTTAATGGACAATTTAACTCTTGACTGTAAGAAACATCATAATAATTATAATATTTTTTACAAATATATATTTGAAAATGTTCAAGATCCTCAAAATTATGCATGTATTTACTGTTAAGTAAATTAATCGCTTTCTACACCCATAGCCCCATACTAGGATTTTCTCCTGTGCCATGGGTACCATGGACACACAAAAAGACGAATACAGAAACACCCAGACCCAGAACATGGACCTAAACTCATCATTCAGATACCTGTCTGGCCGGGAATCGAACCCGGGACCCATTGCGCGTCGGACAGGTACGGTAATCGCTCCTCCACGCTGGTCGTCAAATTCAACAATTAAAACGGGAGAGAATAATGCACTTTGAAACAGTCGTGTTTTTTGCTTCGACCATTTAATAACATTATAGTTTTCAACATTTTGTTCTTAAGTATTATTTAATTTTTTTGGCTTTTGTGCTACTTACAATATCAAGTTTAATTTTTGAGATTTTTTTTTTATTTACACACTTTATAGATTAAACAAACAATTGTAAGTATATACATTATATACAAAATAAATTATCAAAAATAAAAAAAATATTTATATATATAAATATTTATTATTTTTGGCTTTTTATACTTTTCCCTATCTAATTGTAGCAGCCCTGTCAGGTACGGTGTAACGCGTGTATTTCTGGCAGGTGACCCGGTTACCGATTACGTAGCCGAGTTATTTTTCTAGTTTTTGCTAATGCAAGTTAAACTGTTGAACCTTTGTTACCTGCGACGTGCATATGCATGTACAGCATGTTAGTGAATTTAGGTATATTTAAACTTTTGTTGAAATTTCATTTATACAAGCTTTCATTGTCTGTTCAAGTTCACAGATAAAAATTTAAAAATACTTTTTAAATTCTAATTTTTGTATCAGGAAATTCAAATTAAATTTCACCTTTATACAAAGGATATTTTGTTTTTAATCGACGGATCAAAAGCATTTAGTACACATGATGGTGACTGGTGAAGTGGTCACTACAGGCCATAGACATCTGCAAGCATTTCTTTTTATTACCTGACTGAAACAGCAAACGAGCATGCAATTCACCTGATGATAAGTGGTCACTGCCGCGCATGGACATCTTTAATCGTCTTCATACAGAACATGGGTTGCATGTGAAGTCTATCAAAAATGCATTGCTATTCCTGAGGACTATGACGGTCGCCTCATGTAAAAGTGTACAGGCAACCACACCCTTCCATCGCAACGCAATAAATGGTTCACGCTAGAAATAGGTGTGGCGGTGGTACTTCCCCGATCGAACTTCACCTTCATATAGGACAGCGGGTCTATCTGAATTCAGTCACAGATGCGATACTGCCAACTGCTAAGACAAACGCTTCATACAGAAGGTAACCACGAACCGGCAACCACACCCCAACTCCCGGAAGAGTGTGGTTGCTGGTTCAGCAAAACGCAAGAACTGTTTCACGCTAGAAATAGGTGTGGTGGTGATACTTACTGGTTAGGTAAGGATTGGGAGTTCAACAGTGGCGGTAGTTCAAAATGGCTAATTTTATCTTACCCTGTGCTTGGATTGAGAGCTAAAAGTAGGTATACCCCGTAATTTGTCAAAATTTAAAATCCCTTTGTTAAAGATTTTTTCTTCCTCGCCTTTGCTATGTGAATTTCAAATCCCCAGACCTAATAGAAATAAATATAAATTAACAGTCTTTGTCTTTGTCTTTGTCTTAGGCCTACGTCCAGCCGGCGGTATGTGTGGTCGCATACCGTCGTAAAGACTAGACGGAGCGGTGGGCCCAGCCGCCCATCTGGGAGGAGCCCGATGGGGCAGCGCGCTCGGAGGATTCCGGTTGAAGTCGTTTCGAGATCCCGGAGTCCTCCTTTTCAGCGCCGAGGACGGCCACCGGGGGTTTTAGTGCGGTAAAAATCCCACATAACCCTGCGTCGCTCCCACGGCGTCGGGTACCTTTGGAAGGTTTCCCCCTCGAAAACAAAAAAAAAAGCCTACGTCCAGCAGTGGACCTCGGGGGGCTGATGGATGGATGGAACTGTCTTTGCTTTCGAAAATAATTGAATTTTACAATCTCTTTAGTAAATCTGCGATCGCAACGCACAAAGCCTTTTTTTCATTGAAGCAATAACTTTGCAACTTTTTCAGATTAATTAGTGCAAAATTCTTCTAGAGCTTAAATTTCATAGGAAAATTTGTTTAGTATAGGTAAATAAAAGAACATGATTAAATTTTATAATTTATTAGCATTATATCATAATTGTTTATATACAATAGTCATTACCTATATATTGCAGATTTGTTAGCACAGTTAGCATTTTAGTACAAACAAATCTATCCTTTAATACCTTCCATAGTCTTTAGGCACATACATGTCTCTTGAATGATGCCCAACTCAACATATTTCATTTTTTCATTCAAATAGCAAACCAGTATGCAATCACCTGATGGTACTGGCCACTGCCGTCCAACGCATCTGTAAGCAACTGCATATAAAGCTGTCTGAAGTCAATCACAGATGCATTGCTAATCCTGAGGACTGAGATGGTCGCCACGTAAACGCGAGAACTGCGACACTCTAGCAATAGGTGTGGCGGTGGTTCCTTCCTCGTAGAAGTACATAAAATTACTACGAAGTATATAAATCAAATATTTCGTCTAGTGCAGCGAATACTTTGTCTCCTATCATTTCTTAACTGTAATTAAAATAATGAATATAGTTAAACACACATCAGATTGAATAAGACTTTGGGTCTCTGTATACTGCACGGGGAAGTCTAATTTTAGTATGAAATACAATAATAATATAAACAATTCATATACCTATTATCATTTTTTGCGATACCTATTCGACGCGGCCCTGTCGTAAACTTGTATGATACTTAAGAAACATTTTATAAAATTGTATCCCACATTAGATTCATAATCACATAATACAACAATGAAAATAGGTAAATAAAATTTATGTAATAAATAAATTCATTATTAAAAAACTTTCCACTTTGGAAATTGTAACATTTTTTTACAACGCATCTACTTTACCTACTTCATTCATAGAATTTCTTATGTTGTAGATGCCATAAGCAAACATTGAGACATGGAAATATGTAAACACCAAGATCAAAATTACATATATTAACCCCAACCCTTTTAACTGGCCTAGATGATTTCTGAGCGCAATAATTATCCAAATGTTTAAATATCCAAAGAGTTAAAATAATGTAGTTTCCCACATACGCCATTTTGGCTTGACAATCAACACTCGCACGCGACGGGTTTTACACTCGCATGCGATGGGTCTTACACTCGCATGCAACGGGTCTTACACTCGCTTGTGATGGGTTCTACACTCATATGCCACGAGTTTTAAACTCGCATGCGACCAGTTATACACTTTATATTCGCATTACTCAGTACCAGTTTGTTACGCTCAAAACAATTATTGTTATTTTTTTTTCCATACATTGCACGATTTCGGTTTCGTTTTCTGTCATAAAATATGTTGCAATGTATACTGAAATGCTGGAAATGATTTTTGGAAATACCAAAGAAGTCTCCGATCCGTCCGTCGACTCCGAGGGGTTTTGAACGGAACCTACTTTTCTCATTTTTGACATTATGTTATTGTACAGTATACATATGTATTATAGTCACTACAAATAATTTACGTTTAAAAGCATATGTCATACACTTTGTTTTTGGATACATATTTATTTTTATTATTTCATTTCCATTCTTATTATTACACTTTAGTAATTTAACTAAAGTACAACTTGTTTCAATAAATAATGTAATCTATAAAATAAAGTTCATATACGGAGCCATCACCGCCACACATATTTCTTCTGTAGGTAAAGTGGCAATGTTAACTATTACTGTGTTTTAATTTTAATGGTGTAGGGAGTGACAATAATGCAAGGCACTCTAAGTCCAACATAGTCCTTTTGGATAGCAACGCATCTAATCCATTGTGGAGTGTTTATAGTACAGATTTTATTTTATTACATGTTCCTCTCTCACACCTTATTAAGATCACGTGAGAGGTGAATAGCAATATACAAATTTTATTGAAGCAAGTTATACAACATTGGCTATAAATAGGACATCTAAACATCTTGATTATAAAAACATTAAATTTATAAATAAAATATGGATTTTTGATAATACCTTATATCTAACAAGCTATTACATTCTATGATATAATAAATGTTGATAATAATGAGTATCATATGATAATAAAGTAATATCAATATAAATAATTAATAACTCATTATTTATCTACTTTAAGTGCGATTTTATGTCATGTTTAATTTGGGATACGTGTTATTATAATGATAAAAAGTAAAAACAAACCTTATTTATTAATACTTTATACAATATTAATGTAAATAAGTACATTTTAGATTTAAGTTTGAGTATTATATCAAGTGGAATGATTCACTTCTTTTATTTCAATATGAGGTTATACAAGAATCAAAAAGTTTTATTTTTAACGCAAAATTTAATATTTATGATTTAATTAATGTCATTTTTTGAATAATTATCATTACATTTGGAAGCTACATATACTAAACTCTGTCATTACCTCTTTCCTATCCCTATCGGGGATTAGCTATTCATTGTGTTATAATTAAAATGCACTTTTCACCCTTTTGGTTATATAGCGTGCTTAAGAAATGGACATGAAACATAAAATGAGCTTAAAAATCATAACACTCATTCAAAAGGAGATAGATAATGTCTTATAATGGTTGAAATGACGATTAAAAATAATAATCCTTTATAATTTTTGGAGAAAAAAATTGTAATAATTATTCGCTGCCAATGTCGTACAAACATTGATGATATTATAAAATGTATCGGCAAACTCTCCAGTTGTCATTTCGACAGGTGAGAATAACATTACGTAATACCAAATTTGCATTTCATGAAAATAACATAATTATTTTCGTATTTTAGTTAATTTCTTAGTTATTAACGGGATGTAACGTTTATGATTCTACTTTTCTAGCACGAAATTACCTTTTTCATTCACTAAACTGAAGTATTAGTAGTTTTATATTTAACAAAATCCTTAACGTCACATGTAAACAATGATTTAGGAAAATGAAGAATTAATCTTTGAGTAATTATAATTTGAGTATTTGAAATTTCAACGTTACTAATTAAAAAACATTAAAAATCGGAATCTTTGACTAATTTATAATATCTGTTATTTCAAATGAATTTAAAATCTATATCTTATATGTTATTTTTTATTATGTTGTGTTTTTATCTTGTATTGTATGTCCGTCTGTGGCGGGAATATGGAGGACTACGAAAACTTTGATATACCCATTACATTTTACCCATGTTCCACAATAATAAATGATTTGATTTGATGATTCGATTTAGCTAAATGGAAGAACTATATTGCACAAAGACAGGTTCAAAATGGTTCTTTCGAATACGTTTTATTAATTTAGTGATTTCAATTACTTTTACTTTGACTACGTTGTGCTATATAGTTAAACAGTAAGTAGCCATTTTGTTACAAAGCGTTCGATGAATTTATTTGCTTTGAAAACTTTACTATTTGGCTTATGTTTCAACTCTTTAACACTTGATAGAATCTTTAAATGGAAGATGGTTACATGAAAAATTATATAAATAGATCTTTTACAATATAATATCGATATTAAATATAATCGTAATGCTTGTGCGTCAACATCAAAATTACTTTCTATACCTATATCTTATTTAAAATTTACATTTTATTACATTTAGCAGAACATTGATATTTTACAGTAGACACGTTAGTAGTAGACACGTACAGTTTACAGAAGTACACGAAGATTTTTTGAATCCATATCAAGACTAGAACTTAAGCTGCCTTAAACGGGGCTTCCGGCGTTACGGGCGGCTAGAGTGGGAAGCTCGAACCGTTCGGTCAGGCAATGCCGGGAAGGACGGCGGTATGTGTCGCATATCGTCGTAAAGACTAGACGGGGCGGTGGGCCCAGCCGCCCATCTGGGAGGAACCCGATGGAGCAACGCGCTTAAAGGATTCCGGTTGCGTTCCTTTGGAGATCCCGGAGTCCTCTTTCTAGCGCTGAGGACGGCTACCGGGGGATTTTACTGGGTAAAAATCCGACATAATCCTGCGTCGCTCCCACGGCATTGGGTACCTTTTGAAGGTTTCCTCCTCGAGAGTAAAAAGAAGAACCTGAGCTGCCATTAAATAATGTCACATTTATTTAACAGTAAATATGTATACCTAATAGATACAGAATTTTACTATCTACAAACTTTAAGTGAATCTTACTCGATTTACAAGAGATCTTAGCACTGCCATACCCCTTGGATTGAAATGCATATTATAAAAGTATCTTAGAATTTATAAACATTGGAACAAGTTTAACTCATCTTTTACTTGCCAGCACGTTTCCTAAGGTAAATAAGCGTTTATTTTAACACCATAAACTCTGTTAACCAATCAATGAATTTAAACTATTCCTCATTTATAACGATTTATATTATTTTATCACCAATAATGCCAATTTACTGCACCTATTTTGACGTTGACACAATTCACTACACGTCCGTGTTATGCGACGGTCGCGCGTCGACTGATAAAATTATTTCACTGCTCGAACGTGCACTCCTATACCTGTCTCGCTCACTCACATATTACCTGGCTAAGTGCGTACGGGATCGCAAATTGACGGTCGAACAGTGAGGTAAATTTCACTCTGTCGCTGGCGTTGGTATAATTTCACCACAGCTCATGTTGTCTACTCCCGCTTGGAGGGTAGGTAGGGGCGCATTCGGTGCTCGCAATTTTGCCGAACTTAGTTCGTTGCTTTGCACCCAAAGTTCCAACTGTAAAGGATAATACATTTACAATATAGTAACCAAATATAGCATACCGACATATAGCTCTCAAAATTAGCATTAGCTGAAGTGGCAATGGGCCGGCCACATCGCTCGTAGGACCGATAATCGATGGGGAAGAAAGGTCCTCGAGTGGCGACCACGTTTAGGCAAAAGGAGTACAGGTCGCCCCCCTACCAAGTGGACCGTAATTTAAGGATTGAAAATATATTTATTTTCCGTATACTTTAGGTAACATAAACAAAATCAGAAACTCAGAAACATAAGCTTTGTTACAAGGTTTGCCTTCTCCATCTGAGTCAAGTTTACCCAAATAATTACAAAATCAGCGGGAAACTGGGTTTTTGCACTTCTGTCACAACATGAACTGCAAACGCGTTGAACGCCTTTTAAAAATCTGCAAGTAATCCAGTATCAGCTTTTTCTGCTTGTAATACTTAAAAAGGCGCATTTTTCTAGATGGAACATAATACATTGATGGACTCAAGAAATAAAGAAGCATCTGCCATTTATTTAATTTTTCTACCTTCATTTTTATTGCCATTGTAACATAAAGGGATATTTATGTTAATTGATAATTTTGTCTATTAGATTAAGGTAGGCGCACTACTGCCGATTCTTTTTTCAGATGGAACAGCATTTTTAACACTTTAAAATCTAATTTAAAAATATTATGTTCGGTAAAGAAGTTCAAAAGTTATTGCGATGACAATCATTTTTTAAGTTTCAAAATGTAACGATATGTTAACAATTGGAAATGAGGCTATAGTAGTTTTATTTCAGGACAAGATACGGCATTCAAACACATTTACTTTCTTGTTTGCTTTTTATTTGCGGTTCACGTTTCTGTGGGGGGCAGATTTTTTTTAAACTTTAACCTAACGATAAGGCAGACGGGCTACTTAATGGAATAGTCACCGTCGCGTATGAACATTCGCAACACCATAGCTTTTTTCGCATTTAACGCGAAAAGGTACGGAACTGGAAAGGATTTGCGGTGTTCCAAAGACGCCTTCCATAATTTTTCCGAATACTTACATTAGTGTGTACATAAAATATTTAAGTTTGGCGATATTATTTTGTCTTCTTTTTACACTTTGTCTTTTTTTGCTAAAATTTCTAAATGGGTAGGCAGAAAATTTTAACTTCAGCTACGAGTGAAATGAAATGAAATGTCTTTATTTTGCATAGGCCTACGGAGGCACTTACTTACAAATTGTCAATTAGGTACATATATAAGATTATATCTTAGGGTTTTGGAAAATAAACAAATGTGTTGCTTTTGAAAATAAGAAACGACATTTCAAGTTTATTATTCCACCAAATCTATCTTTCTTCACAAAATATTTTCTGAAGTTTTAAAATTAGACAGACATGTCAAATTAAAAAAAGAACTAAATAATTAAAGAAAACTTATTTTCTTTATACATATATATTTTTTTACACTACCACCGGATCGGAACACGACCTCAACTGAGAATATCCGGCAAGATACTCAGTGGGTTTGTCTTTTTTCTTTGTATAACTTTTTTTTGCCATAGGTATTGTTTTTACATTGGTTATAAAAGTTAGCTCAAGTAGCCTTATATTTATCTGAACAAGCATGGAGTATCATGAACATAACTGGAGAGTTCCATACCTCAGGAGGCATCTTCCCAGGCGGCGGCTTGCAGGTCCCCGTGCAGTGCAGCTGCAGCAGCAGCTCCGCGATGGCCGCTGCTGAGGTGTCGATGACCCGCTGCCTGCACACCGCCACGGCGTGGACGAAGCCGCCGGGACCCACAAACTCGTGCTCCATGAACACTGTCTTGTCGTCCCAGTAGATTGCCTGGGTGAAAAGGAAGGATGGTAGGTTGTGTATGCGATGACAATAGTATATAAACGCTTTCTACACTCATAGCCCAACAGTAGGATTTTCTCCTGTATCGTGGGTGCCATGGACAAACACAAAGACGAATACACAAACACCCATACCCAGAACAAGAATATAAACTCATCATTCAGATACCTGTCTGGCCGGGAATCGAACCCGGGACCCACTGCGTGTCAGACCGGTATGGTAACAGCAGCGCCACGCAGGTCATCCAAGTATATGAAGTATAGTAGGTAGTAAGTAGAGCTGCGCCGAATATTCGGTTACTATTCGGTATTCGGCGTATTCCGCATCTTTTCATTATTTGTATTCGGCCGAATTATTCGGTTGCGGTGCCGAATATATTCGGTTAGAGTTTTTCTATTTTGTTGGCTACAAGTCACGGTATAGGGCAAAAAGACAAAACATTTTCGTAAGATTTATGTTATAAATCAAATAAATCAAGAGTGCGTTAAATAAAGCTAATAAAATAAAACAATTAATGTTTAAAAGTCTTAAGTCGAACTACACTTGTTCTACCACCTTGATATACATACACGTTAAGCTAACCCTCGGCCGCGACGGAGTGGGGGGTGTTAGGGTTTTTCGTTACGGAATTTCTTGACTTTGCGCTCAAAGCCGGCGATAAAAGCTATACAATAGCTTAAAAGTAGTACATAGACATCTTCCGTGACACGTTTAGAAAAATGTGTCTAATGTCAAAGCCAGAAATTATTATATTAATACGTGAAGCAAAAATTTGTGACGGATTTTTAAGTAATATGCCGCGGACGGATTAGTATGAAATTTTGCACGGTTATAGTGGACGTAGAGAAGGAGTGCAGAACGTTAATATTTTTTTCAAATAATGCATTTTTCATACATAAAATCAACTAAAAACACATTACACACACTGCCTTGCATTTGTCACAAACACATATGTACTTAGTAAATGAAAATGAAAAGACACAACGTCAAGAATGTCAGATGACATTTGATTTTTAATTTAAATTACGGTCGAATTTCGGCCGATGCTACGGGTGACTAGTACTATAAGATAGACCAATCATCAATCACCTTAGAAGTGATAGTAAATTTCGTAAACGGCTTCAAGTACCGCCGGTAGCGGATGGTAGCTGCAGCTTGGACCACAGCGCCCCCTGCCGCCTTGATGTTCGCGTACAGACCGGTGCGCTCGTAGAAGTCCGCTCTGGCGAAGTCCAGCTCGCGAAGGTAGCGCGCGTTGTTCATGTGGTAGAGCAACGTGTCTATGTCGTTGATGAGGCACCACGCTGGAAGCAGATATTTTTATATGATTAAAGTAGTAAACGAGCATGCAGTCCACCTGATGGTAAGTGGTCACTGCCGCCCATGGACAGATAAGCAACTTCATATAGAACATAGGTTCTATCTCAAGTCAATCACGGATGCGTTGCGAAATTCTAATTGTTTATTCTCTATGAAACTGCCTACACATTTCGATTGGTGGCACTGAATCCGGTAAGGATTCAGCTACATAAGATAAGCTTCATGAGATACTACATTAATGTGATGAAGCATCATCTTATAAAAATAATGCTAAAAATCAGAAGCCGCGAGTCGGCGATTCCTATGGACTCCTACTATGAGATACTGATGTCCAAACAGGGTTGCCAGACGTCCCGCTTTTGGCGGGACCGCCCCGATTTTTTATACAAAATCGAATACCCACGCGGGATAGGCTCAGTCCCGCTTTTTGGGAAGGACTGGACTTTTGCAAAAAAAAGGTCGCCAATTGCAAATATAAGTGGAACTGTAGTTAATCGACCAAAAAAAAGTCGCGCCAAGTCTATACCAATTTAAGCCGATCTGCAGTTCGTCGACCAAAAAGAAGGTCGCAATTCCTCCGGCCCCCTACACCAAGGAGATTTTTTCTTGTGTGTCTGTGAGGCACGAAGCCTTTTGGACCGCGAGGGATTCTGTCCCGCTTTTGACTATAAAATCTCGCTTTTTTCACTCAAAAAGTTATTAAATCTCTACTTATTAAAAAAATCTGGAAACGCTGTACTCCAAATACACTGAATTACGAATATAAATAAAATTTCCTGACCTGGATCTTAACGAGACTTACCCTGAACCTCAGTAGTCTCTAAAATACAGGCCTTCTTCCTGAAGTACCGGGCTTTGGCAACGGTGTACATCATCCGCGCGAAGTAGGCCACATCCAGGGTGCTGTACAGCAGCAGAGTGCCAGCCACCATGGCGGCACCCCATCCTGGTACGCAGATCGACCACATCTTTCCTGAAAAGTAATATGTTTGATCAAAGTAAGTCATAACTAATGTGGGCATCTATTTTTGACTGAAAAGAATGCTATGGTTGATATCAATCGATATGGTTGATTCATAGAGGATTTGAGATTTCCAATTGAAAAATGGTCTGTGAAATTCATCCATAGATTTTTTTCAGTTCACAATAATTAATTACCACGGTTTGAGAAAACGTGGCACTTTCGCAAAAATTGAACAATTATATTGGTTAAACGAGAAACAGGACGTTCCTGTTCAAAAGGGACATATGGTCACGTTAATCATAACGTCCCCTTGTCGACGCCGAAGACCTACAGAGAGTTGGAGAAGGACCTTTTTTATCTGACTGATGTAGCAAACGAGCATGCAGTCCACCTGATGGTAAGTAGTCACTGTCGCTCATGGACATCTGTAATCAACTTCATACAGAACATAGGTTCTATCTGAAGTCAATCACAGATGCGTTGCTACTCCCGAGGATTATGATGGTCGCCTCTTATAAAAGTGTGCCGGCAACCACACCCTTCCATCGAAACGCAAGAGATGCTTCACGCTGGAAATAGGTGTGGCGGTGGTACTTTCCCGGTTGAACTACACTTCTACCACGTAAGAAATTTATTAAACAGGTGGAATACCTTCATGGTATTTTAATACACAAACGAGTAAACTGAAAAAGATGTTCTCGAAGGTGTGTGAAATCTACAAACTTGCACTTGGCCAACGTGGTAGACTATGGCTGGCATTCTGTCATTCTGATAGAAGGCCCATTCTCAGCAGTGGGACAAAAATGGGTTAAAACACTGATATGAAAGTAAATATTATTTGTGTGTAAATAACCTAATACACACGAGAAGAAACCTATCAATTAATTGTAATCATCTATCTCTGTTTGTCCTTACAAGTGGACACTAATATGATTTCATAATGTGATACACTCAATTGCATTCAAAGGTTTTCTTAACTTGGTTATAAATAGGCAATGAATAGCGGTAGCGTTTATAAGTAAATATGTATTATAAGGATACAGCAAGCAAATAATAATAATAAAATAGTTTATTGCCCCAAAACTGACATACACAATAAATTTAAGTTTAAGCAGGAGAAATAACAAAGGCTATATTAAAATAAACAATAACAAATTAAAGAAAAAGAAACGGTCAGGAAAAATAAACGGCCAAATGCAGTAATTACGTTCAGATTAATGTATATTGAAAAGTTACACCTTAGCTTATGTATTCATTGCTCGTCTTATTTTGTTGTTTAGCGGATTAGTGACTAAAATACTTATCATATTTAAAAAATAGCAAGTATTATTAAGCAACAGATTGCTATGTTATTTTTGGCAGGCGCTTATCTAAAAACTTGAAACTAAATGTCAAATATATTCTAAATTCACTGCATCAATATTTTCAGGCACTTTATAAAGGAATACACAGATTGTTTTTACTAAATTCCCAGGTAAGATATTGAATATTGTTGATGTACTGACCTAGGTATCAAAATTTATCTAGCCTCAGTTTAATATGTTGAATTCACTGATCAATAAACAATACAGATAGGTGAATGGTCAATTAGGGTAAGCATTAGACGCACTCAACCTAGATGAGTGATCGCTACGTAAATAAGGGTATTAAAAGTACCTAGATAATCTACTACAAACTGAAATACTGTGTGATTGCAACGTTTCTGTTATTTTATTATCTCACTTATATCGTCAATACATTATTGTCCCACTGCTGGGCACGGGTTTTCTTTTGAAATGAGAGAGTTTTAGGCCGTAGTCCACCGCGCTGGCCAAGTGCAAATTGGTTGACTTCACACACCTCCGAGAACTTCTTTTAAAGAACTCTGTAGGTTTCCTCACGATGTTTTCCTTCACCGAAAATCAGTGATAATTAATTTCGAATACGCACATAATTTTAGAAAAATCAGTGGTGCGTGCCCGGGTTTGAGCCTCGGACCTCCCGATTGAGAGGGTAAGTTTCAATCATTAGGTTATCACTGCTCTATGTTTATTAATATTATTGGTGCACTATACTAGGTGGCAGAACCAGTGTCGTTCAACAAGAGAGGTACCACTGTCACACTTATTTCGAGTATGTGGCAATTGTTGCTCTTTTTCTTATACTACCACCGGATCGAAACACAAAAGATACATACATCATTACTAAAGAGCACTTAAGAGCAAAGAATAATTTCTTAAAAATAAAATAATAAACATTTTTGTAAGTCTATTTTCGTCCCTGTAGCCTCGGGGTCAGAATAGGGCTACGATATCCCCTGCCTGTCGTAAGAGGCGACTAAAAGGGGTTTCCGGGGTTGCAGACGGCTAGAGTGGGAGCTCGAACCGTTCGGTCAGGCAATCCCGGGAAGGACGGCGGTATGTGTGGTCGCATACCGTCGTAAAGACTAGACGGAGCGGTGGGCCCAGCCGCCCATCTGGGAGGAGCCCGATGGGGCAGCGCGCTCGGAGGATTCCGGTTGAAGTCGTTTCGAGATCCCGGAGTCCTCCTTTTCAGCGCCGAGGACGGCCACCAGGGGGATTTTAGTGCGGTAAAAATCCCACATAACCCTGCGTCGCTCCCACGGCGTCAGGTACCTTTGGAAGGTTTCCCCCTCGAAAACAAAAAAAAAGTCTATTTTAGTTAAATTAAATAAGCTGCAGACCAAAACATTACAACTAAATTAAAATTACCAATTGTAGCAACAATCTTTTTAAAAATGCGACTTCAGGCATTCTTGTGCTTGCCGCGTCATTATCCTCATTAAAATAGCGAAATTTTTTAAAGCCTTCATAATGACTTTCCGCGGTGATGTCCCTAACTCTCATACGGTCATGGCTGTATATTCGGAGATTGAACCCTGACTGGTTAAGGCAGGCCTATCTTCCCCACTGGGCACGTGCCCAAGGCCCCGCGATCGAATGGGGCCCCCTACTCAATAATAGGGTTACAGCTTCCCCTGCCTGTCGTAAGAGGCGACTAAAAGGGGCTTTCGGGGTTGCGGACGGCTAGAGTAGTTGCTCTAACCGTTCGGTCAGGCGACCCCGGGAAGAACTGCGGTATGTGTGGTCACATACCGTCGTAAAAACTAGACGGAGCGGTGAGCCCAGCCGCCCATCTGGGAGGAGCCCGATGGGGCAACGCTCAGAGGATTCCGGTTGCGGTCGGTCCGAGTTCCCGGAGTCCTCTTTATAGCGCCGAGGACGGTCACCGAGGGGGTTTGAGTGCGGTAAAAATCCCACATAACCCTACGTCGCTCTCACGGCGTCGGGTACCTTTTGAAGGTTTCCCCCTCGAAAACAAAAAAAAAAAGTCCCTACTCAATTACCAAACGATAACGATACAAGCTTTAAAGTAAGTCAGTGAATTATCTTTATATTAAGTCTTTGATCAAAAGTTACGGTAGTAAGTCGCGTTATTTTAATAAAGCGGAAAAAGAGAAACATGACCTACTAAGTTATAAATTAATCATTTTATTTGACACAGTGCCTACATATTATATATTCAATGCGAAGCGTTGTGATTAAAAAAAAACTACTGCTTTAATATGGTCAGTCGGGTCCCATTTTGATTGGGCTCCTTACAGGTGAAACACGACCCTGGGTTAAGGCAGTCGCAATTAGAAATGCGACTCGAGTTTTTTTTACTCGAGTCACTTGAGTGGGTTTGTCAAACTCGCACTCGATTGAATAAGAGTGTCTATACTCATGACGAGACAACAGTCGTCAACCCATTACTGAAGCTTAGCGAGAGAAAATGCATGCTTAGCATGACGCTAAGCGTACATTTTCTCTCGCTAAGCTTATGAGTTTACACTGAGTTTATTATCTGTAGCGGACGATAAGGCATACAGGCTATCTGATGGAAAGTAGCCTGTATGGCCTTAGACCTATGGACATTTGATCTGGAGGAGAGCTGTTTGCACCTTACTTGACGAGCCCCACATCATAGCACGCCAGGAATCAGAAGGAAGCTCATTACTCATGAAAGATAATCTTAAGAATCATTATCTATGTATATAAAACACAACCATATCTCACGAGATGTTCTTAGTTTTTTAAAAACGAGTTGACGGAAATTTCTGCCCACTTCGGAATAATCGTAAATCTTAGTCTTACTGTTTACTACAATTAATAATTAATTAAAATTCATATATTTAATAATTTTAGACCATCTTGTAGATGGAGAAATATTGTGTTTTCAGTATGTTATGTGTGTTGCAACATTTACCTCCCTACTTAGCATAAATTAAATTTCTCTGCTATAAATTGTAAATAAAAAATCTACGTTTTGGTTTAAAAATATGGACTTTCAACTTGGCTGACTAATTCTCTTTATTTTTTTAATTTTATTGAGTAGATACAATTTTTTTATTTCAATAGCATGCAGCTCATTAGACTATCGAAACATTTCATACTTGAAAATATATCAAATATTCTCATGAATGTATAAATGGTGCCAACCCACGGGCACGGGTCTTCTCTCAGAATGAGAGAGTTTTAGGCCATAGTCCACCGCGCTGGCCAAGTGCGAATTGGTGGACTTCACACACCTCCGAGAACTTTTATTTTTAAAGAACTCTAGGGTGTATAGGTTTCCTCACGGTGTTTTCCTTAACCAAATGTATAAATAATAGGCAAATATTTAAAATATTAGGATCATTACCATTCACTTAACTTACCCTTAAAGGCTTACCGGTGGAATATCCTATTAATGTAACATGGTATAAAAACGAAAAAACATTTCACAAACTCGACACACTAATAAATATTATTTATAAGTGAAAGAAAATAATAAAAAATAAAATATTTCTAGTATAACCTGAGACGCAGTGTCATAAGACTTTTCCGACAAAATAGAGATGACATTTCCATACTGCGCGCGCACGACGATCGATAAGGCACTAGGGTGAAATTGGTGGAAACGTTAAACGATTTTGCTCCTTGTGACATTCTCATATCATACCAGATGTTCTATACAGGTGTAGAATTCGTTTAGAGGATCTGTGCATTCAATAGGATAACACTTACTCATAGCTCTATGCATAATTAATGTTATCTGCAGTATTTGCAAGTGTTTAAATCTAAATTAGCATTAATTTCTACAAGAAGTTAATCGCAAAGCTTCGAGCATGAATCATAGAAAAATCGAACATAGCAACACAATGTTTGCTATTAAAGAACTGTTACAGAAATTGCTTTTATAAAAGCATTGATACATTAACAGTGCAACTATAAAATTTCGAAAGCCTAATAA
Organism: Spicauda simplicius; assembly: GCA_949699795.1. Taxonomy (NCBI): domain Eukaryota; kingdom Metazoa; phylum Arthropoda; class Insecta; order Lepidoptera; family Hesperiidae; genus Spicauda; species Spicauda simplicius. The sequence continues at coordinate 9,994,937 of OX453081.1, read as the reverse complement.
CAATATTATTAACGCCATTAACGCCTGACATATTTTTATAGCAATAAATACATGACGAACAAATATAGAGTTCTCTCTTGTGCCCTTTTTTCGGAGGATCAGTTGATCCTAAAGTTTACATTTAACTTTTTAACTTTAAATACAAGTAATAAAAAACTTGTCACAAGATTACTATGAATACAGTTCTTTTAATAGTTCTGGAAGGCTTGTGAAGTCTACCAATTCGCTCTTGGTCAACGCAATAAAATTTGACCTAAACTCTCTCACTCTTGTAGAGAAGACCAGTGTTCATCTGTTTGAGAAGTTCTCTACACGTATTATAAAATTATGTGAATTTATAGTCATTATATTTTGTAACGACATTGCAATTAAGATGTAATTAATTCATGAATAACAATATAATGCATAATATAAAGCAAAGAGGCTTTGAATATATGCATTCAAAACCTCTTTGCTTTAAGTGAACCAAAATCACATAAATATTGGCCAAAAATATGCAACGTTTCAGTCATTTCGCACACCTAGATCTAAAGGGAGCTAACTCAAAAATCTGTGTATTTGAGTTATGGTCACCATTTAATTTCCTGAACGGATACCTATCTAGCAATAGAACAGATTTAAAAATAAGTGCAAAGGCACCTAGCCTAGGTTTGCACTTATTTTTAAATCTATTCTATTGCTAGATAGGTATCCGTTCAGGAAATTAAATGGTGAATTTCCTGAACGGATTTGATTTGCGTTTAGGTGTGCGATTTGTTACTTTTATTATAAAATTGTCGCAATATCATGATAGTGACGGGTACAAGTCCGCACGACATCCATGTCGGTGACCTCAGTTATATACTTATCTCAGTCTATTGCATGCAGTGTGAGAGAGATACACAACGTTGTCCGATCCGACATTTTGCCGTCACGCGCAGTTACATGACATAAGGGAGAGTGAAAACAGTGTCTTGTTTTGATTTGATTGCAATAATATTCGTAAAACATTTTCTAATACTGATTCAACATGCCGAAAGAGTTTAAGTACGATGTTGTACATTTGATTAGAAATGTCAGAGAACGTCCGTGCCTATGGGATAAGTCCTTAGAAAGTTACAAAGATCGTGTTGAAAGGAGAGTGGCGTGGGAGGAAGTGTTCAACATTCTCGAGCCCCGATACGAGGATATGTCGTTAGCGGAGAAAAAGATAACAGGTACGTCTTTTAACGTGACGTGAGTTTGACGTAAGCTTATCTACAACTCACCTTTTTGAGGTGAGTTGTAGATAAGCCTATTTTTCATTAGATTCATACAAATTTATATAATATGCTCTGTGATTCCCACTGTGAATAGCTTGGTCTCATTCATTTCTATGCTGCATTTAAATATGACATTATATTGTTTGGATAATTAAGTTATTATCAGTGACTCCTACTATAAGAAACACAGACTTACTAAGTTTTGTTTTTGTAATAATATGAAATGATATTATTTGCAAATTTTAAATTGTATTTTTTCATATTGGCTTTCTATGCGTTAAGACCATAGTTCGCCAAGCCAGGTATAAATTGCTATAAAGGTGTGTCATTTATAATAACTTTATCATTATATACCTACCAATACACCGATTTTAAATACAATAAATTCGGTGTTTTTTTACACGTTCATTTTTGTTCGTATGAAACTGAATTATTTTCTTCTATATTTCTTATTTTTAATATTAATATTAAACGTTAATATTAAACTGACAGAGGAAATGGCAGCAATCTAGAATAATGCCACCTTAAGGGGGGCGGAGGGAAGGAGGGTGGAAATGGTAGGGAGGGGTTCCCCCTCCCGCAAACCTCACCCGCCGGAGACAAGGTTTTGTTTTTGTCGGATTTTGAAAATATAACCGCATGTACCTACTAAATTTTAAAGTGAAATATCCCAAATATTGTTTATTTTTCTGCGTAGGTATTTTATTAAAAGCAGCCTAACCTAGGACATATTTAAACTATATTCTTGAAATGTAATAATTTGTCAATAAATTTAGAGATCATTGTTTTTGAAGTCGACCGAACCTTGTTTCGCGGGCATCCTTGTTCTTTTTATTAAAAAGTCTTACCAAACCTAACCCAACCTTTTTTTATTTTTTTTACTTGACTCCCATCTCATAAAAATAGGAAATAGCAAATAAGAAATGAATTTAATCGGAAATTTCGTAAGTTCCCACATAGTCAGAAGTTCCGATCGACATGGCACGATCCTAGACCCGACCCGAGAAAACATATTTTAGATAGCCTTGTTTTTATCAACTGCATATGTCTTCATCGATCGAAGATTTTTGTCATACTCTCCTATAATTATAGGAAAAGTCTGAACTCTGCCTCTATAATCTCTTTTCTTTACAGGTGAACACATTTTGAATAAATGGACAAATATACGGGACACATTCGTGAAAACCCTGAAGACTAGGCTCGGTAAACCAAAACGCAAGTACATATTGTACAACCAACTCGAATTTCTAATCAAAGTAGTGCCAGATCATTCCAGAAGCGATGACGCGGACTACAGCAGCGCAGATTGTGCTGACGATCCGATAATTCTTAACACCTTGCCAATGAAGTATGAAAAGGACACTGAGAAAGAAGCCAGTCCAACTTACAGTACGAGAAAGCGTCCGAAAAAAAGAGACTCGGTAGAAGAAGTAAAAGAGCCGAAGTCAAAAGATTATGAAAAGAGCAGCGAGTTGGATTTTGTTGAAGTCGAGGAAGCGAATGATCCAAGAATCATGAATGAAGATGAAGCCTTTTTTGCGTCGCTCCTGCCGTCAGTAGTGAGGTACACGGAGGATGAAAGGCTGGAGTTCAGGATAGAGGTCTTAGCACTCATGCGACGGATAAAGGATAATAGGAAGTGGTCTTCATGATGTGATGATGATGTGAAATAGTAAGTTGGTAACAGACAATGTTCAATAATAAGCTAGGAAAGTGTTTTCCATGGACCATACGTATTTTTTTTCTTAGGCACTCATTTTTAATACTTCATACAACGGATATAATGGATGCCATCTCGAATATAGGATATGAACAAGTAGAAAGTTGTCTTAAAGCAGTGTTTTGCTTTTTTATCTAACTGAAGTAGCAAACGAGCATGCAGTCCACCTGATGGTAAGTGGGTTCTACCAGAAGTCAATCACAGATGCATTGCTACTCCCGAGGACTATGATGGTCGCCTCATGTGAAAGCTAATTTGTTAATACGAAAGCTAATAACCTTGTACAAACTTTGAATTGAATGTATAGTACTTAACGTAGTAGTACTTAACATTTATTTCTCATATTTATATCACTTCGAGAAACATCCTCTATATTTGTATAAATGATTTATCGAATGTGATTAAATGTGAAGGATGTTTGCGTGTAAAGAATATAAAGATATGTTGATATAACATTTCTAATATTTTAGAATTGCGTTAAATGTCGAATCATCAAAGAATCAAAGATGATATCGTATCCATTAAATCCGTGCTTAAAACACAATCGATTGTTGAATTATGTTTTATTTAGTATAGTCTTCGTAAATACTCAATGGAAACTAGCTTTAATCTAAGTATACAATACAAATACAGAATAAGAGAATATTTCTGTATATATTTTAAATATGAGTGTAAATTTAGTGATCATAATATTTTAAGTTGTATAAATATTAAGACTGAATAAATGTAAGTAATACTTCTCCATACCGGTTTGATTTTCGACTCCTTTTTACCTAAATAGCTACTGGACTATACCTAAGGGATAGTTAAAGAAAACCCCACATAATGTTTAATAGATAAGTTTTAATGATCATTTTTCTGTAGCACTTTTAAAAATAATGTTTACATAATCACAAAAACATATCAGGATGAATAAAAAATAATGACGAATCTTCTAACATTAATCATTAGTATCATTTACCGTAATAAATTTAAACTCCTAAGTGAAAAATATAACAAAAAACGCATTTGCAATACTGTAAGTCTCTTCGCAGGTGTTTTACTCATAAAATCGAACGATAACAAGATACTGAATTATAATTATAAAAAAATCTTATCATGAATGTTTTGAAAAATTGCCCTTTCATTTTTCAAGACAAAGGAATTACATAAGTTTTCAAAAAACTTACCGAAAACGCGCTTCAGTTGAATATCTATATAACATATAATCCATGCCTTTAGTCGGTCGACGAATTAGCTAAATTGTTAAGTAATATCCATTTAGCATAATTACTAAATTGCCGACATAAAACACGCACGAGAATGTATACCATAAACTTTACCTAATATTTCTAACTTACACCTACTGAAGTAACTTTCTGAACTATGTTTTATATCGAAATGGACTCATACGAGCGCGGAGAATGTATACAGTTACAATTTACTATAAAGTGATCGTCGACATACGCGTTCGCTAAATTCACTAATTTAAACCCCAGTCTATATACAATATGCGAAACGCTGCATCGTAGCATTTCAATACAAAGTCTGCTAATACGAAACGGGTTAATTGTTTCGTGTTTTTATATACATAAGCGGTAGAATACTGTGTTAAGATACTAGCGGCTCAGAGCCATTCGGGGCGGGCCCGTGACCGCTGCGAATCTATGAAATAAGATATACGATATAATATTACCAACGGTACAGTAGTGACTAGACCGGCCCCTAAGCTATTAGCGGGGACACATTATTTACACGTTTTACACTATCCATATAGAATTCATACTAGCTAACACGTTACTACGCACTGACGCGTTCGCGAAACAGAGTAGCGCGTATCGTTCCATCATTCACTTAACCGTCTGATGGATTTACATCAAAAACAACGCTACATTATAGACGAGTATGCCCACAGAAAACATTAAAAGCGCACGCGACACCAATACCACGTTGGCACCGAAATTTGTAATTCAATAAACAAAATCTCAAAAATAAATCGCGTCGGCCCGTTAAAGCTCACATCGTCTTTTCAAAATTATCGATTTGTGCAGTTCACATGGAAGTTGATTATTGTTAAATCTACGCGTATATAATACAGTATCCAAAACGAAAGTACAAAATATTGGCTTCGAATTAAACTGGCAACAGGCGAGGAAAAACATTCCATTCAGTCTAACATTATTAAGAAGGGCTATGTTATATTAAAAGATACATCTACAACGCTAAGAGACAATTTCACATTTTGAGTATGGCCTGTATTCACTAACGGAAACGCTTACACCTATAGAAGAGGTAACCTATCGAAGTTTTATACAGTTATATATTACCGATACATTATATAATATTATAATGGATATATTACAAGTAAAGTTCAACAATCAAACACAAAACGCTCTCATAAAATCAATCACTTACAAATTATGTAAAGCTTTGAAAGTCAAAGCAAAAAATAAAAACATTTGAACTGATTGGTGACAGGTTGCAAATTAAAATTATCCATAACACCTAAAAGGAACAGCTAACTTAATTACAAAGAAAAACAGTAACAAAAAGCGCGTAGAACATCGAACGCAAGCTACCAGTATGTTATATACAAAACAATTTCAACAATATATTTTTTTTATTATCATTATCACTAATAATATATCTAGTAAAGTGTAACCTCTCATTTGGAGATCGCATTCAGTCTGGCGAGGCAGACGCTAAATCTTTGCCTTTGCCGGGAAATGTCAAATAATCACAATTTAGTTGAAGTCTAAAGTCGGTTTCTTTTGCCGTGGTTTCTTGGGCTTAGGGGGAGCCGGTGCGCCGTTACAGCAATGGCAACCCCTTTTCACTACCCCCCGATTAGACGCCCGACGCCTTATTTCCAAACTGTCGGAGAACCTATCATCGGGCTTAATCCTAGACGATAGCCGGTCGTGGCTTTCGTGATGTCGCGAGTGGCTCCTCTCGTGAATGTCGTGATACGTCCTTTTCGGCGGATACGTCCGGAGGGGCGGTACGTTCCCGTCGTCTACGTCGCCGCCGATCCCCCTGGCGTCCTTTATCACCGAGTCGAGTCTCATATGCGCGCCGATGCCGCTCGAATCCGTCGAATTGTTCTCATCGTAAGGACTTTTGCAGCATTTATCGCTATCACTACTGAAGTTGTCCGATCGGGCGTTCGCGTGCGTCTCCCAAAACAGTTCCGTGCGTTCGGGCGAGGAGCGGTCGTCGTCGATCGAGTCGAGAGTCGCGCTACTGTCGTCGCCCATTTTCGAGTCGCTACCGATCATATGGTCCGTGTCATCGAGGAGATACCTCGGGGTCCTGTCTCTCCGGAGTCTTCGGATGACGTGTGCGTTGCCGGTGGGGGTTGAGTGGGATGGGGGAGGCCGGTCCACCCCGCCCCCGGGCGTGGCCTGAGAGATGACGGTCTGCGGCGCCGACACGAGTACCGTGGCCGGCGCGCGACTAGCGTGGAATATCGTTGATGTTATGTGACGCGCTTTCAAATCGTCTATCGTTACTGCCTGGATCTGAAACAAGTTAAAGGCAATATTGTCGATAGATCACGAATATTTCTTTTTATATACTGTGAAAAGTTAAACCAACCATGATTCTTTTAATGGGATCAAACATTAGCTAATTTGCTGTTTGCTATATGTAACACGTAAAATCCACGCCCATAAGAGTGCAATTCTATATGCCCGCATCCTCCTTCAAATTCATAATCATATCAAATACGAAGTGTAAGTTCAAGCAGGATAGGATTTAGGGAAGCACACGGAGGACCTCACGCTAGAGATATTATCGGAAATAAAATCTATTGCATTTCAAATTTGTCGACCTTTCTTTTGATTGTCATATTGCAGAGAAACAGGTGTAAAAAATTAGGGGACCTTTTAATTTGTAGACAAAAATATCTAGATGACTGGACATAAAATAATCTACTTGAGTTTTATTTTGCTTGAAAAACATTTTTCTGAGGGCTCACCGTTTATTTCCAAAGATAAATAATTTACTATGTTTTCTTCAAAGAGACTTTCGAGCATTAACGAGCCCCCAAAAAAGTAGTGTCAAAAATGGCCTGCTAACAGATTTCTTGCAATGACAATCAATAGCGGCCAACAGCATCATCTGAGTTTGCTCAATGATTTATTAAGCCACAAATACACTTACCTCTCCGTCCTCAGTAGGCTCACTATGGAACGTGGTATTCGGATGGGAGCGCACAAACTCCTCATGGTCCAGCGAGATGGTCGCCCGTCCATCTTCGCTGACTGTTACTATACCAACGTCCTCGAGTCCCAGGTCTATCTCCGTCTGGGTCTCCTGTGCCTCGTTCTCTTCGGATATCAATTGGTCCGTTGCCACTTGATCGTCCATGTCCGGTTGGGGGACGGTCGTGCTTTGGTTCAGTATAACCGGTTGAGCTGGAATGTATTGATTACTTAAATATTTCGAAATAAAAACTGAGACAGACGAGGAAATACTAAATGAAATAGCAGATAGGACACCACAGTCTACTATGCAATGTCTCCGCGGTCGCTAATATGAAGTATTTAAAGATCGGTAATCATCGATTAATATTCTCGCTTGTAATTTTTTATACATTTAATTAGAAAGCGAGGTGGTAGAACCAGTGTAGTTCGACCGGGGAAGTACAACCGCCACACTTATTTCTAGCGTGAAGCATTTCTTGCGTTTCGACTGAAGGGTGTGGTTGCCGGCACACTTTCACATGAGGCGTTCATCATAGACCTTGGGAGTAGCAACACATCTATGATTGACTTCAGATGGAACCCATGTTCTGTATGAAGTTGATTACAGATGTCCATGAGCGGCAGTGGCCACTTACTATCAGGTGGACTGCATGCTCGTTTGCTACTTCAGTCAGATAAAAAAAGCGAATCTCCAGTTCACCTGATGGTAAGTGGCCACTATCGCCCAAAAATATCTGTAAGCAACTTCATGTAGAACAGATGTTCTATCTGAAGTCAGTAACAGATACGTTGTAGTCCACGTGACTAAAATGTTCGCCTCATATGGTAGTGAACTGGCAATGGCGTTTACAAGGTTGTACAATGATCATTATTCGACATTGGAGGGACCTCCGCCCTTCCTATTTTCAAACAGTTCTTGCGTTTTGCTGGAATGGTTTGGTTTAAAGTAGCAATATATCTGAGATTGAAGAACCACTATTGTAAAGTCGATTAAAGATGTTCACGGGCGGCAGTTGCAGTGACCACTTACCATCGGGTGGGCTGCATGCTCGTCTTAATGTTTTATTGAATTGAGTGACGGGCCGTTCATTGAGCTACTTAAAATTTCCGTCTCGCATAGCACACCAAATATACCTCTATTCATTTCGCCGGCCCTGCCTTATGAAGTGAGGAATTTTGTACTAGTCCAGTACAAAAAGAGGATGTTCTGGAACTTCCTTCGTGTCCTACTCATCACTGTTGTTGCTATCTGGTAAACATTCTAAACACGCATTCTACACTCATAGCCCCACACTAGGATTTTCCCCTGTGTCGTGGGTACCATGGACATATACAAGACGAATACACAAACACCCAGACCCAGAACATGAATCTAAACTCATCATTCAGATACCTGTCTGGCCGAGAATCGAACCCAGGACCCATTGCACGCGGCTAAAATACATAAATAAAATATATAAACGTTGTAGGCTTACGGGTGTGTGACTGCTGGGGCGTTTCGTGAGCCGGCGAAGAAGAAAACAGCAACTCCGCTTCTGGGAACAGCTCCGACGCAGACGGCGAGTCCACACCCAAGTCTTCGCACTCCTCTGATAGTGATTTCTGTTGATGTTATATTTTTGAAGTGAAACTTGAGGCGCATGAGGGTAAAATTTTTACAGATTAAACGTCACGCCGGTATGCAACGGAAGTGTCGGAAAAGAGAGAGAGAGTGATCGAGACCGATTGAGAGAGAGTAAGACAGGGCGAACGTAGCATGACCAACTAGCCGTGGAGTGAGAGTAGGGAGCAAGCGAGTGAGAAAGATTGAGAGAAAAAGTGAGACAGAGCGAACGTCGTATCACGCCTTTTTCCCTTCCTCTTATTCTTGGAAATATAAAGTTTTAGATTTGTATAAATATAAACAAGATTTATAAATTAGTTCGCCAAAGAAGTTTCACTTCTGACATGTGTACTTTGTACGCACGCATGTTTTTTTTTTCATAGAAAATGTACATGGCATTCACGTTTACGTTTAAAGAATCTTTATTCTCATAAAAGATTTACATCACTTACATGAGAAAAATACTTAATTAGGAATAACAAAAATGTATTCGCCGATTCATACAAAAAAAATAAAAATAAAAAATAAAAAGTAATGATTCAAATGATTATGGCTTTTATTAATATAATGTTTATGGCTGCAAAATGTCATTCTAAACATATTTTTATTCTTGAATACTATATATTAGAAATATATAAAAAGAAGAAAAAGCAAAGCAGACGTATTTGTATTGTATTGAAAAGGAGTGTCATTGTACTATTTATTTTCCCTTTTCAATTATATAATTATTTTGAAGCTTAATTTGAATAAAAGGTTTGTTATCTTCTTTGTAGTTATCCACGATAGGTAGAAAATAGCATAAAATATATATAGGACACCTCACCTGCAATCTCAACTCATCTTCCATTAGGGCGAACTTCTGCCTAAGAGTTGCTGCCGATACAAGCCTATGTCGATTAGTCACTCCATCTCGCCTTTGCACCACCTATTTTCATCACAAATCTATGTCAGTTATTGTACAGTCTTGCTAACTTCTAATCAGTCCAACCTAACCTAACCTCACCAATATATGTTTCCAAACGACACGGCTAGTATGATTTGTTTTTAATTCTTTGTAAAAGTCTGATGACCTTGTCCTGACCTCTCTTCTAATTAAAATAGTTCAAATAATCATTCATTCGTTAAAGAAACCTTAACGTTGTGTTTATTTTAATGAATAATTATCGCCCCTGCATTACTTACCTATAGTGTTGATTATGTTTGTTACATCCTAGTCATAATATTGGTACTACAAGAAAGGAATGATGCTGACCAAGTGAATAGTGTTTATTAGTTTTATTTATTGACCTGAAGTAAATCCTAGTTACCTAAAAATCTTTATAATTAACAATGAAATTCTAAGAGCAAATTCGACAATATCAATCCCAATTAACCTAAAGGACCATGGATGTCAGATAATTACTAAACCCAATAATAAATTGATTTCAAAATATTATTTATTATACTCCATTATTATAGTCCAAAATAAATAGAAAAAAATTGTTATAAATTGTTAAACAATTTTTTATATAGTATGATATTATAATGTAACACTGATTATTTTTCAGAAAGTAAGTGTCGCCGCTGACGGGTCACTTGCGGCGGCCACATACGCCGCCATTGGTATATTTCCTGTAGTTTCTATACATTTTATACAGACTCGCTGCACACGGTGAAAGCGTTTGTGGCTGCCTTGAATGACCCGTGTCGGCGACACTAAGAACTACTTATCAATGATTTTTGGGCGTTCGTTGCTAGACTGTAGCCTTTTTATGAACAATTTAATGTCACAGACCTACATAATCATTCTTCATACAACGACTAAACAATTTTAAGTAAATTAGATTACATATAGGTATGTGTATGAAAGTAAATGTCATATATGATGTGTCTAAATATTAAGAAAGTTTAGTTACACCAAGAGATTTTTATATTAGTACAAAGCAGAAATTAAAAGATGTATAAGACACAACATTGGCTGTGTAGTATGTCTCGAGTACGTAAAAGAATTGGTTATATTAAATTATTACTTCATTCTTAATCAAAATGCAAATGATACTACATTGATATTTGATATTATGACAGACAATGAAATGAATGTAGTTTAAAATTCAAGCAAGAAGCTTTCCAGTTAAACTGTTAGTCTCATAACTCAATAAATCAAATTATAAAGACAAGCTAACGCACTTAAACATTATTATGAATGCAAAGCTTAACATAGATTTAATATGTAAGTTTAGAACGTTGTATTTTATCCAGCATTACCGTTTTATATTTATGTTTAATTAATTTTGTTTTTTATTTATTCTTAAAGACTAGTGACCATAGAATCAGATAAAATAATTTCAATGATTCATGCAGAAGATGCAATAGTACTCGAGACGACAGAAGAAACTGTCTCAATTCGTTCCATTGAACATGCAAAAATTAAATCACTTGACAGATTTAATCTAATGAATCTGAAGAAAATTGGAAAGCTGTTCAACATAATTCGTAATAACCCAGTAACGTAAGAAGTGATAATAAGAAATAAAAAACAGATACTATTTTACGACGGGACGAAACACTGACTATATAAGAATTAATAATAATACACAATTATTACAATAGTCTTTCTTCGTTAAAAGTGGAGGTGCCATAATTTACATAGAAGCGACATAATTGTAAACTTTAGTATAACCCAACTTGACGTACTTTTACTTCTTTTCATATTTAAAAAAAAAAAACTTGTATTAAGACAGGTAACCATATTCCCAAATGTTAAAGTTTACGTAAAAAATCATTATATTTCTATGTGAATAATGGTAATGTTTTACGTTTTATTAAAGTTGTAAATATTTGTAAGACTGTATGTCGCATCTATTTTATTTTATTATCGGCAGACCAACACCTAAACGAGGAGTAAGCGGAGAAAATAAATCGAGGCGTGCGGGTCTACATAAGAGGCGTTCTAAGATTGAGGGGTCAGCGTCATTCTACGATATGATCACCTGATGGTAGGCCTTATCGTCGCAATCTGACGCGTCAATATCATAAGGGCAACGCGGCGAATCATCTTGAGACTCGACAATGTAATCTTTTTTCGATTCGACGTCAAACATCTTATCAAAAATCCGTTGCGCCTCCATATCGGGACTGTATCGATCTGGGATCGCATCCTGAAGTTGCAAAATGTGTTATAGACGAATTACGCACTCGAAGAATGTTTGCATGGAACCGTAAGCAATTGATTATTTTATCCAATTGTTGAATTTAACATCACAAAAAGAAGACCAATCAAGGAATGAAATTCAAATTACAGATTACAGTTCCATATTATCATTAAATTAAAATAAGATAACACTTACAAGAACAGTTCGGTCCATTTCGGTTCGTACGGTCTCTTCATATGAGTAATCTTGAGGGACATTCCAAGGCTCTGGCTCTGGATCGGGTTCCTGCTCTTCTGGACTGGAATCTCGTTCCGGTTTCACTTCTTCCTGCTCCTGAGCTGTCCACGGAGAGCGCGGGGCATTCGTGTCAATCAAATCTGGTGGTGATGTAGCTGGAGCTGGCGACGCGGCACTGTCGGCTGGCTGGGCATTCGTAGCGGTAGTTAAGTTGAAAGCTTGCAAATTGTGGAATGCCGCTGTTGGCAAACGAACGTGACGGACACCTGGACGAGTTAGCATGGGTTTCAACCCCGCGGGCCCGATGAGACGTTGCAAAAGGAGAGCATTCGTTGCTCCACTTTCTCCACCACCCACTGTAAGTATTTTAGGGCCGCGATTCGTTACAATAGCGATCTGTTGACCACTTTTAACCATTGACACAGGAAGAATATAATTTGCCGGCATGAGTACAGCCGTCGCCGGTTTCCCAGGTGCTCCTCGAGTTACAGCGAGCGTTGGGCCATCGGTTACTAGAACATTGCGTGGCGCTTGTGGTCTTGATTGTGACGCAGGTGGATCTTGTTCAAATGTAAGTTTCTTAGCTACTTTTCGAGGACTGCCTTGTGGAGAATGTGTTTCAAGGCACGTTTCACTGCAATCTCCTTGGGATGTTCCACAACTGCTGTCTTCAGATCCCATTGTTCGGCAATTATCATCTATAGGACTCGAATCACGCCCGCTGCGGCGTGACCCACTCGAACTCTTTTTGCGTTTTGAACTCCCCGAAGGGGGTGCAGCCTGTAAGTTTGTTCTTCTACGCGGTGCCGGTTTATCTTTGTCCGGAGAATTCTCTACTTGCTCCTTATACTCTGCTAATATGTAAAGTATTCTCTGTGTAGTTTGTTCATCTTCCATAGGCTTTTGGTTAGAAGGTTTTGGAGGAACTGGATTGATTTTAAATTGTGGATGATGACTCTTTGGTCTTGATTTAGATTTAGAGCTCACTTTAATAGGTTTATGATGACTTTGTGAAGTGTGAGAATCGCTTGTTGATTCCGATGTCACGGTGTGTGATACGTGCACGGTAGGTACATGTGAAGACGAGGTCGGAGATTCTACAATACCTGATGAGTCTGGCGATCGTGCAAATGACGTCGTTGCTGGTGATGATACTACAGTCGACTTTCTGTTTATGTATGCTACGTTTACTGGCTGGTTATTTCCAATAGAATAGAGCACTTGTTGTGTTGTCTCTGGAGGCGTAGAACTTGATGCATTGTCAGTAGTATCCGTAGACGTCGACGGAGTATGCGACCTAGGAAACTCATTGGGCGGAGCAGAGTTGGGTTGCACCGTGCTTCTTTCCTTTACCTGTTCAAGGACCATGTCAAATTCTCGAAGCTGCTCTAGTGTAGACGAGCTCATTTGAGATTCAGGAGACGCTTGCGTTTCATTACCAACTTTCATTTCTCGATTAGTCTGCGTCTGAGGAAGTCTAATTGGCTGCTGGCCAAGCGTTGGAGCAGCAGTAAGAACCAATTGCTGGTATACGGGTTGATTCGCTCCACCAATGACGTTACGTTGTATTTGGAAGAACGACGGCCGAACAACTCTGCCACCAGTAACCATCTGTGTGTTTTTACTTAACATTGGCAATTTAATGCGCATTTGCGTCAACATTGGTGGAGGCTGTGAGTTTTGACTGGACTCGTTTGACACTCCTGCAGAATTATTACTTTCTTCTGTTGACATTTCACCATTTGAACCAGCTGGGCTTTGTGGTACAATTTTAATAATAGATTGTTCTATTTCACTCCGATTACCAAATTTTACATCAGGTTTTTGTTTTTGAACAGAATCGTCTACTCGGTCAGTATTGGGAACAGTTATTAAGTTTATAGTTTGGCCACCACCAAGATTGACTGGAATTTGACGTGTATATATTACTCCACCGTGCATAGTTTGGATGTTCATTGGTGTTATAGCCTGCTTTATTTGCTGAACGAGGTTTTGCTGTGCTTGCGATGTTGGATTAGTCGATTTACGTAACAATAAAGGTGGACTGCCAATTTGACGAACATTATCAGAAATTTGTAAGGAGTGATCTGATTGACAATCATTGTTTTCTATATTGGTTTCCACCGACGATAAGTGTGTATCATTAACAGCAATTTCATTAGGTTTCTGATTGTCTTCTTGAAATACCGGTTTGCCAAATGCTTGATTAAACTTGGGGAGACTTGTAGACTTTTCTATATTTATTTTACTAGAATTTTGTATAAATTGAGCATAGTTTTCTTCATAAACCGAACGAGACTTAATTTCTGGAGGGATGACAGGTTCCTTTGGGGGAGGTTCCCTGTTTATAATATTTTGTTCTGGACATTCTGGCTTGGATGGTGTCGTTGCCTGGGTTGGTTCGATCGGATGTAATCTTAACACCATACTTCTCTGATGAGTATTTAACTGAATTCCCTTGGCATCAGTGGATTTACAAACAAATTGCACCATCTTTTGTTCGTTTGAACCTTGAACGTTAGCGAGATTCGTCAAAAGGTTAACCCGTTTGAGTAACTGGGTTGTGTTGTTTACCTTTTGATTACCCGTATTCACAATGTGTAAAAGCTGACTGCCTCCTTGTGACAAACCAGCGTCCACTAATGATAAGTTATTATAAGAGTTCGAATTATGTACTGGCGATCCATCGGTAGTGGATGTTGTCGTTCCACTTTTGTTTTGTACTATGTGCAAAACTGGTGTCGGATTAGGAGTGTTAACGACCGATGGTTGCGTATTGTCAGGCGATGAAAGCTGATTTAAAGAGCTATTTTTACCGTGGACAATATGTAATATTTGGGAAGCAACAGAAACTGGCGTATTACTTTCAGTCTCGCCAGATTGATTTAACGGCGGAGGTAAAATTTGAGCCAACGCCTGTTGAAGCGCCAAAGCAGTTATGGTAGATCTTTGATAACTATTATCGTCTGAATTTGAACACATACTACGAGGAAGTGTATTCGACAAGTCCATAGCTGTATCTGGTGTTGATTCCGATGTAGTTGTAATACCGGCAGCATTCATGGCATGAGCGAGTTGATCGGGTTTTTCATGTAAGCCATTTTGTTGTTGTTGTTGTTGTTGCTGCTGGAGCTGAAATGACTCAGGTTGACTATTATCTGGATCGTTGCCTAACGGTTCAAACACAATTTTCACATCAGGCTCGGTCTTTATCGGCACTTTCATGTCATTTTCATCATATGTATATTCATTATTGGCGACTTGTTCTGTCTGAAATCCCGTATAATCTCTATTATCGTAACAGCTTTGTTCATCCATGTTTTCTGGAACCTCGTCTAATACTTCAATTTTCACCTCCGTTTCAATAGTTATATTATCATTACTTATTGGTGAGTTAGAAATCTGAGATCCTGGTAAAAGTGCTTGATGATGTTCATAGTCCGCCATCAATGGTAATGATATGTCAGCCGTTGTTAATTCTGTATACTCTGTCTTAATAGCAGGTTGCATATCTTCATGGGAAGCATTGTCTACCGAACATTGTGCAGGACTAGCATCAGACACTTGAGTAACACGAGGGTCGCAGGTCACAGGGTTTTGTGCTGCAGTACTTACGGGCAATTGCCCTACTTGAACTACCTGTACTATACTTTCTGTAAACGGAGGTTCAAAAAAGTTTGTGCTGTCAAGGTCACAAAGAAAATCTACCATACTGTCATATAAATTGATTTGATTTGAATTAATTTTATCCATCCTAATATTATTATTCTTCAAAGGGTTTCTTAATTTCGCCGTAGTTTCTCTGAAAAATGCTTTGACTTTATTTCGAAGTTTTATGTATGAATAACATTTATTTATTTTTTGTAATTCATCTTGTCTTGACGATAATACTTTTGGTATGTCGCATTTATTGGTATCTACGGACTGTAAAAACGGCTGAGATTGTTTTACGTCCGACAGAGTCGCAGCCGAAAATTTTGTACTTTCTCCGCCATCTTTCAAATTTTGATTGACTCTGCCGGACCTCTCACCAAAACCCATACTGAAATTTGTTTCATTAATTTCTTCGACCATAATTTCATCTTCCTCATATTTGGCTGATATTTCTTCTGCTAACGTTTGTTTTGCTGGGTCAGGTAACGTTTTAGGCAACTTGTCGATAAATAAGTCAGTATCAGTATCTGTTATTTTAAGTGTAGGTAAATGGGACTGTTTTATAGGCCAATCTTCTAACATCGTATGAACATCCTCTATCTGTATCAAATGGTAGTCTTTTGAGTATGAAAATTTTATCGAACTGCAATAACTAGAGAGTTTCCGAAATTCCTTACTGTAAGCACATTCACACATAGCAGCCACTGTTATTTTCGGGTAATCAATATTTTTTCCCTTTCGATACTTTTTCTGGTTTGTTTTACTGTCTTGACCTTCAATTTTTCGTTTTAAACATTTTCTTGCTTTATCGACGAAACATGTATCTTTCGGTAAGCACTTTACTTTGAAACCAGTTTTAGAATATGTGACTTTTGGTTTAGTAACAAAAAGATCTAGATCTTCAACTAATTTGGTTCCAACTTCAGACAGTTCAGGTTGATTTTGCGTATGATAAATATTTAACTTTATATTATCCTCGGCATGTTCATTATTGTCATTTTTAGAAGGACTGAACATGTCAGAATTTATTATGGGAAACACATAACAAGTTCCGACAATTGGATCTTCTATAATCGACCCTTTTAATACAATATTAGAATCATTCTCGTATAAAAGCGTAATATTTTTAGGACATGACGACTCGTTAAATTTAATGTCTATTTGGTCATCTTCTTTACCGACATGTTTTGCTTTTAAATCAAAATTGTTTGTGGTTTCGTTGAATTTTTCTACACCGTTTTCATTATCATTACCGTTGCTGGCTTTCGAGATACAATCGTCAGATTGAATTTTACAGTCGTCATTGCTACTCTCATCGCAATTTACAATTTCGCTTACACTATTATCTCTACTAGAGTCATAAAAATCATTAATTATTTTAGAATTATTTTCCAAGAGTTTCGGCCTTACTGTGTCACAATCATGTTGTTCTACGTCTTGATCAGAATGGATTTCTTGAAGATCTTCTGTGCCATCGTTTAGCCTTAAAACTGTAATTTCTACATCAATACTTTTATTATTGTTACAATTATAAGATGGAGCAACGTAATCCTCATTCTTATCGGCACTGTCTATGTCAACGTTTCTCTTACAAGCGTCTAAATCAATAATCTCTTGTACATCTTGATTTTGTGTTCTGTGGCAAATTGTATCTTCTTCAGTATCCTTATCTTTACACTTATCGTAACTGAAACTATTTTTTAAAGCATCACTTTCACTAGTACTATCTATTTTCTTGTTTGTGCTGTAATCTTTATTCAATCTCTGTATTTCTAAATCACTGACGGTTTCACATTCTTCATCCGAATTTGCACTAATTTGAGTGCAAGAATTTTTGTGCTCCACAATAGTGTTCGTAACATCGACGGAATCTTCATTATTTATCATAGCTTTATTATCAACAAGAAATTTGACACCAATAGAAGTATCCTCATTTATGTCATATGAATTAACATTTATGCATTCAGATGCAAATGTATCAGATGTTACAACAGGAATTACGTCCATAGTTACAGTTTTATCAATACCTTCTGAATCTTTACCCTCGACATTACTGTATTGACGCAGGTCTAATGTTTCACAATTAGAACCGTTAGTAGTTCTTTCTTTATCTGGTTTCAAACCAGGTTCCCTTTGTAGTTCTAAACAATCTGGCTGAACCTTCGAATCCGAATTAGCAATAGTTATAGGTAACCAGTCGTCGTCATCTGTTTCCAAGTTTTTATAAAATAAGTTATCTTGGTCAGAAGTCTTTACTATTGTTTTATCTATCTCTTTTACGAAATTATCTGATTGAGCACCAATGAAATTATGCTTTTCCGAGTTTATATCCAAAACAATGCTTTCGTCTTGTATGTTTGTGGACTCGGGACTATTATTATCTTTATCTGATTTTAAAACAGGTTCAGTTAGTTTTGAATTGTCTAGTTCCGATTCCAAATCAACTCTAACTATAGGTAAACAACTTTTATCATTTTCAACTAGAATGTCATTGATTTGTGTACAATTTAAGTCTTCAGTCTCCATATCTTTACAAAATAAGTTCTCTTGTACGGAAATATTTGATACTGTGTTCTTTAACTGTGTCACAGCATTATTTGAATCTGATCTGGGAATAATACAGTGCTCTTCAGTGTTTGTATCCAAATCACTGTCTTCACTCTTTGTATTTGAGAATCCGGTACTAGTTTTATCTAACTCCACGACAGGTTCCATTTGTCTTTCTACACACTTCGATTCGAATCTTGAGTCTAAATTAACACTTGTTATAGGTAAACATCGTTTGTCATTTTCAACCAAGTTCTCATTGACTTGTTTCGAATTCAAGTCATCTATTTCGGATTCTTTACAAATTGACTTTTCTTGGTCGGCGGTCTTTAACATTGTGTTAACCGATCCGATAAGGACGTCATCTGAATAGTCGACAATGTTACTATACTTTAGAGAGTTTGCGTCCGAAGCATCGTCTTGTTTCTGGGTATTTGTGGAAAGTTCCAAACAACTGACTTGTGTTTTATCCTCATGATTTACATCTAGCTGATCAATTATAGTTATATATGAACAACTATCTTCCTCTCCTATTGTTTTTTCAATATGCTCATCTTGATTTATTAAATCATGATTGACGCTGATAGACGGACAGATTATGTCTTGATCAACAAGAGTTTCATACGATGTTTGTGTTTTAATATTAGCCCGTACGTCACATTCAGTGATACTATTTTCCTTAAGCATAAATTTTACTGAATTGTCATCTTGTGGCCTTTTCTTTTCTGTATTTAAGTGTATAGTTTTGTCCGTATTTACAATAAAATCTTGTTTGTCACTTAAATGAACTTGTTCCAAATCTTTCCTTCGATCAATATCCTGTTCATCCTCCATTTTCATCTCGGTTACTTCCCTTGTACCAAAATTTATTTCTTTACTTGGATCTTCCAAGGAGTTCAAATTAGATATAAAAGCGTTTATAACCGGTTCCTGATTAAAATTTTGATTTGACTCTGCAGTATCACTTGCTTCATTAGAGCCTTGATATTCATTATTCAATTTTAAAATTTTGTTGTTATTTGGCAAATATTCTGGTGTGCTTGATTTCCGTTTCAGATTTTTAATGAACATATATTTTTTATCATAAATCCTTTCCCCTTTATTAGCCTTTTTATGTATTAATTCAATGGTATTTTCTAAGTAACTCAAAGTTAAATTAAGTAGAGTAGGCACCAGATTAATCGCTTCTTGTGGCACTTCTATTGTGTTATCGTCAGCCAGATATTCGGTAATACTCTTGTCAAGGTCACTGTCACAATCCGTTGAAACGTCATCGAAAACGGTACTATTGTTACTTTTTGGCCTCGTCAAAAAATGAAGTTCTACTTTTGTTAAATACCAATCCGAATGACATATTTCGAAACCCTTGTAATTTTTACAATCGTCCCTACAAGAAAATTGACACTTGCTCATGGGAATTGTACAGCTGGTATTCCGTTCTTTTGAATTCATTGAATTCCCAGATTCATTATCGAGACCAAAATCGTTAAGAATTGAAAACGAAGAACTGCGTTTTAAAGTGTAGAGAGAGGTATCATCTTCCGTATCATATATAGTTTTAGTTTCGTTTAATTTGATTTCTTCCGGATCGTCAATTTTATCACTTTCCAATTTGGACACATCTTCCAATTTTTTCGTACAAGATTTCGTTTGTATTAATCTGTCACATCTTTCCAAATGCACATAGCATTGTTGAGTTATCTGTATAAGCTGATGCTTCTTTACTAAATCATCACACTTCTTTATGTTAAGCCGACATTTTTTGGTGGATGGCTCCTTATGTATCAATATTGGTACATTTTCACATTCATTCCCATTGTTATTAAGGAGGGCTGTTTCTTGGAGTTCGTTGTCGGAATTCTCTTTCTTACTACTACACAGATTTTCAGAAATAATATCTTCCTTTATATTTTCCAACGACTCATCACGAACGTTTTTTAATGACAATGATGTTGATGTCATTTCAAAATTGTCCTTCACGTCTTCACATAAATCTTCAATTGCTTTTTGTTTTAATTCTTCAATGTCTTTTTCAATTTTTTCAGATACATTTAGCTGTTGCGTGTTCTCTTTGTGTATTTTCGGACTAATGTCTACCGAGTCATTTGAGGAATCATCAATTTCTATTACTTGTTGATTATTGTCTACAGGTATCGTACATAGTTTCTGCAAGTTTTTCCCTTTCAATGTTATTTGTTCACTAATACATGTATTTCCTGTATCTTTCATGTCGTTTATGTTATCAATCTCCGGGAGTGAGTTGCTTGTTGGTATTCCGTATCTTTGTAATTTTACTACACATTTCTGAGAGAATTTATTTTGGTGTAAATCGAACATGTCCTCTGCTAGAGTTCCTATTTTATACTTTCCGAACTCAGTTTTAAATGCTTGCGGTGTTATATCTTCTTCGTCGTCACTAATCAAATTGATAGTTTCAAGGCATTTCTTTTCTGGATAGACTAGTTGAGTCCTTATATTATTATCGGCTTTGGAACCAATTTGTTGAATGTTTAAAATACACCTCGCATCACTAGGAAGGTTGTTCATGAGTACGGCTCTTATGGACGGGTCTTTAAATAAGGAGTCAATATCGACATGTAATTTCCCTGAGACGGTAGCTTTAAAACAATTACCGTTTGCTAATTTAATACTCATACACCTTTTCAATGGATCGTCAGTCTCCTTTCTTGGCATCTCTACAATTTTTATTTTGTCTCTGTAGTAATCATTTAATTCATCTTTTCCTATTATCTCGTGTGATGAGTTATTTGCATAGTTCCCAGGCAGTATAGATGAGCTTTTATCGCTGTCACAAGTGGTTACATTATTACGCGATACCTTTATGGGTTCTGACGGTTCACTTCCCTGCTTTTTAGCCGTCTCAGTTTCATTATTTCCACTAACACTTGGGCGTGCATTATTTATAATAATAACGTCTTCGTTTCTCTTGTGTTCAGGGCGATCAACGTCTCTCACTAATGTCTTTTCATTCAGTTGGTCGGAATTTTTAGAAGAAATTATATTAGACAGGATGTTAACGCAAGATCCACTTACACCCACATCACCTGTTTTAATTATATTTGGTTTTAAATTTTCTGATTTATTTTGCACTGCTTGTATTTCATTGGAGGTTTGCTTTTTAGAATTTACATCATCATGGCAGGACTGAGCACCATTCATTTCTTTGTTACTTTTTAAAATTGTATGTTGTTTCTTAGCACGATCAGTGTTATTTATAATTTGGAGGTCACTTGCTTTTCCTGTTAATACATTGCCATGCGTAATGCCTTTATTTAAATTTTCTTGAACAACAGAAGTTTTTAATTTATCAATAAAAAGAGAGCTATTTTTAGGTATTATTGATCCTAGAATTTGCTCTTCTATATCGAAATTTAGTTTAGAATCAGGTATAGTACTTTCTACCAGAGTATACGAGTCTTCTTTTAGTTGGGGTATTACTTTTTTTGAACATTTATTGGTATTCTTCGAACGTTTTTTCTTCTTCATTAAACGTTTTGTAATTTTATCCATCTTTTGAGGTTTCACGTTATTTTTACTTTTCTTTATTTTTAGCTTGACCTTGGTTTTAGCTCCTAATTTTTCAAGAGTTTCGATCTTTTGCGGAAAATCTGAATTGACTTTTAGCTTATTAAATGAGCGTAGTTTAATACCTTTACACTCTGTAGTATCAGTTTTGTTATCTTTCAAACCATTGCTAATAGTTTTCTCATGTTCTCCATCAGGAATTAATGTTTGCAAATCATTATTTTCTTTCTGGTCGTCGGTTTTGTTGATAATATTCATCGTAATTTCTTCTGATAGTTTATGTACAATGGAGCTTGATTTAAAACCTAATGCAATCACTTGTGGCTTGGTATCAATCGTAGTGTTGTCTTTTAAACTACCGCCTATGTTAGACTCAATTGGACTATCCGTAGGCAATGTTTGAGAATTATTAATGTCCTTCTGATCTAAAAGAGGTCGATTGTGGATAGAACTTGCTTTAAAACCCAAAGCTATTATTGCTTCTGGTTTAGTATTGACCATGTGGTTGTCTTTTAAGCCATCACGTTTGTTTTCTTTTGAATTGTCAATGTGCACTGATTGACAATTAATACTCTTTTCTTTCTGGTCGAACATTAGTAGATCAATATTTTTATTACCAATATCTACTGTGACTTCATTTGAACGTCGTCTCGCATTCGGTGGTGATTTAAAGCCCAAGGCTATTATAGCTTGCGATTTAGGGGTAGGTGTTATTTTCGCGTCGTGCCCAATCTGTTTTTCTTGTTTTTCTGGTACTATTTTAATAACTTGTATAGGAGCATATGTCAGTGCTATCGGCTTGGTATGATTGAAAACATGAATTTGCCTATTCAGTATGGCTAATCTTTTATTTTTAATACATTCTTCTCGAGTTTTTACATAATCTTTTTTTATATCATCTTCACTTGTAATTTTCGAAGCAGATTTTTTTGAATTTAATGTTTCGGATGAATTTATAGTATGTTTCTCTTGTACCTCAGACAAGACCTTCCTTTCTGAGTTCTTATTTGAAGTACTTACGTTTACGTTCACATCAATCGTTGGATCATCAGCCACATGAACTACAGTAGGTTCTACATTTACGGAATGTGAATGCATCTTCATCGACGTTTTATTAAGTTTACTAGGATCATCTATAACACTTTTATTATGGCTGCACTCCAAAGAATTACAATTTTTTTCAATAGCAGGATTGTCTTGCATCTTCATCGATGTTTTATTAAATTTACTAGAATCTATAACACTTTTATGATGGCTGTATTCCAAAGAATTACATTTTTTTTCAATAGTCGGATTGTCAGCAATATCTGTAGTGAGGTGAGGTGCGTTATACGCAGTATTGCCATATGAGTTAATGACTGGCAAAGTAGAATTCTGAGTAACTGGAACAGTTATTGTGCTACCAACTATAAGTGGATTGATAATAGGAGCAGTAAATTGAGTGCTGTAC
Organism: Spicauda simplicius; assembly: GCA_949699795.1. Classification (NCBI taxonomy): domain Eukaryota; kingdom Metazoa; phylum Arthropoda; class Insecta; order Lepidoptera; family Hesperiidae; genus Spicauda; species Spicauda simplicius. Next base: position 9,971,621 of record OX453081.1, on the reverse strand, counting down.
AGAGGTATATTAGGCACAGCGTTGACAGCAACGTATGCGCTTGAATTTAAACTACAAATAGTAGGGTTCATACTGTCTGGGATCTGATGAACTTGCACCGTAGGTAGTTGGTCTAAAATTATTTCAGGGCGGATGAGGACTACATTTTTTACCGCAGGTTGCTGGGTAATTGTAGTGTAAATATTGCCAGTATTTTGATTTACTGTCATTGACGGACGAAAGCTGTTATTAACAATATTTCGACTGCAATCCACATTACTTTGTTGTACACAGCTACTAATATGTATATTATTAGACATCCTCGAAGAATCCGCAGTTGCAAAATGAGCTTTTGCTTGATTCAATTGATCATTTGATGTCGTGATAACAACGTTGGCTGCATGGTGAGATATAGTAGATTTTGTCTGCTGCACTCGAGCTTGAAATTTCCTGTTATCTGGTGTAAACATAGTACTATGTATTGGTTTATTCTTTATGACATTCGTATTTTCAAAGCTAGTTAGCACCGATGTTGCGAGAGGCCCGGTTTCATGTAGTGGTTTATTATTTATAACTTTCGTATTTTCAAAACTAGTTGGAACCGGTGCTGAGATCTTAATGTCCGTTTGCAACAAAGGATTCGTATGTTTATTAGACCTGCCCTGATTTTGAGAACCAGTCAGACCATGCGATGGATCGAAAGAACGCGTTGCTTCGACAGGTGTCTGTTTGCTTGTAACACTTTTGTCCTTACTTCCTTTTGGCACCATATTAGACGAGGAAAAGTTTTCTTCGTCTGAAGATATCTCGCCGATCTCTTGCCGTAAATCATCATCCATCAGTTCGTCTAGAAGATCGTAATCTGAGGATGGTATATTGGGCATTGATGTTTGTTGTATAACATTACTTAATTCCTTATTCAACTCTTCTATGGACACTTTTGCTTCTGAAATTTTGAGTTTTTTTATGATTACAGTTTGATTGGATTTTTTTGCAAAACTTTGATTATTTAAAAGCATTGGTTTGTTTATCACAGATGTGGTACTATTGACTGCAGTTGAAAGATTTCTTAAAAGTGTGCCGTTATTAACTGGTAAAGACATATCATCAACAGCTGCAGTGCTTCTTTGTTTCCGTTGGTTAAGATGAAAATTAGTTTTTACAGCATTCTCACTATTTTCATGATTTTCTTGTTTTCGGTTTATATTGTTGGCGACATTATTATTGGAATTAACATTTTTACTTGTATCAAAATTACGAAATCGTTGTTCTCGCAAACTGTTACTTGGTGGTTGATCTTTCTTGAGTACCATATCAAGCGCATTTTGACCTCGACTTGGAGTTTTATGAGATAACAGAGCGTTCAAGACGCCTTCCCAATCTTGTGGTTCGGAATCATTTTTACCTTCGTCTTTAGCATTTTGTGGTAAATCTTTGGTATTTCCAGGAATATTTTTATGCCGCCTGTTACAATTCGTAGATATTTCCGTTGTCTGAACGACAGTTGGGGTCCGTTGCTGTAAAATGGCAACATTTTGTACTGGAACTTGCAGATCTTGGTTTGGCCTGTTATAGATTTGACAACCCTGTAAATTATTATGAATGTCCTCAACACCTCGTTGGATATTGCTTTGTAGATTTGAAGTAGAAGACGCACTGCCGCCAAAGCTTTTGGATTGGTGTATATTTCCTTTATTAATGGCTACTTCAGATCTTAGTTGGGGCCTTGATATATTCAATTTACTTTGCTGCCGTAATAAGAGTCGAAGTTGATCTTGATCACTCTCTGTTAGCATTGTGGTTCTTGTCGTATTAGACGGTTGCGTCGGCATTGATTGTGTAACTTTGTCTTCAGTTTGTTCAATTTTCTTTATAACACTTTGATTTGAATTTAAAATTCTTGTAAGATGTGGATTATTATTCGGAGAATATACCTTCGTTTGTATCGATTTTTCTACTTTTTTTATAGTGGTGTTTTCAAATCGAGACAACAATGGGTCATTATTATAGCTCACTTGACTTTTGTCGCCTAAAAATTGTCCATGAGAAGACTTCTGCAATTTGTTTTGCGTTATTTGATCGTAGTTTTGTTTTGAAATGTTATCGCCTTGTTTATTTTTATGCATATAATTAAGACGAGCAAAGGTTTTTGGTGCATTTTCTACTTTCTTGGGTGTTTTTATTGGTTTGGCACTATAACCTTTAGGGGTGGAAGAGGGAATATAGCCCTCAATCTTAAGTCCACTTACTTTTAAGTTATCTTTGCTGACACCCGCATTTATTGATCTGTGCAATTCCTTCAAAAAATCGTGAAAATTATTTTGCTCTGTATTTGCTGCATTTTGCCAAGGTGGGGTTTGCTTCATGTTGGATTGCTGAGCTAGTTTTGATGTTATTGTACTATTAGTAACTTTCACAGGCTCACCCTGATGAGGCGCTGTAATCTTATTCTCAACTCTATTCAAATGTGTAATGGCAGGTCGGCTTAATTTATTCGACTTTGGGCTTGATAATTCGTTATTCAACCGTGTTTCTGATTTCTTTATCGGACTTCTCATTGGGAATGATTCCAATCCAGCATTGTTACTTTGGTTCAAGAAACTATCAACTCCACTTTTTAATAAGTTTAATTGCTCACTTTGTTCTTTATTAATGTATATTTTTGGAATGCTTGGAACTGATATGGCCTTTGGACACCCAGATTGAATCAATCGTGTTCCACTTTCTATGCTATTAGGCAATTCAAATTGATTTGGTATTTTCTTGTTGACGATACTGTTTAAGCGATTATGATGTGGTTGTACAACAGATTTTACTGCACTTGTTAGATCAGTTGCACTCTTTTGCCTCCTAAATTCTATAAGCCTTTTAATACTTAGTTTTACTTTATTCTGAGGCAAATTTAGACTACCCTGAGAAGGAGAGCGCGAAGTATCAGTGATATTTTGCATTGATATTGGAGTAGCTGATAATGGCCTCGCTTGTTCGAAACTATTTGCATTATTTTTACTACGCTTGGCTGTAGAATTGGAGGCAGTATTTCCAGTATTTTGATGTAAACTTTCTCTATATGTAAAGGCCGCTTTTTCTTTGTTCAACTCCAACGCATTTATTTTTTCCATCACCTTAGCTGTAGTCTGCTGGTGATTCTCAGGAGACTTAATTTCGTCCATCGAGAAGAGACCGTCAAATAATACATCGGGATCATTACCGTCAGTATGAATGGATGCTATTGACGACTTTCCTTGGCTATCATAATCGCTGTCAGTTATGAATATTTGATTATTAAAGTCAGTCTCTGTGTCCCCTCTCGTTATGTGCTCTTGCATATTCAGTGGCGCGGGTCGCCTTATGACCTTCTTGCCAATAAATCGCGACAAAGCACTGGTCGTCGGCATTTTCTTCTGCGGATCCTTCTTTTCTTTCCTTTCTTTCTTTTTTCTTTCTTTCTTAGGTTTACTTAGTGGCTTGTCAGTGTCTAATGTAAGAGGATCACAGTCTTCGCTAACTTTTGGTTTTTCCTTATCTTTCCTTACTCTCCCTTTGCTCATACTCCTCTCCCTCGGCTGTTTCTCCTTTTTCTTTCTTTCTTTGCTACCCTCTTTTCTACGCTCTTTGGATTTTTCTTTACTGCCTTCACTATGGGATCGATGCTTTGGTTTAGGTATGGTTTGGCTGAGCGGATCAATTTCTTCATCATCAAAGCTATCTGATAGTCGCCTAACTTTCTTTCTTCGTCTAGGTAAAGGTATTAAAGTTTCATCATCAGTAGTATAACAGCTTTCAGTTCTTTCTGTATCGGTTGGCGCATTCTCCCATATCTCGTCCGCATCTTGTTCCTCCATAGCCTGTTCATAGCCTGTTAAGAAATTGATTCTATATACATTTTTAACTGAACTATATCGTGAGCTTTTTATATATTAATTTTGATAATACAAAAAGTTTATTTTTTTTGTTTCCTAAAAATTGTACTTACCTTTTTCGATGCCATAATAGATGTCGCCTTCATCTTCCTCCTCTTCAGGTAAGTGCATGAAGGAATCCGGATTGAGGTTCAGATACTTTAATTCTGTGGTTAGGGCTTTGGTTCCACCGTGAGTCCGTTCCATGTATGATCGGCAGTTCTCTATCAGGATTTCTCTGAAAATATAATATAACGAATTATTATTTATGCACTTTCATTCTTAACTTATCTCCACGTATATATTAATATTGATATTAGATGAATAGCATTTCATTTTTTATTGCAAATCATTTTTTTAGTAAGATTTGAGTAGTAAACGATTATGGTTACCATTTGACGATAACTTTCACTGTCACACTTGGATTAAGAAACTACATAGAGAACAGGGGTTATGTCTGAAATCAATCACAGATGAGTTGTTTCTCCCGGGGACTAAGTTGGTCGCCTCATTTGAATTCAACTTCTTCATGCTAAAAATGTGGCAGTGATACAGTTATTATATTTCAGACATTCATTTCTTTCTTATTTCATGAATTGCAATAAAAGTTTATCATATTCAAGTAAGTGCTACTTTCATAACTTTTATATTCCCGGGTATACCAGTATTGTTGAAATTAAATATATTTATGCCCTTATAAGTTTGACTGATAAATGATTTGGCATTTCAATTCTCTAAGAGTTTTATTTGTCAATTGGTTCCAGTTGAATATTTTTAATTACATGCACTATTATATCACGATTACATAAAATATAAAAGTATATTTTATGACACATTGTGTAAAACAAACCGAAAATTGTCCATTTCGATTCACAAACATTCAGTTCAAATTACTAATTAATTTTTATAACATCCTATTAAAAGTGTATTCAAAAGACATCACGAGTGAAACGAAATGCCTGCTGGCATTTGTGGGTGCTAATTTAAAATTTTAAATTTACTTTATCACTAAATACTTATAGAGCCTTTTAAATTTTACAATATTGATATATAAACTACCAGTTGACCCGGCGGCGAACTTCGTTCCGGCTAAAAGTCAAAAATCTAATATTATCAGTGTTTCTCCACTATATTATACATAAAAACCTCCCTCTTAAAACACTCTGTCTATTAAAAAAATAGCATTAAAATCCTTAAAGTAGTTTTAATGATCTAAACATACAGACAGTGAGAAGCGACTTAGTTTAAGTATGTAGTGATATTAATTTATCAATACTATGTAGTATATTTAAAATGATAAATGAACAAGTCGTTTTTTGGCTTTTCTTTCCGGTTTGATAAAATTGAAAAGTGATTTATCAACACTTTATATGACATTAAAACATTTTTTCATAAACGCCTTGTATCCTTTTGAAGTAGATCCTAAGTCTTACTTGTCCATGTCCCACGAAAGCGTCTTCACTCTAGGTCCGGAGAGCAGCACTATAAGGTCTTGGCACAACTCTGGGCTGAGGCCCAGCGCTTCTCCCTCATTGAGGACAGCGGTGGACAACACATTGGAATGCTGCTGGGTCTTCTTCAAGTTCAAGGTCTCCGATGTCTTCACGAAGTTGGTTTGGGAACGGCTATCGGTCGCCCAACTGCCGTATTCGGAGTTCGTTTCCGTTTCCGGTTCTTGAACGTCCTGGAAACGGAGAAATAAAATGATTGATATCTTACTAATATTATAAACGCGAAAGTTTGTCTGGCCAGATTTGCTGAATTTGTCAAATATTTTATGATCTGGATTAACACATGGGATACTCATTACCACTAAACCACAAACCACGAAACCAAGGCAGTAAATAAAGCCTTGTAAATGATGCAAAGGAATTGAATTTTTTTTGCTATCTCCAGCATCATGTCTTCAATTGAGAAGATCTAGCAAGAAACTTCTGAAGTTTTCTCTTTTGTTTGTCTATTATATTCCTGTGTATCATTTACAAGGCATCCATTAATGCATCAGCCTTTGAAAGTCCACTGCTGGACATAGGCCTCCCCTAATCTGCGTCACTTCGACCGGTCCTGAGCCATCTGAATCCAGCGATTACCCGCGGCTACTACCTTGTAAATGATGCACAGAAATTTTATAGCTATCTCCAGCATTACGACTGACCTTGTGTGTGGGGTGCGGTTGCAACGTGGGCGCCATACGTATCCGCTCGTACATCGTAGGCGAGGGGTGCAACGAGAAGGCGGTGAGAGCGCACTCGTACGCGAGGCGCGCGCTGCCGCCGAGGAGCGAGCCGAGCTGCGTGAACCACGAGCTGAGCAGCTGTTCGGCGGCGCGGGCGTCTTCCTCCTGAATAAACGTTTATTTTATTATGCATCGGACGTACAAGTGATATAATATCGTTAGGCGCCTGGAACATTACCAATTTACAGTATGAAGCTTTGTTGATTGTAATAGTTGATTGTATTAGCTATTCAGGAACTTATTAACTTACTAAATAGTTACTAAATAGCTATTACAATGATTTTCCATAGATCGTCTTTCTTAACGTAAGTAATCAAGGTTTGTGTATCCACAAAACTTCTAAGCTTCATGCTGTAAATAGGTAATTTTTCATATACGATTTTGTTCTAGGAGCCCGTCGATAAATGTAAAAAAATGTACTGAATGTGAGATGTCGATCGATGACCGATGAATCGACGTATCTTTTTCTTTTCACCAATGTAGTGGGGCATAAGGGCCGATTGCCCCGGTATTAACTACCGTAATTTATTTTTAATGAAAATTGGAAACTAATTAAAATCTCGAGTGACATAATAGATTTGGCGTTTTGAGGAAAATTCAAAGTATTTTTTTCACCAAGCAACATTTAGTTTTAAAATACTTTTAGTAAGTAGTAGTTACTAAAGAAATGTTACAAACAGAAGGCTACAATAAAATAAACAGTTTACTCTTGTCGTTAATTAAAAAATAATTATCATACCTTGTCTTTATTCAGTTTTAGTCTCTCCAGTTCATTCATTCCAGCGGTGATGGCACGTATGTACAGCTCACATACAAAGGGTTTGCGTTCATTCTTACACTGAAAATTAAAAATAATTGTATTATTAATTTTATTATGACGGTGTGCAGGTGTCGCGAGGTAACGCAGTCTCAGTATCACAAGAGCGTCACACAACTCGCTTTGAGCAAGCAGTACCGGCAGCACGCAGCGCGTTACGCGTACAAGTGAGACCCCAATCTGAGTGCGTTCCATTAGACGTTCATAAAGTTCACGCTCACGACCGCAGTTTTTCCCATTTCACTAGCTTGTGAGCGTTACTGACATAATCTCTAGTGGAACGATCACTTCGATCCACCTTATTAGATGGGTCGTGTTGAGCTTCGCGTGGGCGTAAGTCATGACGTCATGAGCGACGTATTCGCCGCGACTACAACGACCGCGGTCATCTTGTGGAACGTTTTGGGCGTTTTGGGCTTTGAGCGTCTTCTGGAACCCGCCCTCTGTCAGTACCTGCGTGTGCACGGCAACGACCAGCGTGTGCAGGTGGCTCGCGGTGGCGGCGGGCAGCTATCGCAACTGCAGCATCACGCAGCGTGCTCCGCGCACGTGTGAGAGCCCACCCCGCCAGTACCTGCGTGTGCGCGGCCACGGCCAGCGTATGCAAGTGGCGCACGGAGTCGGCGGGCAGCTCCACGGCACGAGGTACGTGCTCTCACGCGTGAGAGCCCATCCCGTCAGTACCAGATGACCCGTCAGATGTGGAATGAGATTCCTCCTGAGGTATTCCCGGACCGCTATGACATGGGGCTCTTCAAGAAAGGTGCAAAAAGAGCTCTCCTTCAAAGCCGACGATGCATTGGCGATTCCTCTGTTGTTGTTAATGTCCATAGGCGACGGTAACTACTTTCCAACAGGTGGCTCGTCTTCCTTATCGTTAGGTACAAATAAAACCTGCGTGTGCACGGCGACGGCCAGTGTGCACAGGTGGCGCGCGGTGGCGGCGGGCAGCTCCACGGTACGAGACACGTGCTCCGCGCACGCGTGAGAGCCCGCTCCGTCAGTACCTGCGTGTGCACGGCGACGGCCAGCGTGTGCAGATGGCGCGCGGTGGCGGCGGGCAGCTCCACGGTACGAGACACGTGCTCCGCGCACGCGTGAGAGCCCGCTCCGTCAGTACCTGCGTGTGCACGGCGACGGCCAGCGTGTGCAGATGGCGCGCGGTGGCGGCGGGCAGCTCCACGGTACGAGACACGTGCTACGCGCACGCGTGAGAGCCCGCCCCGTCAGTACCTGCGTGTGCACGGCGACGGCCAGCGTGTGCAGATGGCGCGCGGTGGCGGCGGGCGCGGCGAGCGCGGCGGTGGCGGCGGGCAGCTCCGCGGTACGAGACACGTGCTACGCGCACGCGTGAGAGCCCGCCCCGTCAGTACCTGCGTGTGCACGGCGACGGCCAGCGTGTGCAGATGGCGCGCGGTGGCGGCGGGCGCGGCGAGCGCGGCGGTGGCGGCGGGCAGCTCCGCGGTACGAGACACGTGCTACGCGCACGCGTGAGAGCCCGCCCCGTCAGTACCTGCGTGTGCACGGCGACGGCCAGCGTGTGCAGATGGCGCGCGGTGGCGGCGGGCGCGGCGAGCGCGGCGGTGGCGGCGGGCAGCTCCGCGGTACGAGACACGTGCTACGCGCACGCGTGAGAGCCCGCCCCGTCAGTACCTGCGTGTGCACGGCGACGGCCAGCGTGTGCAGATGGCGCGCGGTGGCGGCGGGCGCGGCGGTGGCGGCGGGCAGCTCCGCGGTACGAGACACGTGCTACGCGCACGCGTGAGAGCCCGCCCCGTCAGTACCTGCGTGTGCACGGCGACGGCCAGCGTGTGCAGATGGCGCGCGGTGGCGGCGGGCGCGGCGAGCGCGGCGGTGGCGGCGGGCAGCTCCGCGGTACGAGACACGTGCTACGCGCACGCGTGAGAGCCCGCCCCGTCAGTACCTGCGTGTGCACGGCGACGGCCAGCGTGTGCAGATTGCGCGCGGTGGCGGCGGGCGCGGCGAGCGCGGCGGTGGCGGCGGGCAGCTCCGCGGTACGAGACACGTGCTACGCGCACGCGTGAGAGCCCGCCCCGTCAGTACCTGCGTGTGCACGGCGACGGCCAGCGTGTGCAGATGGCGCGCGGTGGCGGCGGGCAGCTCCACGGTACGAGACACGTGCTACGCGCACGCGTGAGAGCCCGCCCCGTCAGTACCTGCGTGTGCACGGCGACGGCCAGCGTGTGCAGATGGCGCGCGGTGGCGGCGGGCAGCTCCACGGTACGAGACACGTGCTACGCGCACGCGTGAGAGCCCGCCCCGTCAGTACCTGCGTGTGCACGGCGACGGCCAGCGTGTGCAGATGGCGCGCGGTGGCGGCGGGCGCGGCGAGCGCGGCGGTGGCGGCGGGCAGCTCCGCGGTACGAGACACGTGCTACGCGCACGCGTGAGAGCCCGCCCCGTCAGTACCTGCGTGTGCACGGCGACGGCCAGCGTGTGCAGATGGCGCGCGGTGGCGGCGGGCGCGGCGAGCGCGGCGGTGGCGGCGGGCAGCTCCGCGGTACGAGACACGTGCTACGCGCACGCGTGAGAGCCCGCCCCGTCAGTACCTGCGTGTGCACGGCGACGGCCAGCGTGTGCAGATGGCGCGCGGTGGCGGCGGGCAGCTCCACGGTACGAGACACGTGCTACGCGCACGCGTGAGAGCCCGCCCCGTCAGTACCTGCGTGTGCACGGCGACGGCCAGCGTGTGCAGATGGCGCGCGGTGGCGGCGGGCGCGGCGAGCGCGGCGGTGGCGGCGGGCAGCTCCGCGGTACGAGACACGTGCTACGCGCACGCGTGAGAGCCCGCCCCGTCAGTACCTGCGTGTGCACGGCGACGGCCAGCGTGTGCAGATGGCGCGCGGTGGCGGCGGGCGCGGCGAGCGCGGCGGTGGCGGCGGGCAGCTCCGCGGTACGAGACACGTGCTACGCGCACGCGTGAGAGCCCGCCCCGTCAGTACCTGCGTGTGCACGGCGACGGCCAGCGTGTGCAGATGGCGCGCGGTGGCGGCGGGCAGCTCCACGGTACGAGACACGTGCTACGCGCACGCGTGAGAGCCCGCCCCGTCAGTACCTGCGTGTGCACGGCGACGGCCAGCGTGTGCAGATGGCGCGCGGTGGCGGCGGGCGCGGCGAGCGCGGCGGTGGCGGCGGGCAGCTCCGCGGTACGAGACACGTGCTACGCGCACGCGTGAGAGCCCGCCCCGTCAGTACCTGCGTGTGCACGGCGACGGCCAGCGTGTGCAGATGGCGCGCGGTGGCGGCGGGCAGCTCCACGGTACGAGACACGTGCTACGCGCACGCGTGAGAGCCCGCCCCGTCAGTACCTGCGTGTGCACGGCGACGGCCAGCGTGTGCAGATGGCGCGCGGTGGCGGCGGGCAGCTCCACGGTACGAGACACGTGCTACGCGCACGCGTGAGAGCCCGCCCCGTCAGTACCTGCGTGTGCACGGCGACGGCCAGCGTGTGCAGATGGCGCGCGGTGGCGGCGGGCGCGGCGAGCGCGGCGGTGGCGGCGGGCAGGCGCTCGGCGGGCAGCAGCCGCACCAGCGCGCGCGAGCAGCCGTACAGCGTGGAGCGCGCCGCGCCCGCGCACGTCGGCACCACCATGCAACGCGCCAGCATCACCTGGGTGCACATATGTGGGAATGAAATCTAATCTAAGTACATTTCATGATTAGCGCCGTTTAGTCACGGTAGACATATTAAACCACTAGAGAAACTGCCTATAAGCACTCGAAAACGGCACACTCACACAAACATCGCATCGACGAGGCCGCTATGGGGTTATCGCGGTGCTTCACTAGCGCGAAAACCCCTGGCGTGGCGAAGCGGTTGCCATACCGGTCTGACGCACAATGAACCCGAATTCGAGCCAGACAGGTATCTGAATGATGACTTTAGATTCATGTTCTGGGTCTGAGTGTTTGTGTTTTCGTCTTGTGTATGTCCATGGTACCCATGACACAGGAGAAAATCCTTGTGTGGGGCTATTAGTGTAGAAAGCGTATTTTTGTTTTAAACTTTACGATGATGACACCTCGTAAACACCTGAAGGCGCAGTGAACGTAAATGCTCACCGAGAATGCACCCGAAAGAGGCATTGCGCTCAAAGAACTCCGGTTGTGTTCCATTGGAGATTCCAGAGTTCTCCATGAAGTACTGAAATAAATATCCTGTCTCGCGCCCGACGCTCGTCTCGTTTCTATGCTTTGTAATTAACTGTTCGGCAATACAGTTCTAAAATAGGTACTCTGTAGTTTTTCTAAATAATAAAATAGCCTAAATAATAATTATTTTTCTCAATAGCTCATACATATTTTAACACATTACCTGTGCAATAAGAATGGCGACATCTTTGGAATTCTTCCATAGCCTCTTCTCACGTGGCGACAGCTCGAGACGGCTGTGTAGCCTTTCCACTAGCTGATTGCCAGTACTGAGTGAAGTTTGTTTTGCCTATAAAAATAATATAAATTACATACTTATTTGCATACTTTTTTCATCATATAGAAGTAGCACCACCGCGACAACTATTGTAGCCTAATAAATTTCTATAAATCTAAAAAAACAAATGTGAATGTAATTCAAACGCGGCAGAAGTTAAAACTTAGTATTAATTACGCCCCCGTGGCGGAGCGGTCACCATACAAGTCTAAAACGCAGTGGGTTCTGGGTTCGATTCCCGACCATACAGGCAGCTGAATGGTAAATTTAGATTTCTGTTCTGGGTCTGGGTGTTTGGGTATTTGGGTTTGTACGTCCATGGCAAGCATAGGGGTACAACTAATTACTGTCCCACTGATGGCATGGGTCTTCTCTCAGAATGAGAGAGTTTTAGGCCGCAGTCCACCGCGCTGGCCAAGTGCGAATGGGTGGACAACCATGACACAGGAAAAATCGTAATATGGGGGCTTTGAAAGTAGACAGTGTATTGTATTTTAAAAAGATACATACCACAGCGATACACTTCGACCGGTCCTTGTACAACAGGACAAACTCAATGTCAGTGATCAGATCCCAAACGTCGGTCGTGAAGCCGGCCTCCATGCTTAGCACGTCCGTAAATGGGGTTGTGTCTTGATCTGTGAACAATAAATCACATTAGTTTTGTTTTCTCGAGTTTTACTTATAAACTTAATAGCTAGAAATGAAATGAAATGTCTTTATTTTGTATGCAGGTCTAAGTAAAAAAATGTAACTAACGATTTGTAAGTGTCCCACTAACAAATTGTCGTTAAATTTTTTTTTTACACCACCACCGAATCGGAACACGACCTCAACTAAGAAGATCCGGCAAGAAACTCAGCAGGTTTGTCTTTTTTTCTTATTTATGCCAACTTTTTTTAAATATAATCACCATCATGTTTTTTTACATGGTAATGAAAGTTAGCCCCAGAATCTTGCTTTAGAAAGATACAATTACCTGTAGTAATACGAAGTAGACCTCCACTACGCCCATTGATAGTGTGAAACAGTTCTTAGGAGGGTGTATGTTTCGGTGGAAAGTTGTGCCTTCCAACTAAACGCTAGATAACTATAGGTGTGGAAACGCTGTCGGATCTCTTCCTACTATCTATGTCCTCGGAAGTACCCATTACAAAATTATAAAAAATAACAAGTTCACTCAGCTTCAGAGCTTCAGCGCCAGGTCGTTGCACTTCGACGTACCCAGCTGACGCGGGAGTCGGGTGGGAGCACATTATGTATGTGTCTGGTACAACATACCAGTGTTCTGGGGTTTGGCCTCAGTGTCGGCGAGCGGCTCGGCGCACGCGCGCGCCCGCTCCATCACCGCGGAGGCGAGCTTCAGCGCCAGGTCGTTGCACTTCATCGTGCTCAGCTGACGGGCGAGTCAGGTGGGAGCACACTATGTATGCGGCTGGTACAACATACCGGTGTTCTGGGGTTTGGCCTCAGTGTCGGCGAGCGGCTCGGCGCACGCGCGCGCCCGCTCCATCACCGCGGAGGCGAGCTTCAGCGCCAGGTCGTTGCACTTCATCGTGCTCAGCTGACGGGCGAGTCAGGTGGGAGCACACTATGTATGTGTCTGGTACAACATACCAGTGTTCTGGGGTTTGGCCTCAGTGTCGGCGAGCGGCTCGGCGCACGCGCGCGCCCGCTCCATCACCGCGGAGGCGAGCTTCAGCGCCAGGTCGTTGCACTTCATCGTGCTCAGCTGACGGGCGAGTCAGGTGGGAGCACACTATGTATGCGGCTGGTACAACATACCGGTGTTCTGGGGTTTGGCCTCAGTGTCGGCGAGCGGCTCGGCGCACGCGCGCGCCCGCTCCATCACCGCGGAGGCGAGCTTCAGCGCCAGGTCGTTGCACTTCATCGTGCTCAGCTGACGGGCGAGTCAGGTGGGAGCACACTATGTATGCGGCTGGTACAACATACCGGTGTTCTGGGGTTTGGCCTCAGTGTCGGCGAGCGGCTCGGCGCACGCGCGCGCCCGCTCCATCACCGCGGAGGCGAGCTTCAGCGCCAGGTCGTTGCACTTCGACGTGCCCAGCTGACGGAGCCGCGTCACGAAGAACACGCCGCGCTCCTCTCGCAGCCATTCTATTACTGGGGGGACGAAAGAGATTAATTTGATAAGATAAGCCAAATTGACTATTTTAATTGACTAGTAAATGAGTTATGGTATCAGGCGGCATTTATAAGCGCATTCACCACATACCATCACGTGGACTACATCTACCTGATGGTAAGTGGTCACTGCCGCCCATGAACATCTGTAAGCAACTTCATATAGAACAGGAGTTTTATTTCAAATGAATTGCAAATGCGGACTAAGACGCTTGTCCTTGATTGAGATGACTATGTTTTGTACGATAGTATATCGGTAACCACACCCTTCCACGGAACTCAATAAATGATTTACGCTATAATTAAGTGTGGCCGTGGTACCTTCCTAATCGAACGATACATGTTCCACCTTGTAGGAGTAACAATCGTTGTTGTAAAGTAAAACCCGAGTTCTGGCGGCAGTAGCCACTTACCATCCGGTGGAATGAATGATCGATCTACTTCAATCTTAAAAAAAAGCATTGAAGTTTAAAAACAAATCTTACTTTCTTGATCTGTGGGGGTGCCCGGCGCCCCCGGGCTGGTGTCCGAGAGTCCCAGCAGCGTCTTGAGCACGGCGTTCCCCCAGGGGTCCGGTATGACGGACTTGAACCACTTCGCGCGTTGCAGCAACTGCGTCTCCCAGTCCGGATTCGCACCATTTCGACTGGCGGACGCCTTGTGGCACTCGGCGATGAAGAAGTCGATAGCCGCGTCCAATGTCTGGTGTTTGTCTAGGTTCTTTGGGAGCCGCCATTCACTCTGTTATGATCACACAAATATTATTTATTTTTTCTGAATATACAAACGTGTCCATAAATAATTTCAAAGTAACTAAGATTTTGTTAAGATTTTTATGAACTTAATTTTCTTTATTGAAATGTTTACATACATGAACATCTGAATTTTTCTTATTGACATTTTTTGCCCGAGTGTAATGCTTGTCTTTCATAGCTCAGAGGTAAATATTTTAAGGAAAACCTTTTTTTTTATCTGACTGAAGTAGCAAACGAGCATGCAGTCCACCTGATGGTAAATGGTCACTGCCGCCCATGGACATCTATAATCAACTTCATACAGAACATGAGTTCCGTTTGAAGTCAATCACAGATACGTCGCTAATCCCGAGGACTATGATGGTCCCTTCATGTAAAAGTGTTCCGGCAACCACACCCTTCTATAGAAACGCAACAAATGCTTCACGCTAAAAATAGGTGGCGGTGGTACTTCCTCGGTCGAACTACACTGGTTCTACCACCTTGTTATATTTCGTGCTAGCAAAACAATATAAGTGATACAGAGATCTACTTTGTATAGTCAATTTGACGAGACAGACTTAGCTTAGTAGAAATTAATTTTCATATAACATTTTTTCTACTGTCATAACTCGTACTTGATTGTAGTAATATTACTGTTGCAGCATGGTTAAGTATATATATTTAACCTGTCCCAATTGTCAGAATCCCATGGACAGCAGTGAAAACTTAATACATAATAATAATAATAATAATATTCTTTATTGTACCCATAAAATATACATAGCAAAGAAGTTACAAATTAAAAGAACGATACAAAAGGCGGCCTTATCGCTAAACAGCGATTTCTTCCAGGCAACCTTTGGGTATGGAGTTAAAGTAATAATAAATATAAGAATAGGTAAGGTGCAATAGATTAATTTTAGATATAGCTTAAAATATATATATATATATATATATATATATATATATATATATATATATATATATATATATATATATAACAAAAGAAGTAAATGAATCAAAGTTGATGAGCAATGAGAGGTAGGAAAAAGGTGGCATAAATCAAAAAGTTTATAAGAGATATGATGAAGGGAGAAGACGAAGTTTTAGGGATGGGACTGGATATAATGGGATTTAACTAGGTTTTTAAAGGAGTATAACGACTGAGCATTTCTAATACATACAGGGAGGGAGTTCCAAAGACGGATAGCTAAAATTGTAAAGGAGTTCTTGTAAAAGGAAGTAGAATGGGAAGGAGTATATAGAGCAAGATTTTTAGTGGAACGAAGAGGACGGTCATGGGACAGGTGAAGAAATTGGAAATGTTGCTTAAGGTACAGTGGAGAGATTGGGTTAAATAATATACAGTAAAGAAGAGACAGAATATGAGCATTACGGCGAAGGCGAATTGGGAGCCACTTGAGTTTAGCGCGATATTCAGAGACATGGTCATATTTACGTAAACCAAATATGAACCGTATACACAAGTTTTGAAGTCGCTCAAGTTTATTTAATTGCTCTTCTGATATGTCGGGATAGCACACATCAGCATAGTCAAGTATTGGAAGAAGTAGTGACTGTGCAAGCATAATTTTAGTGGGAATTGGTAAAACATTTTTTAACCTACGGAGGGAGCCTATTGAAGCAAACAGCTTCCTGCTGACCTCGGTTATCTGCGGAATCCATGAAAGATGTTGATCCATGTGTATGCCGAGATTTTTAACGGTTTTGCTGTACGGAATTATGATGCCATCCAGTGTAATTGGTGGTAACTGGTGCCACTCTATCCGAGAGGTTAGTCGCGTACTTCCTATGATAATCGCCTGAGATTTAGATGCGTTCAACTTGAGGCCATAGGTTTTACTCCAAGCCGAAATACAAGCCAAATCCGTATTAGTAGTCATGATGGCACTATCCAAGTTGTTTAAACTGGCATGACTGTATATTTGTAAATCGTCTGCATATAGATGGTAGAGAGAAGTGAGTTGGAGACTAATAGAATTAATGAAAATAGCAAAAAGGAGAGGAGACAACACGCCACCTTGTGGTACACCGGCAGTTGTATTTGACCAGTTGGAAAAATTATTGTCAATTTGAATACGCTGACGGCGTCCATACAAGTAACTATGAAACCATTCAATTGCTGTCGGAGATATGCAGAGTGAACGCAATACCCCTAGGAGGATATCAAAATCAACAACGCTAAACGCATTACTGAAATCCAGCAGCGTCAGCACCGTCAACTGTTGATTGTCCATCCCCTTGCGTATGTCGTCTGTGATTTTTAGCAAGGCAGTAGTCGTACTATGACCTGGACGGAAACCGGATTGCAAAGGATTGAGTAGGGAGTGATTGGAAAGAAAGGAGCTAAGCTGTATATGTACTAGGCGTTCCAGGACTTTAGACAGGTAAGGAAGTATAGATATGGGTCTAAAATGAGCAAAATCGGTAGGATTAGGTTTTTTGGGTAAAGGAATTATGTGGGCATCTTTCCAGGAAGATGGGAAATAATTATGACAGATGGATCTATTTGCAATTGATGTAATAACGATGTAATAAATACATACTACTTCAAAAACTTTCCAAAAATTCTCACCTGCAGTAGAGTGTGAGCGGTGTGCCGCTTCAGCCAGCTGATGAGATGGGGGTGCGTGGTAGGCGTCGAGTGCTGGCAGAGGCTGTGCACTCGGCGCCATGCCTCGCACAGGTGGCCTACACGCGCTTCGAGGTCTGATTCCGCGCTCAGGCGCGCTTCGAGATTCTAAAAGCAATGGACACAATAACAGTACAATCTACCCTCAGAGCCACATGCTAAACCCGAGACATGCTAGACCCGATCATGAAATATAAGAAAAATCGAGGATACAGGTACGAATACCCAGAATAGATCCCCCGATACAGATCTCATCTCAGTTGATAAGATATTCCCTTCAGAGATTGACAAATACAAATACAAATATTTTATTTCGCAAGAACATGGTACATGATGTAGGTGTACAGTAATTGTAAAATTATTTAGGTCCGCCAAGTTCCGCCTGTCAAGGCATGCAAAAAGTTTCATCATAATCATCATCGTTATTCTACATTGATACATATCACAATCTATAAAATTTAAAGTTATCAATAATTAATTAATTATGGTATTCACATTATTTATCATGTCAAACACAGGCAAAAACAATAATTCAGGTTAAAAATAAAAATGAAATGAGTATAAAAATATAGAAGATAATGTCAACAAATCCAATTACAAATCCAAATAAGATACTTGAAAAAAAACATGTATACTATCTAAATGTCACCTCATATGATTTGCTTTAAATGCATCAATTACGTAATAAATTATAAATTAATAGATAAAAACATTATAAGCATTTTAATATTCATTAAAATAATCAAAATGTCCAATTATAAAATTAAAGTACAAAATAATTTCAATCTAACCGTTATTATCTTGTAAATATTCCTGAACTGTGTAATTGATATGTTACATTAGTGATTAATTAGTACCACATAATATGTAATTTACTATAATTATGTTTATATTAATGCCAGCAATATAAATGTGCGAAATACGTGATTTTACGAAATACACTTCAAATATAAGTACCTTCGTATACCCTTAATGATATTGAATATTTAAAAAGGAATAATTTGCAAACAACATAAGATCCTTTTTCCCTCAAACATGCATATGGAGACCGGCACATCACTAAGATTAACAGAGGGTACATAAATATAAAAAGTACACGAAAAATACCTACAGATTGAATACAAAATATACAAGATAAACTCAAAACAGAAACCTGAATCAACCACTTTAGTTACTTAATAATAATTATTTATCAAGAAAACTTTTTACTCGAATCTGGGACCCACTGACCATTATACCAAACAATCAAGTTAATACAGAGTTAAACATAACTTTTATATAATATATAAATTAAGAATTGAACTCAACTTAATATAAAAAGAGATTTCAATCAATTCTATACAAAACTAGTTGACCCGACGAACTTTATTACGCTTAAAAGTCAAAAATCTAAAATTATCAGTGTTTCCCTACTATATTATACTTGTATTATACATTAAAACTTTCCTCTTCAATTACTCTATTAAAAAAAACTGCAAAAGTCCGTAGCGTAATTTTAAAGATTTAAGCATACACAGGGACAGACAACGGGAAGCGACTTTGTTTTAAACTATGTAGTGATAACCCATTAATCATCAATAATACAATGATAAATGGATATGATGGATGGATGGATAAATTACACTCACTTTGTTGTTCTTCAAAAAACAGTAATCATTTATTTATTAACATTTTAATGGCATGTTAGTATGACTGATAGATTAAATGATACAAAAAAGTGTAAAACTCTTTATTACATGATAAGACACCAAATGACTATCAAGAACGGCGAGTGGGGCTCAATAAACTTGTCGCAAAAAAAATATTTTAGACTTAATGCTTCTACTTAGTTATATGTACATAACTTATGTATATACTTTAGATAATTTATAATTAGACTCCTTTATGTGTACATGTACCTTCATCAATAACTCTGCACAAAATGGCTATGTCTTTTATAATACAAAAATAAATGATGTTCAATCAACATACAGTCTTATATTAATACTAGCAGACCCGGCCACGCGTTGCTGTGGTTAAAGAAATGTTACATAAACAAATTTTAAATTGTATTATTTCGTATTTGTAAGAAATTAAGCTAAAAAAAATATTTGCAATTAAACCTATAAATTAAGATATAAACTATCCTATCTTTCAAGTTGGATCAAAATGCACACGTTGTGTAAATTTGATTATAATCGGTTCAGAGGTTTAAAAGTCCATTGCGGACAAATAAAGTGACACGTAATTTATATATATTAAGAATATCCATATATTATTAATCATAGCAGACAACTAAATACTAAAACACATAAGATGCACTGATAGGTGTGAAATCCTAAAATTTTTCTCTTCTTGTCAACCCATTATAGTCCTGGGCACGGGTCTTCTCTCAGAATGAGAGAGTTTTAGGCCATATTCCACCGCGCTGGCCAAGTGCGAATTGGTGGACAAGTGGTGAAACCCTAAAATGTATTTATATGTAACTAGCTATACCCCGCGCCTTGCTACGCCATGACATAAAAAATACACCAGAAGCCTTGGCGAGCTCATGAATAACAACTTTGCTAAAGATCATCACATGATCGAATGAACGATACGAAACGTTTACGATTCTATAGAGGACATACACACAAACACTCATATTTATAAAGAGAAGAAGATATATGAATGGTAGATATCACATTGAATTGGTGAAAACATGTTATGATACAGATGTGGTATGAGTTAAACAGCCTAATGGCCTTTGTTTTTGTTGGCCGTTGTAACTACTAAGTCCTCTTAGTGTATGGCTACTAAACTCTCGTCAACCCATTATTGTCTCACTGCTGGGCACGGGTCTTCTTTCAAAATGAGAGAGTTTAAACCACAGCCCACCGCACTGGCCAGGTGCGAATTGGTGGACTTCACACACCTCCGAGAACTTTTTTTAAAGAAATCTCAGGTGTGTAGGTTTTCTCACGATGTTTTCACCGAAACATAGTGTTAATTAATTTCTAATCCACACATAATTTTACAAAAATCAGTGGTGCGTGGTGCGGCCTGGGTTTAAACCTCGGAACTCTCGATTGAGAGGGCAAGTTTCAACCATTAGGCTAGCACTGCTCCAAGCTTGCATGCTCCAAGACTCGTCAGTTTAAAGTTTTTTCCATTAATCAATAGCCCAAATATAACTTAATAAATTTAGAATGTTACCTTAAGCTACAGTAAAAAAATATTTTTTATTCCTATTAATTAAACTCAATAGATTACAAACACATAAATCGAAAAATACAGAAATTTATAGCCCTCAAAACTATATTTTTTGCAATGAAGTACCTATATGTGATGTACAAACATAGGGAGCTTCTATTTTTAGTTTGTATGGATGATTCATTCAGATTTTTTGCTCTTATAAAAAGTGACATCATTTTTAAATATGAACTTTAACCTTTTACAATAGATAACAAATTATATTTGTTGAGAACACTTGTCTTAGGATATGATGACACTGCCGAATGATTTGTAAATGACACATTTATTTTAATTCTATATTAAATCCATCCACAAGATCGCCACAGTGACATTTTGATAATCTTATAAGCCTAGTATTGATAACATATTGAGTATTTTAATATTCGTATTATTTATCCCACTTGCTGTTGTTCATTAATGTCCAAATACATTGTAAAAAGAAATATAACTGTAGTATGGCAGCAGTATTAGAAACAAATTAGGTAACAAGTAGAAAATATTTAGAATTCATAAAAATTCTTAACAACCTACACCATTAGATAACAAGAGGAAATTATGATAACACAACAGTAATAATTTCAAATCAAAGCAATTTTAATGTTTATCTTTGTACTAAAGAGATAATGCAAATATAGAATCCATTGAATCAAGTTTTGCATTATTACGGATCTATAAGTGGAGAATTCACATAAAATATATTGCAAATTTATACATTTGAGGTAAGAAACGACCGACATGCAGTCCACCTGATGGTAAGTGATCACTGCCACCCACGGACATCGGTAATCAACTTCATATAAAACAAGTGTTCTACGTGAAATCAAACACAGATGTGTTTCCTGAGGTTTAAGATGGTTGCCCTTTGTAAAAGTGATCTGGTAACAACAATCTATTAAATTACTCTAAAAGATAAAAACAAAATGACAAGAGTGTGCTTTATTACTTCCACTATGCAAAACAAGATACAATTACAGTTATTACAATTAGTATCATGTTGCCTTGTTTATCTATTGAGTCGAAATCTGGCCTTTTCTGAGAAGTCCATATGAGATAAGAAGAGTTTTTGGAATACAACTCAAGAGCACAACGAAATACACAAATTTGTAATATGAAACCAGATGAACTGTCTCTATGCTATGTCTATTCTTACAAATCTACTGCAATAGTTTTGATTGCGTTTACACTAACCTAGTATTCGGTTTTTTAACTTTTATTTCGACCTGATGGTATCCACAGATGTGTTTCAACCTTTTGAAGACTAAGTTGAATTAACTAGCATAATTAATGGAATAGTTTTGCAGCATATGTTGTCAAACAACAAAAGATTCTATCACTTTACAGGTGGTAGAACCACCGCCACACCTATTTCTAGCGTGAAGCATTTTTTGCGTTTCGATGGAAGTTTGTGGTTGCCGGTACACTTTTATATGAGGCGACCATCTTAGTCCTCGGGAATAGCAACACATCTGTGATTGACTTCAGATACAACCCATGTTCTGTATGAAGTTGTTTACAGATGTCCATGGGCGGCAGTCACCACTTACCATCAGGTAGACTGCATGCTCGTTTGCTACTTCAGTGAAATAAAAAAAAAAAACTTTTAGTGAAACATGTTGCATAAAGTTTAGCAAATTGAAGCCCATGCAGGGAGATTAAGGAGTGTCATTGAGTATAGGTACATATACGGTGCATGGTGTAACATATTTTAGCAGTGCTCATATAGGATAAAGGTAAATAACAGTGTGAAATGAATCCTAGGCAGGCACTACTGGTTTTTCGGCAATTATGTGTGCATTAGAGATTAATTATTACTGCTTTACAGTGAAGGAAAACTATGCCTGGGCACCTACACACCGATAGGTCCCTTGAAAAGTTTTCAAAGGTGTGTGAAGTTTACCAATCTGTGCTTGGCCAGAGTAATGGACTATGAATTAAAAGTCACATTCTGAGAGAAGACACATAGCCAGCTCATAAAAGATAACAAACAACAGTATGCAAATATCTCTTACATATATTTGAGTACTTTATTAAATCCCAAAATCTCCATTTGGCACTATCTATTAATTTATGTAAAGTAATTTTTACCAAATGATGGAACTCTTCGTGGTTTGATTACATGGGCTTCTGACCTTTTAGTGCCTTGAAATAAGAAACACTGTTGTGTTGTAAAAATATCAAATTGTCTCTGGTTAAATTTAAAATGCTGAAGTAGTCTTTGTAGAACTCCTTGGGGTTGCTTATATGTATGTTTTTATGTACAATAAATGTAATCGATCACTTGTGCCTAACAAAACAGAACAATGGTAATGCTGACAAAGCTACAGTGGCTTCAAATTATATCCTTACAAGATTTTTTAATAACAGTCAGCAAATTACCAATGTCAAATATTATAATATAAATTAATAATGGCTAAAGTCACATTTTTGCAAATTTGAATTTTTATACTCATACCATACAGATATCACATGGTTAAATTTTATATAGAGAAGTGAAAAAAGATAATATTTTGTACAAACATATCAAGGTAAGACATATATTTATGTTACTGAAACTGTAAAATCCAATATACTCAATGTCAGATGTCAATGTGTTGAAATGCATTATTTGCATCTAATTGCAGTTTAGTCTTAATTTAATATCTAGGCAAAAATACGCATAAAAGCTATGTAAGCAATAAAAACTCATTTTGAATTTTATCAAAAATTGTATGTAATACATTTAAATTGAAAACAATTTTTGCCTCAAATATGCTTTAATTACAGCTGCATCTAGAACTTTGCAGCAATGAATACTTCATACATATACAGGATCTGTGGATCTGTCTTGTTTTTATGGTTATAGTCTGGATTAACATCATACTAATGTTTGACAGTTGCATTTTTACCAGTGATATGCAAGGACACTATGGTCCGTGTGTCAAATCCACATACCCACTATTTGTTCTTTATAGCTTTTTTAATGTTATAGTTTGTTGCATTAGGTTCAACAAAGCTTTATTGTTCATTATTGAAGATCGTGAACCACTGTGATTCAAATGTGGAAGCACAACTATCACACCTATTCATGCCTAATGTTAACTTTAGCACTGTTATGCACTGCTGGCAGCAACTTTTGCTATGTTTGCTTCTTCCATTTAAAAATACACCTATATTATTTTCATAGTACATCTAACGCCCACCTATGGTGGACACAATCAATGGTTTTGTAACATAAAATGAAATGCCCCATGGCCCACTCCACCACATTAGTCGTAGTGTCTTTATTCATAAAAAGAAGCAACTTAAAATTTATGTTTTATGTATCTCCTAAAGCTAAAGAGCTAGAGCAGTGATAGCCTAATGGTTGAAACTTGCCCTCTCAATCGGAAGGTCCGAGGTTCAAACCCAGGCACGCACCACTGATTTATGTGCGTATTAGAAATTAATTATCACTGCTTTTTGGTGAAGGAAAACATCGTGAGGAAACCTACACACCCGAGAGTTCTTTACAAAAAAAGTTCTCGGAGGTGTGTGAAGTCCACCAATTCGCACTTGACCAGCGCGGTGGACTATGGCCAAAAACTCTCTCATTCTGAGAGAAGACCCGTGCCCAGCAGTGGGACAATAATGGGTTTACGACGATACGACGTATCTCCTACTTTGTTCGCTTTATGGTATAAACTCGTAAAACATTTTTATTGATCTAACAGAGATGAAGTTGCAGCTTTAAAAATCTGAAGTATATGCCCTGAATTAAAACAAATCTAACCAATGAACTATCATTTCTTCCATTATAAGAGGGGTAACAACATAGACGAAATAATGTTACCTCATTAACATTGATTTTAGACAGATATTTTATTTCATCATTTAGACTTCCCGACTGATGTTTGATCACAGAACTCTATTAAATTGAATCAAACTAAAATAGATTCTATAAACGGCATGTATAGCTATATCATTTTCATTGTATGTCAAGCAGGCGTCACCACACGTTATGATGCCAACAATGTTTATTTAAAATTGAGTTAATGAAAATTCACTTCAATATTTTCCCGAGCAAAATATAATGATAAATTTCAGTTTATATATTTCATATCACTTGCTACTAAAATAAAATTTAATTAATAAATGTTTTAGTTACTGTTTACGGACGGCATCTTAATTTTTAAATTACCGAACATTACAATATACCGATGTGAAGAAATCAGTTTAATAGAACATTAAAATTAGACACATACAGATTTATTAGTCGCGTTGAATGATATGTGTAGACTGTTATGTACAAATGGTTTCAACATAGTATCAATTATATAAAAAATAATAAAATAACCATACTAAAAATACATACCATTTGATGCAAACTGTGATTTGTCTTCCTTTCATAATCAAGTTACTCAAAACAAAATTAGCTAATTATCTAATATACCAACAGTTTTATCAGTTTACATGTCCCCAACATTGCTTTGCAATTTAAACGTCTTAAAAATAATACACGAAATACAAATCAGATACTGCACACTGTAATGAGACTCCAACAGTAGTGTGAAAAATGATAATGTATAACAATAAACATGGTGACACATCACATGTGTTTATGTATAGCATAGCGACTATGTATGCTTCATACGTGACTCCATGGTGGTGAAGAATGGCTGTCATACATCATCACACTGATACTTTAATCAGTCATATTAGCACATTATAAGCACCTATTAATCTTAAACATACCATACATAATAATGTTAATAGAATCAAAAGCAAATCCCAAGCGTTATTTATAAAATCCAAGAATTTTTACAAATACCTACAGGCGATTGTTCATCACAATGAACGGAAGACGCCGACATATGAACTAAATCCACACAATTAAATCTTCCAAGGATTTATTTGACACTCAATCACACGCACTTTTCACTTAACTTGAAGTAATATCCCACAAAATACACGAAAACAAGAGTTCAGGGGAGACAAAAATGGCGGACGTAAAGTGAACTTTACGACCACAACGGCGTCACATTATCTACACCGTCTCCACAAAAATAACAACTTCACTCACCTTATAAAGCTCTATATAATATGTCTTGGCTTTTTGGACACTTATTTGATTACTTTTCACTTCTTTCCCATCATTTGTAGAAGTCATTTCTCAAGAAAATATCGCGGAAAGACATTTATGCGCTTGTGTTTTCCTAATGGTGCTGTCAAATCCTACAGTGTTGCCGAGTATGTTGTCCAGTCTTAAAATTATTCCGAATGCAATCACCGACTCATTAATATACATCCACACCACGTTTACTCACAAAAACAATTTAAATGAATACACGTAATTATAGATTTGCTTTACCTTCTCTTACTATCATAACAAGCTCTAGTTCCAGCTCGTGAATTATGTACTCACATTATGTATTTTATGAAATTAATTCAAATACTCTGGTCGCCCTCTCTCTCTTTCATTCCGAGAGAAGACCCGTGCCCAGCAGTGGGACAGTAATGGGTTGACGACGACTCTGGTCGCATTACTACAATATTATTAAAAAAATGATTTATGATTCTTGCTTACATGGAGAATATAATTTTAATTAAAATCTCTGATGATTGAATAAAGTATTTGACAATGTTTTGTACCGACTCTATTTCATTTTTTTGCCATATTTACTTACTTTATAAGTAATTTCATATCTATAGTTTAATTTCTATTTATGATTAAATTAGAAAATGGGCATTCAGTGCGTCTGCTAATAAATAGTCACAGCTGCCTATGGACATCTTTAGAAAGCTAAAAAACAAGAGTAGTCAGCTTTTCTTGAAGAATAAGATGGTCGCCACATGTAGGAGTGAGTCAATCTTTTCGGCAATCGCACTTTTGTTTAAATTAAACCGCTTAGCGTAAGAAAAACGTATGGTAGTAGATATTGAAAATTATGTAGAATCTATTTTTTTGTCATGATTTATGTAGCTTACAGGCTTCGTAACTTTTCTTAAATTCATTAAACTCATTTTCATAAAAACATGTACTTTACTTTTAACAGTATGTAAGGGAAGAAGAATCATTATGATTCTTTAAAAAATATATTTATTAGATTTGTTACTTTTTTTAGATTTAATTAACTAATTCTATCATCCCAGGTCAAATATTTTTTGTGTTAATATTATATATAACGAAGTGAAAAGAGTGATATGTGACGTCAGGAAGGCCAGGAGTCTTGATTACTGTCCATTCTTGAAGATTTCAAGTAAAACACAGGAGTAAACTTCTTCGATTTATTCATAATTGAGAAGGTCCGATCGCTTCGACGAATAAACAAGAATCTCTTTCTATCGCCTTTATTTAACAATGTTTGGTGGTGTGAAAATAACAAATTTAAGGAGGGTAAATTAAATTACAATTCAAAAAAACATTAAATATTGTTAATTCAATAAACAAACACTTTTCTATCTTTAAACTAACTAAAATAATTATTATCGGCGATGTGTTTTTCATAAATACGCGGTGTTGCGCCGACGTATGGTACATTTAAGAATGTTGGAAAGGAAGAAAATAATACAATTTATAGAGACATAACATTTATGAAAAAACTATCGTATAGAGAACTGAGACATTGATGATTGCAGCGGTTTTTGCGGTGTATCCAATGGTGTTGATATACTTTTGTACAGAAGTCTTTACTTGACCTTGACCATGCTTCTAAGTAACCTTGATCACTAAGGATGGCAATAAATCTTATCTCTCGCGAGTGAAAGTATGTTTGAAGCATTTACATTATAATATGTAATGACGGGCAGCAAATTGCTTTTATTTTATTAAGTAATTGAAGGCAAGTTAATATTTTACAATACTTAGTCGTAAACTGAATGAGGTGGAACTTGGGCCCAAAGAGAATTCGGTTACACTGTCTCGAACCACAAAGTTTAATTTAATTGTTGTTAAAATATGATAATCGCTATAAGCTTGTATTTTTCATCGTCATCATAATCAGTTAATTTTATATAAAATACCGGCAAAACTTATAAAATGTCATAAATATGGGTTTATTTATCCTATAATAAAATCCAAGCGATTAATTCTTGTTTGAAGAGTTTATTTAAAGGATTATTTAATTGTAAAGAATAATTAATAATTCATAACTATTTCGACAGAGCTTTTCTTCTAGAAAAAATAGAAGATACTTATTTAATTCAATGTGTGTATATGTCTTTATTCATAGACAAATCCTATCTTTCGCAAAAAAGTTATGCGACTCTATGGTAAATTGGTAAAGAATTCAATGTTGGCTGTTCTGCTCGTACAAAGCAACGCGAATAGTGTCAGTCAGAATTGCGTTTTTCATTAGAAATTTAATCTCAGTAATGTAGAAAATGTAAATTAAAATCATTTTGTAGATATTAAATCCGTAAGTAATATGTAAGATGAATATTTATGTGCACTCCTTGAGTAAATTCAAGGTGGTTCCTTTAATATAATTCAATGTGTCAAAGTGTTGGGCTCTAGGCAAGAATACAGTAAATTATGTCTTTATGACATCTATTTGAGAATATTACAGCTTCTAATTGTTGTTTATAGCTTCATCTGTCTGCCAACAGTAATCTATAACGATAATAATAGCGTCTAAAGCGAAAGCGTTTGCCGTATCCTTACATCTGTCTCGCATTCAACCCAACATTTCTCTTCCGTTTTCGTTCAATTTTTCTCATAGCCCGCATTAGATTCTATGTTTAAATCTTTTATTTTCCTTCCAACAAGATAGTTTACGTCTTAATTGTATTAGATTTTTATATTTACATTCTACATCTTATAATATTCATCAGTTGTTTGTTTTACGTAGTCTGGTGTTGTGATGTGTGAACCAAGTGATATTTATGTTAAATTAAACAATAATCCACTGAAGTGATAAAACTGTGACAATGGCCAAAAAGTCTGAGAATATTGGTGGGAAACTTGTGACAATATCTGTGGTTGGATTGTCTGGTAAGTCATCTCTTTATGTAAGGTTACTAACGAATGTATTTTTTTTAATATTCTATGATAAATCACTGTATGGTTTCATACAAAGTACGCTATGTACTTGGTATGAAATAACTCACTGACTTTTGACTTAAAAAGGATTTAAATGTGTTCAACAATTGTTAAACAGTACCTGTACAATAAATTTAAATAAGCATGTCTACCCCATATGTGTTGAATAAGGTTATACATAAACTTGTTGTAGGTACCCTTATACTTCAAGCTTATGTTGTATCTCTCAAAATCCATGAATTGGATACATAGGTACAACTTGAGTTCCTTGTAGCTTGTTTATGGATACTTCTATTCCAATGATGATGAATGATCTGAAAGAGTTGAGTAACAGGTACCTTTGGGGATCAACTCAGCAGTCTCAACCACCAAATGTATTTCTACTTTATAACATCAGTGATAAACTCTCCTTTATTCAAGTTTTAAATGTGTGATCACTTGTCTGATGTGTTAAAATTTAGTGTCATATGTACACTTGTGGTTGTGCTCTGGTAAGACTAAATCTTATCTGGTTTGATTGCAGATGTCCATGATGTAGCTTGAAAGTATTCCATCCAGTGGAGTGCATGTTTGTTTATACTCTTCTATTAAATAATAGACATGTGTCACAGAAATAAACCCAGTAAAAGAAGTAGAAAGAGCTGCATCTTCATATAAGACAGGGCTAATAAAAAAAGGTGGATATACATGTCACTTTGCATGATTGACTCACAATTCAAAATTGGTCAATATTTGCTTTAAGATATAGATTTATCCAAGTTCACCCAGAATTGAACAGTTTGTGTTGTAAATACTTACCTGTTATATACAATATCAGTCTGATATATTTTTTTTACAATTTTGACTTCTACTAAAAAGTCAGGAACAAAAAGCATTGTTTAGTTTTCACCTGGCCCGAAGCAAAATTGGTTTTGAGTTGTGTTATTATTCAATCCAAGCAGTGATATGGGTAACACCGAGACTACCTTACTTTAGAATTCAACTTCAGCAGCATAATAATTGCTGCAATGAGATATTACTGGTATTTTAATACAACAAATTAACTGTTACCATCCCAGAATATAGACAAGACATTCAACATATCAACATCAAAGCAAATCAAAAATCTTTATTTGCTAAATTAGGTACAAATGTATGTTAGTGGTTAGTTGTCCACCAATTTGCACTTGGCCAGCGTGGACTATGGCCTAAACTCTCTCATTCTGAGAGAAGACCCGTGCCCAGCTGTGGGACAATAATGGGTTGACAAGAGAGTATGTTAGTATGTCTATATAATGTTTCAATATGGATTCTGCATTTAGAAAAAAAGGGAAAGGGATATTTTCTTATTATCATAGTTGATTGGCCAATAAATAAAAGCTAGTAAGTAGAACATTACAAAAATAACATTTTTCCATCATTATTCTGGCACGAACATTAAAAAAATGATATACTAAATAAATTAGTAAAAACCAATGTTTTCATGATAATTAGTAGTTGTGCGGTCCACTCTATGTTAAATGGTCACTGCCACTCACTATAGATGAACTTCATTATAGATGAACTTCAAATAAAAAAGAGATTCTATCAGAAGTCACTCTCAGGTGCTTTGCTACTATTGAGAGCTAAGATGTTTAACTTATATGAATGTGATTAGCAACTGAAGCACAATAATTGCTTCAATCCCTCCCCAGTAGAGACATACTCATCTTCATCCATCCATTCATCCACCCTTTAATATACACTGCTGGACATAGGTCTCCCCTAAATGGCGTCACTCCAACTGGTCCTGTGCCCTCTGAATCCAACGGTTAATACTCTTTTACTATCATGTAAATATTTCATATTTTTACATAATGCATGTGTCCATAAAAATATTACTCAGTGGACCTTATTTTATCTTAATTAAAGAGGCAGTTTATCTAATTGTAAAACTACAGTAACATATGTGTACAAGACAACCATGAATCATAGTAAATGAAATAAATGGACATTCCCAATTCAACGCCTCTATCACCAATTGTCAACAGTTCATTCATCTATTGTTGTGTTATCTCTCCTTGTACTTCCTCTTATATAATTCATTTCCTTTATATTGTACTCTGGTGTCAATGAGATAAGGGTGTTAGAATTATCTACTGATTTATTCAGACTTTCGACTTGTTTTGCTTTTCTTACCTACTCTGATTTACTTTTTTAACTATTGTGTTATTATTGTTTGGTTCATGTTGATTATACTTTTGCTAGGTACATAATAATCATAAAACAAATATTTAATTTAATTGATGTTTAATTGCACTTTCTACACTCATAGCCCCACACTAGGATTTTCTCCTGTGTCATGGGTACTATAGACACACACAAGACTAATGCACAAACACCCAGACCCAGAACATGAATCTAAACGGACCATTCAGATCTTGTCTGACCTGGAATCAAACCCGGGACCTATTGCGCGTGTGACCAGTATGGTAACCGCTGCGCCACGCGAGTCGTTGTTTAATTTACAGATGAAGAGATTGTAGGGATATTACACACTATGTGTGCACAATTATATTCGGCTAAGTTTGGCATACAATAATACTACATCTACATAAATGTCCCATCAAATTCAAAGTGATAAATTTCTAAAATAGGAACATAAGAACGATATACATTCCACCAGCAGTAAAAATTTTGTAAAAAATGTAGGAATGACTTTTTATTACTCTAAAAATATTTAGTGGACTTGAGTACTGCAAAAACTATGTAATGTAATATCACACAGATCAATTCACAGCCTGAGTTTATTATTAACATCTACTATTCTGGGTCTGCACACTTGTATGTCATTCAATAGTATTTGCTTTGTTGTTCATTTATAATCTTGCTATTGTGTCAATCCAATTTATAAACACAAATACAGCATTGATATGTAGAGAATTAGGTTTATGTTTACAGTTTCAATTCAAATACTAGTTTATTTAATGTGGTCCAATCAACGTTTATTAAAAATACCAATCCATTAATATTAATTAGTCAGTGAATGCCGCAAGATACTATTAATCAATTTATATCTATACTGTCACTACAATTCAGGGAGGTGTAGACAAAATGTGAAATACTGTTCACGGCCCTTAGTATGACTTTATTATATTTACGTTTTTGTGTTCGATCGTATGTACTTGTACTTTATAATGATGAATGATGTAAAGGTTGTTTTGAGAAAATGTAACAAACTACCTAGTAGTTTAAAAAAAAACGCTTTTTACACTCAGAGCGCCACACTAGGATTTTCTCCCGTGTCGTGGGTGTCATGGACACACGAAAACGATTACACATACACCCAGACCAAGAAGCTGAACTCATCATTCAGATGTCTAATGATTAATATATAGAAATAAATAGATTCGCAAGGAATGTGCGAATGTTTTGCGAATATAGAACTGCAGTTTGACAACCAAAAATAAGGTCACTAAATCTACAATTTACCGTGACCGTCAGAATGGCCGGTCACTACCCGTATTTTACATCGAAATAGTTACTAAAAGTTGCTACCTACTTGCTACTAGTTGCTACTAATCTTTAGATAATTGCTACCTTTGAATTAAAAAAAATAAACTGCTTTTTAAGGTGACCGGCCATTCTGACGTCATGATGGCCGGTCACCAATCCAGTTAGAACAGTCTGCGCAAATGATTAGAGTTTTTTTTAACCAACAGTTGCTACTAAATTGCTACCTTCATATATATCGTAATGGACTGAATGGCTGTTAGGATAAAAAGATATAGATTAATGTCTAAACGCCTGTGAAATTAAATGAGCAATGCCGAGGTTTTTTTTAACTGTTGGTTACAAAAACCTCCAATCATTTGCGCAGATTGTTCTAACTGGATTGGTGACCGGCCATCCTGACGTCAGAATGGCCGGTCACCTTTATAAGTAGTTTATTTTTTTTAATTCAAAGATAGCAATTATTTAAAGATTAGTAGCAACTAGGTAGCAACAAGGTAGCAACTTTTAAGAACTATTTCGATGTAAAATATGGGTAGTGACCGGCCAATCTGACGATCACAATTTACCGTCCCTTAACACTATGTGTAGATGTAAACATACCTCTCTGAAAGTAAACCTGGGGGCCTCCATGTTGATGTCAAATTAAAAAAATATATGTTCGCATTCGCGTTCGGTAGGGGGTTTTCACATTCGCGAATGTTCAAATAATAACATTAATTACATCACTACTAAGAAAGTATTAAATTTAATGCTTTTTGGGAGTTTGTGTCAAACTAGTAGAATAAATTATGCTGTTTTTAATAGCTTTAATATGATACCCTCATAAATGTGATAAAAAAATCACCCTTCCGCTTTTCTCTGATACTTCTTCGTCAACCCATTATTGTCCACTACTGGATACGGGTTATCTCTTAAAAATAAGAGAGTATTAGGCCATAGTCCACCGCGCTGGCCAAGTGCGAATTGGTGGTTTCTCTGATTGCACACGTCATATTTAAAATTTTTATAGCAATCTGCGACGATGCCAATGACATATCATGTGTTATAACCCGTCAAGCCATTTTGGCTATAATGCGTGCCAAACTAATGGACAAACATACATATTGTTTATTGCAATACGATGTTTTCACTTTGTTTTCTACTGGAGTGGTTTTTGAAAATAAAATGCATGTTATTTAAGTATTCATTGTAATTTTTACTCATTTGAAACACACACTGAATACCTATTTGTATAACACAATTAACAAACTACGCATTGAAATTGAAAAAAAAAGAAGAGAGCATCTGACTCCAGACTTCATTTGTTTCGAATCAATTTAAAAAGCTAGTGGACATAAATTAAGCAGATGTGTAACTATACAATTTAAAAAGTTTGCTTATGTATTTGGGTACAAACATAATATAAAGTATCAGTCGGATTCACTGAACCACACGTAGTTTAAATGGTGGTACGTAGTGTAGTTTGACATTTCTTGCGTTTCGATGTAAGGGTGTGGTTGCCGGCACACTTTTATATGAGGCGACCATCATGGTCCTCGGGAGTAGCAACGCATCTGTGATAGACTTCAGACGGAACCCATGTTCTGAATGAAGTTGATTACCGATGTCGCAGGGCGGCAGTGACCACTTACCATCAGATGGACTGCAAGCTCGTTTGCTACTTCTGTCAGATAAAAAAAGGATACTCATTACCACGTGGTCGACATGACTGAAGTAGGCGGAGCTGTAGAAATATCCTAGAATGAAATAAATAAGTTTAAAAATGTGACACAATACGGTCACCGGTGTCCTGACCTTTAAGTGGAACGCGTGCATGTTGCACCTGTCGTAGCCAGATCTTTTTATGGGAGGAAATGCATTCAAGAATATTATAATAATTTTCTTGCTAGTCTCTTTCTATCTGCTGTTTGTATATTGTTATTAAAATACTAGATGAACCCCGCAGCTTCGCCCGCGTTAAGAAAGTCGATGTATCGACTGTCCCGTGGAATTTACCACATTAAAAACACAGCCTATATGTTTATCCAGCGTCGGCTAACTCCTTACCAAATTTTGTGAAAATCGCTCCAGGGTTTTAGACGTGAAGTAGGTAGTAACAAACATACATACTTACAAACTTTCGCCTTTATAATATTATGTAGTATAGTATGAAGTATGTTTCGCATATTGATAAATACTGACTGATCGTAGCAGTTTTCGAAATCCGACTTTAGTAAACCCGAATCTAAACTTTGTATTCGCCTATGTGATGAATTGGTCTTATTTTTTGATAACTTACGTAATCTGAACACAGTTTTTATCTGTTTGAAAGTTATATGTATTTTTACCGGTACCTGAATTTTAGAGTTATTTAAAAACACGCGAAAAGTTTTATTGTATCCAATTACTTACGTGCATTTAAAACCAGGGAATGTTCTTTGACATTGGCACCTGACATTATCAACATTGGCTTCTTTATCAGTAATGTAAATATTATTCAATATTTACATTACTGATAAAAAGCCAATGGTTTGTTTAATTTCACATATTTATTATACTTAAAAGTGGTAGAACCAGTGTAGTTCGACCGGGAAGTACCACTGTCACACGTATTTCTAGTGTGTGTGCAGTTGTGAAGGGTGTGGTTGTCGGCACACTTCTATATGAGGCGACCATCATAGTCCTCGGGAGTAGCAACGCAGTGATTGACTTCAGATAGAACACATGTTCTATATAAAGTTGTTTTCAGATGTCCATGGGCGACAATGACCACTTAACATCAGGTGGACTGCATGCTTGTTTGCTACTTCAATTAGATAAAAAAAATATAATGCATAGGTAAATATTTTCTTTAAGCAATTTGTCTAAATTAAACTTAACGGTACTAAATCTCAAACTCCATTTTGTGTGCAATATTCATAAAAAGGAATTAGGTACAGTCAGCAGCAAATAGTTAGAGGCATTCAAACTGTCCATATTGTTAGATACAATCAAAGTGTTCAATAATATCGGCACAAACTACGTGTTCTAATTGTTGACAACATCTTAAACTCCCAAATGTCAGTTCATAAACTCATAATGTTAATACCACTCAAATTGTCACAAATGCTCCGGCGTCAGTGGTAACCTAGCAACGAGACTGTTCGAAAACATAGGTACATTTTATAATATTAAACTTTATGTTGCGAATATCTTGTAAGGACTTACTTACTGTGCGAGCAATGATAATATTGACATTTGTTTATCTCATTTAAGGTTTTAAAATTTAATGAAGATACTTTTCATCAGTTTAAAAATGAGAAAACCGTAGAGGAAACAGAAAAACTACTATATTTTAGCTAAAATATATTGTTTATAATAAATATACATCGGTCTTTAATTTTTTTTTTAATATACATCCTTTGAATCCATTTGAACATCCTTGCTAGTAACGATCGAATAACTTTAAGCTCGTATGTTAAAACGAATTTTTGAGAAACTTCTTTTTTGCACGTCAAATAATTGTGAACAATGTTGTTGTGGTGAATCAGCATCAGATAATGTCACTGGCAAACGTTTATTTCCGGAGAGAACAGGAAGAAGAATCAATCGATTGAACTTGTTCATTTTCAAGTGTGTTAAGAACGGACTTAGGCCTTCTTTTTCTTGACGAGGGTAGGTTTGTAGAACTTGACGTGGTAAGTATTTCAGGTGCAATATATGGGTATGTTTCCATATACTGAACATTAATAACACTTGACGCAATTGAGCCCGGATGAGATACTCTGTCGATGGAATTATTAGAATGCAATATAATGGTGTATCCCATTGTGCCCCGTGACATTTCGCATCTTGCCCCAATTACTATGTTAAAAGAAAATATAAAATAACGGTAAGACTAAAAGCAGTGTTAAAATTGCCCATCAACTTCAAGGAAAACGTAAAATAAAGGAGAAAATAATCATCAATCCAATACTATTTCTTACTTGATTCTGTAGTTTTGAAGGTGGTAGAACCAGTGCAGTTCGACCGGGGAAGTACCACCGCCACACCTATTTCTAGCGTGAAGCATTTCTTGCGTTTCGATAGAAGGGTGTGGTTGCCGGCACACTTTTACATGAGGCGACCATCATAGTCCTCGGGAGTAGCAACGCATCTGTGATCTGTGTGTTCTATATGAAGTAGATTACAGATGTCCATGGGCGGCAGTGACCACTTACCATCAGGTGGACTGCATGCTCGTTTGCTACTTCAATCAAATAAAAAAAAAAAAAAAAAAAGTTATTAACCCATTCTTTGCCGCCGTACCAATACGGGAACACTTACTTAAAGAGGGTAGATATTAAAACTAATGACATCAATTAATATTTTGTTACTTTAATGTGTTGTTGAAAGTGCAGTGTTAAAATATAAAATATAACGATAGTGGTAAGTTTAGCCGTTTTTCTGTATTGGAGTGTTAATTTTGATTGACGTAACAAGTATGGAGGTAAGTCCACTTTTCCTGTAATAATGCTAAATGTACAGTATGTAAGCAAAGAAATGCTGATGTTATTTCAAATTCAATCAATTACTGAACATAAACTTGCTTTTCTGGGTATTTTTACAAAGTGTTTGAAGTTTTACGACGTCGAAAATATTAGTGTGCCAATTTGGGTACAACGGCCACAAGTGTACATTTTATATGTTTCTTTTACAGTTCCATGATGAGTCTCAAACGATGTTTTACTACAAGTAACAACATCCAAGCACTGGAGGAAGCGATAAATGCAGTTTGCGAAGACAGTGACGATGGTTTGGAGTATGATTTAGCCACTATTCCTCCAGACCCTAGTGTTGTTAGTGACGAAGAAGAGGGTTTTGATGACGATATAAGTCCGTCAGACATGCCAAAAGACGTGCCCGGCAATATTGAAGTGTTTGTTCATAACGGTGATAATCTTTCAGATTCGGAACACACTAGTGATGATGAGTCGTTAGCTGTAAAAAGGGCACGAATGCAAACTGACACAGCCGCACCAACTAAAAAGCTAAATGTTACACCATCGATGCCACCATACGCTTGCGCATTCTTTTCATTGCACCCCCGGCAGCTTGGTCCGGCCCCCCCGGCCATTCGCGGCGATCCCTGTCTTTGGTAGGAGGCCTTGTCTCCTCTCTGAGATAGACGCGTGTGTGACACGTACGTTCGGCTAGGCTGCCCTACGCCCGCCGCCCCAGGCCAGCGCTCATGGCGGCGGGAGATCGTTGTTCTTCCGGCGCCTGGTGCCTATTCTTCTTAGAGGGGGGAGGCGTACGTCGTGAACTTCCACTCTTTCTGCTTCCACCTTCGCTCGCATAATTCGCTCGCAGAAGGAGGAGGCCGTCGGAGTGCCGACCATAGCATTGATTACTATCGGCAACGAGAGCCTGCCCTCCTCAATATTCAATCCCTCACAGAGGACACGACGCTCCTCAACCCGCGCTTCACACTTCGCTAGAGTGTGGTGCGCCGTGTCCTCGGGACTTTCCTCAAAAATGATGGCTCCGGGCCGTGGCCTCCTTGCCTATGCGACACAGGTATCTACCGAAGCAACCATGCAGAACAGAACTTTTGCCCGTCCTTCTTCTTCTAACATTGAGGGATTACAATAAGATGGTACTGATCATGTTCCTGAAAAGCTCCCTAAGCGCATGGATGCAAAAAGTGCAAGAAAACACTTTGCATTGAAAAACCCTGCTTTACTAATTTTCACTCTTAAGTGGCCATTGTACCAATTTGGGAACACCCCTGTAATTTCCTGAAAAATGTTATGTTATTTTTTTTTTCACATTTATTCTTTTATTTCTTGTACTAACAACGATTTAATAAATGATTTACTTGATTTAGGTTGTTCATTAATTATTGGCCTCAAATGGGTTAATGATAAAAAAATATTATATCAATTATGCCCTTAAACTAAATTTGATTGTAAATCAACAGTCATGGTCTATTGAGTATTGATTGAAAGCAGCTTCTGATGGGCTGCAGCACCATCTCGCAAAAGCGTTTAGTTTCTGGTATGTGGGCATGACCCGTCTTACTCGTCCGTCCTCTCGTCTTGTCTTATCATGCCTCTTGTTCCCCTAGACCGATTCTATGACAATGACAGTCAATGACGTCATTGCAAGATATGAAAAGGATAGTTGTTAATATAAGAAAGAGAGAAGAGAAGAGTCATTGTTACCATGTCTTATACAGTAAGTGATCAGGAACCTTATATCCGCAACATAAGGTATAATGTTATAAAATGTACCTATATTTACGAACAGTCTCGTTGCTAGGTTACCGCTGGTGTCGTAACAGATGCTATATTTGTGACAATTTGACTGGTTCATTGTGAATTTATGAATGTTCTGTCATTTGGAAGTTTATGATGTTGTTAACAATTAGAACACGTAGGTTGTGCCGATATTATTGAGCACTTTGGTTGTATCTAACAATGTGGATAGTTTGAATGCCTCTAACTATATGCTGCTGACTGTACCTAATAATTTTCTTTTCACGCATTAATAATAACGCGTGAGACGAAAATTTTAACGAGTGATAAAGTACGTTATTATAGTTTGTATGGTCTGAAAAAAGTTGAATTGCTTGCTCGTTATTTTTGTTTCTTGATTATAAATAGATTGTGGAAATAATTAGGACTCTTTTAATGGATCTCTCCTTTTTTGTGTTTACTTGATTATGTATTAGAATGTCCATCATATAATAATTCTTAGTATATATAGGTATACCATGATATGAATATTCAAGCTGAATGTTTTAACCAGCTCATTATTACATCTCAAACGTTCTTCAAAGTAGGACAATCAGACAGATTGACTGACATCCAAATACTATTCTTGATGACCAATATTAAAAATATTACGTTAATTACACACCTATTTCTAGCGTGAAGCATTTCTTGCGTTTCGATAGAAGGGCGTGGTTTCCGGCAAACTTTTACATGAGGCGACCATCATAGTCCTCGGGAGTAGCAACGCATCTGTGTTTGACTTCAGATAGAACCCATGTTCTGTATGAAATTGATTACAGATGTCCATGAGCGGCAGTGACCACTTACCATCAGGTGGACTGCATGCTCGTTTGCTACTTCAGTCAAATAAAAAAAAAATAGGATTCCGTACGTTAATTAACGTAATATTTTTAATATTGCCAACTTATTTGCTTACTTCGTCCGTGTCTCAGCTAGACACAAGGTTATATCGGTCGTCTATCTTTCCTACTGACCTACTTTTGTTATACTTGAACCCATCCCTTGATCTTGATTGTGATCTAGCCGCATATTAAAGTGTTAGACCCCTTTTTATTGTCTATTTATAGATCTTGCGAGGGTTATAACTTGAGTTTAATTTATTTCGAAATATGCTTTAGTAGCGTTTTTCAATTATGCCGCACATCACACTCTATATTTATAACAAAATATTACTATCTTAAAAAACGTACAAAATAAATGTTGTACTACGTCAAAATTATTTAGTACTGAAATCCTCAAAGTTTAATAATATTTTTCTATTTTTATCTTCAAAATTAAGCATTATTTTTTTAAATAAATAAGTGTTATTTTTCCTGACCGCCTGCAGCGGGTCCTCACATATGTTTCAGACATATCAATCTTATTAGAAGTCTTACATATATCTACCTTAGGAATGTTAACTGGTGTACTTTTTGGCCATAAGTTGTATGTCTGGTTACATCTTTTAAACCTGAAAGAATTAACACAAATACCATGCCTAAAAACTGAAATTGTCCGTGACATGATCTACCATTTATAAAATGTTCTTGTTAATTTTTTTCAGGTACTGAGAAAGAGAAAGGGCAGCTTGGTGTTGGCAAGTCTTGCATCTGCAATAGATTCGTCCGAACAGACGCCGATGACTACAACGTCGACCACATCTCTGTGTTGAGTCAGGTAAACACAACAAATGGGTGTTTATCTCACAAAGAAACTTACACCACAAATTACTTGGAACGTTGTAACCAATTGCTATGTCAAATGGTATTTTTCCTCTCGTGCGGGTTTATTTTCACTTACGGATCTAGTTCGCCGTAACCGTTGTCCTATCGCTTTACGTGCCCTTCCTGTCTTCACACCGCGCAGGAATCTTAAGAAACATAGTCACCTATTTCAAGATTACAAATGCGTATACAATGTTCCGTCTACATTAAGACATGAAAGCAAAAGATAACTACTGCCGCTCATGAACTTCCGTATTCAATTTCATACAGAAGAGCGGTTCTATCAGAAGTAGGATTGCTTCAAAAAGTTAGAGAATAGCAGGTTTCCAGCGAAAACTAAGAACTGCTTCACGTTCACATACTTTGCTATGTTTTTGAAAGGTCCTATAGAATATACTACATAATGGTGTTTTCTGTGTTCAATGTTTTACCAGCATTTAGGGTACAACCCATTATTGTCCCACTGCTGGGCACGGGTCTTCTTTCAGAATGACAGAGTTTTAGGCACTTGGCCATCCACCGCACTGGCCAAGTGCGAATTGGCGGACTTCATACACCTCCGAGAACTTTTTTTTTTAAGAACTCTCAGGTGTGTAGGTTTCCTCACGATCACCTTCACCGAAAAGCAGTGATAATTAATTTCTAATACGCACAGAAATCAGTGGTGCGTGCCTGGGTTTGAACCTCGGAGTGGGAGGGCAAGTTTCAAAGATTAGGCTATCACTGCTCTGAGCAGCATTTACTTAATAAAATTAGATTTAAACTCGTTAGATATCTGTTGAACAGCGCTCCTCATCCGTGTACACTTGAGTTTGAAACGAGAAAACGTAAAAAATGTAACAAAAACAACGTCGTTCACGACCGAAACGCTGAATAAATGATTTTAATACCCGTCGGGGTTCAACCATGCGTGTTTATTTTTACAAACTTCGTTATGAGGGTTTCTGAAATACGTTTTAGTGTCTCTGTCGTGTGTGTCCATTTTGAGGGGATGTGTCGCGAAATGCTTTAAAATTTGGAGTGATTTATGGACGCGGGAAAGGTACTTAGAGTTGGAAATAAACCAGCGGTAAAGACTGATGTCTCTGTATATGAGGATGTAGATCTAAAGAGATTGTATTTTTTAAATCTGGGAGTCTCTTAACAATACATTACACAGTAGTACCTACATATTTTTTTAAATTTAAATAAAGTGCGTTATTACTTATAGGGATCAATTAATTGCCTTGTTGGGAAAAAACAGCATCGATACATAGATAAAATCCGAATAAGCAATGTTGATTTAGAATTTTTCTCGAGGTTATCTAAGTGGAAAAATGATCAGAGTGAAATTAAAGATTCGTCACACAAAAGTTACAGTATAAAGTTCAAATGAAAATGAAAACAGAAGGATGGACAGGATGTAGGCTT
The DNA here is from genome assembly GCA_949699795.1 of Spicauda simplicius. Lineage (NCBI taxonomy): Eukaryota > Metazoa > Arthropoda > Insecta > Lepidoptera > Hesperiidae > Spicauda > Spicauda simplicius. Next base: position 9,930,670 of record OX453081.1, on the reverse strand, counting down.
AATTCAATTATTGTTCTTTCAGTTCAGTGTTAATTAAGGATTATCTTAAAATTGAGGAAAGCCGTCAGATTTTATATACAATTATTTTTATATGAATGAAGTAACAAATGAAATGTAGCAAATGAATATGCAGTCCACCTGATGTTAACTACCACCCATGAACGTCGTAATTTCACATGGGACAGGGGTCTATCTAAGGTCAATCAAAGCTGTTTTAAGAAGGAGGTCTAAGACGGGTATCTAATGTGAAAGTGAGTCGACAATCGATAAGGGGTGTAGCGATAGATGCCTCCTTTGTCAAATCATACGCATTCCAACATCTTGTCTTGCGGTGCTTCCATTACCAAAAATTAGAGATGCGCCAAATAATAGTTTCACCGAATAACCGAATACCGAATACTATTCGGTTTAACTTTCATCGAACTTGATATTCGGCCGAATTATTCGGTTTACCTTTTTCTAAAGAAACAACTGTGAAAGTGTGTTCATAAAAAATTAAAATGTTGTATTGAGGTTTAAAAATTATTGTTGATATACGAGTTTAGAAAAACTGCGAATTTGATTGAGATTTCAAAAATGTTGATTTGAAGTTTAATTACTTAAAATTATTAGCTTTATTCAACATACTCTTTATAGGATTTCTTCGACCTAAAACATAAATGTTACGTAAAATGTGTTGTCTTTTTGTTCTATATCGTGACGCGTCGCGAAGAAAGTAGAAAAAAACTCGAACGGAATATATTCGGTACCAAAACCGAATAATTCGGCCGAATACGAATAATTCGGCCGAATACAAATAGTGAAAGAATACCGAAATCGCCGAATACCGAATAACAACCGAATATTCGGCGCATCTCTACCAAAAATAATCAAGTAGAAGAGTTTCTTTGTTGAAGTTTCTTGGAATAATTGAATAAACTAATAATTGTCACAATACGACATACATACTCTAATTAGCGCAAGTGAGAACAATCGCGTTGTGGTCGTGTGGTGCGGTTGAGCCCTTTGCAACGTGACACACATACAGTTTGCCTTTGCGTTATATTTATATAAAAACTGTATGAATAACATTGTTATTTATTAATCTTATTTTTGTATAGATCTACAGGGTACAATACAAAACAAACATACATACACACACACATACAGGGGGAATACAAAATTAACTGAAATCTAGTTATTGGTAAATTATGGATATTTTTATCTGATTGAAGTAGCAAACGAGCATGCAGTCCGCCTGTAAGTGGCGATTGCCGCCCATGGACATCTGTGAGCAACTTCAAACAGAACATCGGTTCTATATAAAGTCAGTCACAGATGCGTTGCTACTCTTGAGGACTATGATAGTCACCTCATACAAAACTGTGCCGGCAACCACACCCTTCCATCGAAACGTAAGAAATGCTTGACGTTGGAAATAGGTGTGGAGGTAGTACTTCTCCGGACGATGTACCTCCTGGAATGAATTAAGGGAAGTAAAAGGTAAACGCTTGTTTACTAATCCCAACCCAGAAGTTAAACTCGTATACAGAATATATATTTCTTTTAATACCCTCTGCGATATATAATAACTAGGTTTTTACCTAAATAAAAATTATATGAATAGAAGTTAATGTTTATAAGGTTGTCCTGAATACGTCCTGACCTCCTGAAACCATTTATCAGTGCTGTAACTTTGGTAATGTGTACCAGGGATGTTGCGATGTTTTCTGATCCAAACCTATATGGGTATAAGTATTTACTTTTCCCCCTTTATTTTTTGTATTACGCTTATTTCACTCCGTTGAGTGACCTTAATTCCTTTTTTTTTGTCTTGTTGAATATGCGTAAAGTCCGTGGATGGAAGGGAAGTGATAATGTATAAGGAGGATCCGTCTGTAAAGCGGTTATAAAACATATTATCTCTAGAAAACAATAACAAACCTTCTATTTAATACTAGCTGAAACCCGCAGCTTCGCCCGCGTTAAAAAATCGGTGTATCGATTGATTGGATTAAGATTTTATTCCACGCTAAAAAGTAGCTTACCTATATGTAAATCCAGAGTGTCAGCTACTACCTACCAAATTTAATGAAAATGGCTCCAGCTGTTTAGACGTGAAGAAGTAACAAACATACACACTCGCAAACTTTTATCTTTATTATATTAGTATGAAGTATGATTCTTTCGATAGCAATCGAGGTTTTATCAGGTCACCAAAAATCAACCAATAGTTGACTGCAAAATGTGGTTTGTACAAAAAGCTCCTATTTAGCGAGCGAGCTAGCTGAGCGCCGTTTTTAGTCACGCTCAGTGCTTTTTGTACAAAGATACCTTTGTCCATTAAAGGAACAGTTAGGTCTTGCCGGACCACGTACCGATCTGGAATGACCCACTCTTAACATTGGAGATTAAGTAATATTACGACTGTGGATAAGTAAAGTTTTGCTATGTATTATAAACTTGCAACACGCTGCCGGGTCGATCTCTATGTCACTGTTGTAACAGCTTCTACATTCATAGCTCCACACTAAGATTTTCTCCTACTAGCTCTTGCCCGCGGCTTCGCCCGCAGCGTCAAAGGGAATTAACATTAAATTGCAAGTTAATTTGACTAACGCCATCTATTAACAACGTCTGGAACTATTCAATATGTATGAACTAATAAAATATCGATATTCTCATGGGAATGAGAAAGCGCGGTAAGAAGTAGCCCACGTCACTCTCCCCCCTCCTGTCTCCCAGCATATAAACCATATAATGTGGCGACGTGAAAGAGGAACAGACAAACACACTTTCACATTTATAATATTAGTATGGATGTCGTGGGTACCATGGACATACACGATAACGAATACACAAACAACCAGGCCATCTTTCAGAAATCTGTCTAGTCGTATATCGAATCCACAACCCACTGCGTGTCAGACTGGTCTGATGACAGCTCCGCCACGGAGGACGTTGAGGGATAGGGTGGTTGAAGGTCGTAATTTTGTACTGTTGGTACCTAGTTTTTTAATGGCTTCTTTTCGATGACACCACAATCACATACCCAGCTGCATGTCTGCATGCAGTGAGATGCATGTATGCAGTGAGATATGCAGCGTTTAATTTACACTTTATGAGTCTTAACAACGGAGTTTGGAATCCGGAAATTAATTAAATATTTTTTTTGCGGTGGATACCTGTTTACTCTTATATGAGGCGACTAACGTAACACTCAAGCGTACTAATATATCTAAATCGGTTGTGACAGATCCCCTTGTCTATAAGTAGTTGTTCATATATATCTGTAGGCTATAGAGGCCAGGTACCATTAGATAGACGTCTATGTTATGAAGGAATATTGCCCGAAATAGATAACTTCCTAAGAATGTGTACATATGTATAATTACATACACAAGCATACTTAGGCAGACTTAACTTAGACTGTCATTGAATCCATTTGCTGTTTGCTCTAAAATAAAATATAAACGTAGACTGAAATACACTAAAAATTGATGAAATAATTTTAATCATTATTCAAGACTAGCTTTTGCCCGCGGCTTCGCTCGCGTGGAATTTAGTCTGCCACATAAAAGTTTGCAAAGTGGTAGAGCAATGGTTCAACCAAGGAGGCATGACCGCCGCACCTATTTCTACCGTGAAGCAGTTCTTGTTTCATTTGAAGGGTGTGTCTGCCGGCTCACTTTTATATGAGGCGATCAGCATAGTCCTCGGGAGTAGCACCTGTGATTTACTTCAGATTGAACCCTTGCCCTACTTCCTAAGGCGATTAACATACGGTACCGCTCACTGCCACGGTAGGCGGTGAAGCGGATCTCATGTTGTATTGGGGTCTAAAAAATCCGTTGATGCCTCACAAACGTACACCGACTGGCCGCGCGGTCCAGCGGTGTTCTCATCACCACCGTGTCTCCGCGCGAACGACAGTGCGGGGGGTCGGCGCCCCAAACACGGGCTGGCGCCTAACCGCGCGGTTCATCGTTGAAGCATAATGCATTTCGATGTCGAAAAGTTTATTTTGATGATCGGTCCATCCGCGCGTACAGGTGCGTAAACCGCCTTACCGCGCGGGGCACCGTTATTCGCGGCGGTGCGCGGTGCTTTGTGTTAATCGCCGAAATCAGTGTGTTCAAATTTCAAATCACAGGCACGTATATTAATTTGAATTAGTTTTGTCGGCAACAGATATTAATGCTTACTCTGAAATTAAAAGTTTTAGGAAAGGGTCCCAAAACGCCTGACGGTTACCAACGCGCAGTTGGCTAGCGTGGTCAACTACGATCTAAACTACTGCTAATCTGACATATGTGCCGAGTTGTGTTACATTAAAAGGTCGATGACGATTGAATAACATATTTAACCTTTCCGCTGTTTAATTCTCATTGACTTTTTTCTTTTTTGTCGAGGGAGGAACCTTCAAAAGGTACGCCGTGGGAGCGACGTAGGGTTATCTGGGATTCTTATAGCACCAGGACTCCGGGATCTTCAAAGGAACGCAACTGGAGTCCTCTGACTGCATTGCTCCATCGGGCTCCTCCCAAGTGAGCGGCTGGGCCCACCACTCCATCTGGTCTTTACCACGATATGCGACCACACGTATGCCACCGTCCTTCCCGGGATCGCCTGGCTGGACGGTTCAAGCTCCGTCCATCCTGGCTCTCACGATAGCATGAGACCACACATTCTGACATCTTTCCCGAAGTTGCTGACTGGGTGTTTGGAGCTCTCCGTCTAGCCGCCCGCAACCTCGAAAGCTCCCTTTTAGTTGCCTCTTACCACAGACAGGGGATACCGTAGCCTTATTCCCGGAACTACAGAGACGTCATTGACCTTTCACATTTTGCTCCGTGTTTTATAACCATTCAAATATTAATATCATACAATTTCTTTGTATACGGCGGCGGCACACGGCGTGTACTGCCGATCAATCAATTGACTACGCAATATGTTATACTCGTAATATCTTCTAAACTACTTATCCAATTTACATGGTGTAAAAGGCAGATTCAATCGTTATTAGATGCTTGATTTTTTGAAATCATTTATTTTGATAAGGATTAATATTTAGTTTGGATAAAACCCATGGAAACATCAACTTGATATTTTTAAAATTTTCAGAGTATAAAAAGAGTTATTGTGGGTTATACATAAAATATAGACATATGCTGTCGCGGACTTTTATTTAGATCTATGTGAGCCAAACAATCCCCCGGTACATTATATTTGGATATCTCCAACGGTTTAGGCAGCGTACGCGAAGATAGCTCTCAGAGCACAACTTTTTTTCCGACTAACCTGATATTTCTCGTTATATTATAACCTTATAAAAAAAAATCATTACAAATTACAGCCCATGTGTTATTCTGATGTATAACCTATATTACTGTAAAGTTTCAACCTAATCCGTTGAGTAGTTTTTGCGTGAAAGAATAACAAATACACATACATCCTCACAAACTTTCGCATTTATAATATTAGTAGGATTGAAAAAAAAATCTAGATTCCTTTGACCTTGAAATCATCAAATTCTAGTTTTCGCTTGCCTTCAATGGATACCAAGACAATTTAACTGCAGATGAAGAACAATAAAGGCTCCTTATTCTCGGGTTTTATGTTTTGCCAATATATCGTGAATACAGAAACCGTCAATGACCAGCAGTGTTCAAAGAAAGCTGGCGCGAAAAAAGACTGCTCAGAAAATTTTTCTTTGTACCGACTACGTCCGCGAATGTTTTTTTTTTTTTTTTTGCCGCAAATACAAGAAAATGGTTGTATACATTGTGGTCGGACTCCGGAAGCACCGCCGCCACACGTACTTCTGTCTAATAACAGCATTGCGTTGCTATGTTCTGATCAGAAGGGTTTGGTAAAGTCGATCCAAAGCAACGTATCTGTGGCAAATTGTAGGTAGGACTTCTAAATTGTCTAGGCTTGATTACAGATTCATGGACGACAGTGGCCATAATCTGATGAGATTGACAGCAGGCTCGTTTGCCATCCACGTTATAAAAATATGGTCCCATTTTTTAATCGTACTAGGTTTTAATGTACTCTACAATACATCCATCCATCAGCCTTTGAAAGTCCACTGGACATAGGCCTCCCCTAATTTGCGCCTCCGACCGGTCCTGAGCCATCTGAATCCAGCGATTATCCGCCGTCTTCTTCAGGTTATCAGTCTACCTGATCGGGGGGCGGCCTGCATTCCTTTTCCCAGGTTTGATCTCCATTCGAGGACTCTTACACCCCATCGGATATCTGTCCTACGAACAATGTGGCCTGCCCATTGACCATTCAGCCTACTAATTCCGAGAGCTATGTCGGTAACTTTCGATCTCCTACGGATTTCATCATTACGAATTCTGTCGCGTAGAGAAATACCAAGCATAGCTCTCTCCATAGCTCACTGAGCGACTTTGAGCTTACACACGAGGGTCACAGTAAAGAACCACGTATCCGCGCCGTTACTACAATGTACTCTACATGTTGCAATTGTTAAACTGATTTCATTGTTCGCAGTCGGACTTCAGCGGGCGCGTGGTGAACAACGACCACTTCCTGTACTGGGGCAGCGTGCAGAAGGAGCAAGATGAGCAGGAGTACAGGTTCGAGGTCGTCGAGCAGACAGAGTTCGTCGACGATGCGTGCTTCCAGCCGTTTAAAGGTGGGTGGAGATGTCTGCTAGTATACTAGTGATATCGTATAGTATATTATGATTATTCTGGTATCGTATGATATCTCTCGACAACCTATTATTGTCCCACTGGTGGGCACGGGTCTTCTCTCAGAATGAGAAAGTTATAGACCATATTCCACCGCGATGGCCAAGTGCGAATTGGTGGACTTCACACACCTCCGAGAATTTTTTTTGAAGAACTGTCGGGTGTGTAGGTTTTCTCACAATATTTTCCTTCACCGAAAAACTTTGATAATTAATTTCTAATACCATAAATCAGTGGTGGTTTGAACCTCGGACCTCCCGATTGAGAGGGCAAGTTTCGACCATTACGCCATCACTGCTCTAAGGTCAAGCTAAGTATTGTTATTTAATTGAAACCATTCCTCAAATTGCAGTCGGCAAAACCGAAGCGTACGTGAAACGCTGCGTGGCCACGAAACTCCAGTCGGCGGAGAAGTTGATGTACGTTTGCAAGAACCAGTTGGGCATCGAGAAGGAGTACGAGCAGAAACTGATGCCCGATGGAAAGCTGAGCGTGGACGGATTCCTCTGTATCTATGACGTCAGCCTTGTGCCTGGGAGGAGCTGGGAGAAACAGGTGAGCTTTGCATTTTTTTTGTAACATTGAAGGTGGTAGAACCAGTGTAGTTGGACCGGGGAAGTACCACCGCCATACCTATTTCTAGCGTGAAGCATTTCTTGCGTTTCGATAGAAGGGTGTGGTTGCCGGAAGACTTTCACATGAGGCGACCATCTTAGTCCTCGGGAGTAGCAACGGTGTATGTAATAGCTGTGGCGGTGGTACTTCCCCGGTCGAACTACACTGGTTCTACCACCTTGAGTTACTATTACTTGTTTAGTAACTTTACAGTACTTTCTGTTGGTAAAAACAAAACTAAGACTCACCTTTACCCTTCTGTTTATTCCAGAACGAAATCCTAGCAGCAATACTCCAGAACATCTTAAAGCTTAAGAAGCCGGTGGTCCTCGTGACGTCCAAGAACGACGAAGCGTGCGAGCAAGGCGTGAGGGAGGCGGAACGCCTGGTCCAACGCAAGGAGTTCAAGGGCAACATCCCCATAGTGGAGACGTCCAGCCATGAGAACGTTAACGTGGACCAGGCGTTCTTCCTCTTGGCGCAGATGGTTGATAAGTCCAAGGCGAGGATTAAGGTGGGTTTACTGATACTTGTACTTGGTATTCTACTCATTATGAAGCACGGTTTCGACGACCCGCTTGGCGGTGCGGTTACCATACAAGTCTGTCAAGTCAAGGTCTTGGATTTGATTCCTGGCTAGACAGGTATCTGAATTATTAGTTCATATTCTTATTCTGGGTCCGGGTGTTTGTGTATTCGTCTTTGTGTGTACTCAAGACACAGGAGAAACTCGTACTGTGGGACTATGAGTGTAGAAAGCGTTTTTTTTCTTATGCGTAAAAGGATGATAACGTGTTTATGATAGAGAGATGAGTTAGTAAATAACGGGATATGTACAAGCTGTGAGTATTTATCTCTATGAAATAGGATGTTGTGTGCATTTGTGAGATGGAGAGACAAATTACTTGAAAATGAGTAGACAAGGAGAGTATGAAGCCGGTAGTCCTAGTGACGTTATAGAACGACGAGGCGTGCGAGCAAGGCGTGAGGGAGGCGGAACGCTTGGTCCAACGCAAGGAGTTCAAGGGCAACATCCCCATAGTGGAGACGTCCAGCCATGAGAACGTTAACGTGGACCAGGCGTTCTTCCTCTTGGCGCAGATGGTTGATAAGTCCAAGGCGAGGATTAAGGTGGGTATACGATATTTGTACTTGGTATTCTACTCATTATGAAGCACGGTTTCGACGACCCGCTTGGCGGTGCGGTTACCATACAAGTCTGACACGCAGTGGGTCTTGGATTCGATTCCTGGCTAGACAGGTATCTGAATTATTAGTTTATATTCTTATTCTGGGTCCGGGTGTTTGTGTATTCGTCTTTGTGTGTACTCAAGACACAGGAGAAAATCGTACTGTGGGACTATGAGTGTAGAAAGCGTTTTTTTTCTTATGCGTAAAAGGGTGATAACGTGTTTATGATAGAGAGATGAGTTAGTAAATAACGGGATATGTACAAGCTGTGAGTATTTATCTCTATGAAATAGGATGTTGTGTGCATTTGTGAGATGGAGAGACAAATTACTTGAAAATGAGTAGACAAGGAGAGTATGAAGCCGGTAGTCCTAGTGACGTTATAGAACGACGAGGCGTGCGAGCAAGGCGTGAGGGAGGCGGAACGCTTGGTCCAACGCAAGGAGTTCAAGGGCAACATCCCCATAGTGGAGACGTCCAGCCATGAGAACGTTAACGTGGATCAGGCGTTCTTCCTCTTGGCGCAGATGGTTGATAAGTCCAAGGCGAGGTGCGTTTACTGATATTTGGACATACTTTTGCAAAAACGAACCAACGAGTTTTCCTCCTATTGTTATTAAAAATGTTGATGATTTTCAATAATATCATATTTGTATACATAGAACAAATTATTTTGTGCAACATTTTAAATAGATTTTATTAAAAATAACCTAAAATTATACAGTATACAAAATTTTTACAAAAATGGCTTTTTCTCAAAACTGTTGGTGTGTGGGTTGATTCTGTTTTCCACAAGTAGGTCCATTTGTACTTGGTATTCTACTGATTGAAGTTATGAAGAATATTTGTGGGTTCGTGTGTATTTTAAACAGATAATTTACTGAAAAATAGGACTCTACCTAAATGTAATTACAGATTTATTCACTTATTTGTGAGGAATAAGAGGAATATATCACTTCGAATTTAAGTCAGTGGGTTTATGTTTTTAGACCGGTACTCTAATCTACAATAACAGTTTAAAATCTAGTGAACTAATGGTATTAGTTGCAAGTGAACATATATGAATAGTTCCGCTTTCAGTGTAAGATTACTTGACGACCGGTCAGCCCGAAGCACCGTATTATATGTTATGAATAACGTTCGAAATGGGAAAAGAATGTAAAATGGACGTACTGTCAATGCGTTATTTTTTATTTAAACATTTTATTGATCATATATATTCGTATTTCATCCAGTAAGAAATACTAACCGGTGGGCATCCATACCTTCCATCGTAATGCACGAATTGTTAATGTGACTGCTGTTAACTTGACAATCTGAATTACAATAACATATTAATTATTTCTTAACTTTATAGGTGGCAAATTACGCCGAAGCGCAGCGAATAAGAAGAGAGGCGTTAGATTTCGTAACGGAGGCCTTCACCCAACTTATTAGAATACATGTGCAAGACCATAAGTAAGTACATAATTTTAGACTAATTTTATCATTAGGATTGATCCATATGGAATATATTAACGATATGCGGTTTTAAAATTTCTTTCAAGCCAGTATTTCGACTCAGGTATTGGAATAGTTTACTATTCAAACACCTGGGTCGAGATGTGCGTATTAGAAATAAATTATCACTGCTTTTCGGTAAATGAAAACATCGTGAAACTTACACACCCGAGAGTTCTTTAAAAAAAAGTTCTCGGAAGTGTGTTCAGTCCACCAATTAGCACTTGGCCAGCACGGTTGACTGTGGCCTAAAACTCTCTCATTCCGTGAGAAGACACGTGCCCAGCAGTGGGACAATAATGGATTGATGACGACGTTTGAAACGTAGTTATGGCGAAATTAAAAACTGTTTGATATGTATGTCTTTGGGTTGCATATTAAACAGTTTATAATTGTACTTATATTGTTTATATATGCTTTTACATGCTTTTTTATAAGATTGAAATAACAAGCATCATGCAGTTATCTGACGTTAAGTTGCACTGGTTTTACCACCTGGCTGTATACTATTGTCATTAATTGTTATTTTCTTTTCGTTCGCTTGCAGGGAAATGTGGTCGGCAGTGAGCAAAAGGTTGTGCCACTACCCGGAATGGATTAAGTTTGTGCAACAGTTTGGAAATGATGGTACTCAGGTAAGTGTATAAAGTTGGTTGGGACTGAGAATCACTACATAGTATAAAACAAAGTTGCTTCCCGCTGTATGTCCCTTTGTATGCTTATATCTTTAAAACTACGTTACGGATTTTGATGCAGTTTTCTTTAATAGATAGAGTAATTTTTAGGGAAGGTTTTATATGTATAATACATCAATATATTCGCCGGGTCAACTAGTTAGGAATAATTATCAAGGTTCAATTTATTAACTTTATTAGATAATTTTATTATTGCAGGTTGTCTTCCGTCGTCACATAAGAAGATTAAAAGAAGAGAGATCGGCCAAGAAGCTACGTAAGCAGTTGGCGAAACTACCACAAGTTCTGTCCCGTATGCAGCTTCCTACAGAGGAGTTGCAAGAGAAGTAAGTTCATGATATCTGTATGTAGCGAAGAGGTCGAGAAGGGTGAATGATGATATGTGGTGAGGGGCCGTTCAGATATTACGTAAACACTATTGGGTGGTGGTGTGGGGGGGTCTATGTTTTGCTTATTTTGGATGACATGATTGGCGGGGTCTAAATGATGATTACGTCATCGCTAGTTATTTACTTTTTTACAATACTGTACGAAAACATACATTTTTTATTGAAAAATGTTTACGTAAGCACGGGGGGAGGGGTTAGAGCTTCGCTTACTTTTGCTGACAACAGTGATGGGGGGTGGTAAATAATTGTAATAAATCTGCTTACGTAATATTTGAACGGCCCCTGATCGGTATTTATGTTCCTTTTATTAGTTTTTTAGGAGAGGCCTATTCTCTGATGAACTCCTCTAGTAAAAGGGATTTTTATTAATACTCATCACGTCTGGTGTTGATGGTAAACAGAAAGACCCTGTCCATTTCTTGGATGTTGTCTCTTTATCGCCACCTAACACATCCATGGACAGGGAGAGAGTAATGCTATTAGGGGCCGTTACCACACCGCACACGGTTTTAATGATTGAAACGTTATATTGTTTTGATATTGGAATTTAATCCCTTCAACAATTTTTTTCTTAAATTTTCAAGGCATATCGCCATGGACCTAAACGACTATTATTCTTTGTTCATTTCGTTCATCCTGAATCATACTTGCTTAACAACAAAACGATATTTATTTCTAACCTTAAGCACTTTATGCGTTTCGTTGGAAGATTGTGATTGCCGGCACACTTTTATATGAGGCGACCATCTTAGTCCTCGGGAGCAGCGACGCATCTGTGATTGACTTCAGATAGAACCCTATGTTCTGTATGAAGTTGCTTACAGATGTCGCAGGGTGGCAGTGACCACTTACCATCGGGTGGACTGCATGCTCGTTTGCTACTTCAATCTTATAATGAAAAAAATACAACTAACCAACGTCCGGCATTGACCACCTACCATCAGGTGGACTGCATGCTGGTTTGCCATTTCAATCTTATAATAAAAAAATACAACTAACCAATGTTCGGCATTGACCACCTACCATCAGGTGGACTGCATGCTCGTTTGCTACTTCAATCTTATAAAAAAAATCTAACCAACACTTAATTCTCCTTTTATTTCTATTCTTTAAGCTCTGTAATGTCTAAATTAGCTGCTGATATACACATATACATATATATAAACATATATATTCACAATTTATTAAGTCGGTATGTCATACTTTTGTATACTCCTCTCTTGCACCCTTAAAATGTTTTCCTTCAACCAATGAGGTTTTCTGGAAGAGATTGCTATTTTAGTAATAAGACCGCCTGTTGTACTTTCCATTGTATCTTTTGTTGTTGTTACCTATGTTTTAGGTGTACAATAAAGAAATTTTGTATTGTATTGTATTAATCGATTGCAGCGACTGGTCGATGGTGGTCCGTCAGCTCCGCTCGCACCGCGACTTCTCCGTGTACTTCAGCTGCGCGCGCACGCACTCGTCCGGCTCCGGCTCCGGCTCGGAGCCGCCCAGCCCGCGGGCGTCCGATACGACGTTACGGGTCGGGGAACGGGCGCGGTGTCAGGTGGGTGGCGTGACGTCATTAGTACATTATACACTGAGTGGGTGATGTGTCTCCGACGGCTGTCTGTCTCTCTGTCACGACGCTGCGGGTCGGGGAGCGGGCGCGGTGTCAGGTGGGTGGCGTGACGTCATTAGTACATTATACACTGAGTGGGTGATGTGTCTCCGACGGCTGTCTGTCTCTCTGTCACGACGCTGCGGGTCGGGGAGCGGGCGCGGTGTCAGGTGGGTGGCGTGACGTCATTAGTACATTATACACTGAGTGGGTGATGTGTCTCCGACGGCTGTCTGTCTCTCTGTCACGACGCTGCGGGTCGGGGAGCGGGCGCGGTGTCAGGTGGGTGGCGTGACGTCATTAGTACATTATACACTGAGTGGGTGATGTGTCTCCGACGGCTGTCTGTCTCTCTGTCACGACGCTGCGGGTCGGGGAGCGGGCGCGGTGTCAGGTGGGTGGCGTGACGTCATTAGTACATTATACACTGAGTGGGTGATGTGTCTCCGACGGCTGTCTGTCTCTCTGTCACGACGCTGCGGGTCGGGGAGCGGGCGCGGTGTCAGGTGGGTGGCGTGACGTCATTAGTACATTATACACTGAGTGGGTGATGTGTCTCCGACGGCTGTCTGTCTCTCTGTCACGACGCTGCGGGTCGGGGAGCGGGCGCGGTGTCAGGTGGGTGGCGTGACGTCATTAGTACATTATACACTGAGTGGGTGATGTGTCTCCGACGGCTGTCTGTCTCTCTGTCACGACGCTGCGGGTCGGGGAACGGGCGCGGTGTCAGGTGGGTGGCGTGACGTCATTAGTACATTATACACTGAGTGGGTGATGTGTCTCCGACGGCTGTCTGTCTCTCTGTCACGACGCTGCGGGTCGGGGAGCGGGCGCGGTGTCAGGTGGGTGGCGTGACGTCATTAGTACATTATACACTGAGTGGGTGATGTGTCTCCGACGGCTGTCTGTCTCTCTGTCACGACGCTGCGGGTCGGGGAGCGGGCGCGGTGTCAGGTGGGTGGCGTGACGTCATTAGTACATTATACACTGAGTGGGTGATGTGTCTCCGACGGCTGTCTGTCTCTCTGTCACGACGCTGCGGGTCGGGGAGCGGGCGCGGTGTCAGGTGGGTGGCGTGACGTCATTAGTACATTATACACTGAGTGGGTGATGTGTCTCCGACGGCTGTCTGTCTCTCTGTCACGACGCTGCGGGTCGGGGAGCGGGCGCGGTGTCAGGTGGGTGGCGTGACGTCATTAGTACATTATACACTGAGTGGGTGATGTGTCTCCGACGGCTGTCTGTCTCTCTGTCACGACGCTGCGGGTCGGGGAGCGGGCGCGGTGTCAGGTGGGTGGCGTGACGTCATTAGTACATTATACACTGAGTGGGTGATGTGTCTCCGACGGCTGTCTGTCTCTCTGTCACGACGCTGCGGGTCGGGGAGCGGGCGCGGTGTCAGGTGGGTGGCGTGACGTCATTAGTACATTATACACTGAGTGGGTGATGTGTCTCCGACGGCTGTCTGTCTCTCTGTCACGACGCTGCGGGTCGGGGAGCGGGCGCGGTGTCAGGTGGGTGGCGTGACGTCATTAGTACATTATACACTGAGTGGGTGATGTGTCTCCGACGGCTGTCTGTCTCTCTGTCACGACGCTGCGGGTCGGGGAGCGGGCGCGGTGTCAGGTGGGTGGCGTGACGTCATTAGTACATTATACACTGAGTGGGTGATGTGTCTCCGACGGCTGTCTGTCTCTCTGTCACGACGCTGCGGGTCGGGGAGCGGGCGCGGTGTCAGGTGGGTGGCGTGACGTCATTAGTACATTATACACTGAGTGGGTGATGTGTCTCCGACGGCTGTCTGTCTCTCTGTCACGACGCTGCGGGTCGGGGAGCGGGCGCGGTGTCAGGTGGGTGGCGTGACGTCATTAATACAGTATATTGTATTAATACGTGAAGCAAAAACTTGTGATGCATTTTTAAGTAGTATGCCGCGGACGGATTAGTATGAAATTTTGCACGGTTATAGTGGACGTAGAGAAGGAATGCAGATTGTAGGTTTTTTTTTTCAAATAATGCATAAAACATACAGAAAATCAACTAAAAACACATTACTCACACTACCGTGCATTTGTTACATTAGACGTTCACAAAGTTCACGCTCATGACCGTAGTTTTTCCCGTTCCACTAGCTCGCGAGCGTTACTGACATAATCTCTAGTGGAACGATTACTTCGACCTACCTTATTAGATAGGTCGTGGTAAGCTTCGCGTGGGCGTAAGTCATGACGTCATGAGTGACGTAATCGCCGCGACCACAACGACCGCGGTCGTCTTGTGGAACGACGTTCGGGCTTCGTGAGCGTCTTCTGGAACGTGCCCTTAGTGAGTGATATCGTGTGGCGTGACGTCATTAATATGTGACAGACAAATAGAGATACAACGATATATGGATAATACGGATATATGGATAATTTCATCTATCATTGATATTAAACCCTATAAACATTGACAATAAATCCATTAATCACGTGATGTTTTTTTGGCATTTTTTGATCCGCCCTCCCCCTTTGTCATACGTGGTGAGGTTTAAGACTACCCCCCCATTCCCCGCTATATCACGTGTATTTTTTCGTAGCTTCAAAGAATCTATTTATCATCTAATTTTATTTTATGTATTGTACGCGTTTGACAAAAAATAAATACATGTAACGCCGCTTTTCGGTTGAGTCTCGCGAGCTGGTCGAAAAAATAAGTAAACGTGATATATAACTCCCCTCGTGGGGAGGGGGGTTATATATCACGTGTACTTATTTTTTTTTTTGTGATAATTCGTGATTATTTTATGGACCTCACATGATTAATGGACAGCCACTAATAGCGGGGTTTTACCGTTGTGACGTCATGTGACGTGACCGTGGTCAGGGACGGAAAACTGTTAGTGACATCAACATAGTTCGTGACTTCATATGGGTGGTAATAGTATGGTTTTGACCTTGATGGCGTCACGCGTCGTGACTGCGGTCAGGGGCGGATGACTGTTATTGACGTCGATGCATTATCTCTCATTCAATGGCCTTTTGAGGAAATTTTTGAATAAATAAATATCTGAAGGTGATATATGATTGTTTTAGTGGGTAAGGTTATGAGGAGGATATTTTTAAGCGTAAGACAATTCGTGGTCATAGACGATAGATTGTATAATGATGAAATTGTATGATGATGAAAAGAAATATGAATAAATAACAGAAAAAGGCAATTATATAAATATTAATCTTGTGTATCTCTCCTGCTTTATACAATACACATTTGGGACAAGAATCAAATGCTAAACACTTCCCTAAAATATGTGCCTTGATTTATCTTTAATTTCATACATATACTTGTTACAGACGTTAGGTCAATCTCAGAAGATTCCGTATGAAATCCTTGAGACGAACGAAGCGGCTTCCGTATTCAAAACATTCCTTCACGAAGCACAGGAAGAGCAGAGAAATTATGAGTAAGTTTATTACGAGACTGTTATTGACATAAGTGGAAAGTTTTTATAATAAGTGTGATTTAAAAAATAAAACATGGAAAACAAAAATAATTATAACCTTAAAGTTTAATGATTTTCTACACTCATAGCCCCACACTAGGATTTTCTCCTGTGTCGTGGGTACCTTAGATACACACAAGACGAATACACAAACACCCAGACCCAGAACACGAATCTAAACACACCTGTCTGGCCGGGATTCAAACCCGGGACCCATTGCGCGTCAGACCAGTATGGTAACCGCTGCGCCACGCGGGTCATCCTGTTTCGGTTACATTATAAAATCTTTTTAATTGATCAGATTTTCAGTACTTAATTCCATAAAGCACTATTCTATATCATTAAATCAATTTTCAATTAAAAATACTAATTTCAATGAATTGGTAAAAGTCTACACAAAATATACGAAACAAATGTATGGGTGTAAACTTTAAATATTTCGATCTTAATATAATACCAGATGGTGCCAGCAGTTCAAGCGTCTTCTAGAAGAAACGGGCTACGTGACTCCCGGCAAGCAGCTGTCGGAAGTGAGAGTCCTCCTCATGGGAAGGGAGTGTTACGAAGCCCTCTCCGAGGAGCAACAGCAAAGGGTGTATGACCAGCATCAGCGACAGATACAGCGTAGGGCGAAACATAATCTGCAGGTTTGTTTGTATGTTTTATGGATTGTCTGGTGACCGGTCAGCCCAAAGGACTTTAGTAGTACAAATTCCTTTGCATGATACAATGATAATGATCATGTGACCACCAGTTACACATATAGTTTACCTGGCTTACACATGGGATATTCAATTACCCTGGCTAAAGTGATCAAGTCAAGCGGAGCCGGGGGATTAGGCTAGTATAATACGATAATATCTGTATATTTTGAAGGTGGTAGAACCAGAGGTGTGGGGTGTGAACGGGCCTATCGCTAACTTGAGTGATTTAAATAGCATCAATTTGTTTGGTTTATATTGAGTATTTTGAAATGTGTCGCTTATAGGTGTACGTGTATTGTATTCATTTGCATATTTCTTGTTTATTATCATTGTTGTAAAACGTTTTTAAGTACGAGTGATTAAACGTAACAAGAAATGAACTAGTTAACATTTCTATATAATACCGTATAACACTTCGTATAAATGGGACTATTATTTGCTATGCTTTGAAAATCCATTGAATTAAAATATAAGATTTTTTAAGGGAATAAAAAAACTGTTTTTTGACGTGACAACGTCTTATAATTCGATGGAGCCGGCTGCACGGACCAAAAACATGACTCAGGCGGCGTTACCTGGCTCTGAGGCGTTCCATTTAAGGCTTGATTTGCAAGCGAGAGCGCAGAACGAGATACAAAGAAGCACAATCGGCCTCCGCGTTCGGCAGCGTTCGACATCTGTCTCTCTCTCCTACTTGAGTGATCGATGCGTTGACATTATTATATTTATGCGTACTACTCGACCAAAACAATTAGGCGCACGACAGTTGAAACTTCATTAGAACTAGGGATTTCCCATCCCGATACGAAGTATATTCTATTACCAAATACCAAAAGTATGTAGGTATACCATTATTAAAACATACACCATAGTGGAGTATGTTCAATAGTCGAGTATTTATTAAAGCACTTTCATGTACATAATATATTCGCAGATATGGAATATTTTCTTTCTTTTTTTTATGTGTGTAAGAGACTATGCCTGTTGGAGCACACATTCAATTTTCTACTTCGGAGACAGGAATACTGATTACCCAATACTCTTCTCTTGTTAAAAAAATGCATATTTTGAATGTAAGAGTTCTTTCTCCTCCACGAATAGTCTTTTTCCTACCCATTTTAAGCTTTATTGGCGAATAATCAACTAATTTAATAATAACTTTAAAAATTCAACAATCACTCATTAAACTAACATTATAAGGAAATAACATTAAACACATGCTGGCTAACGTAAACACCTAGACGATACACGACTGCACGTCACTAGGGGACGCGCGGGGACAGAAGCGAGGTGCGGGGTACGGAACCGCTTTTGTTTCATGCGCCTAATTGTTGTGGTCGAGTAATACAAATAAACGTAACTTGATCAATTCGATTGTGATTTCCATTTACCTCCTTCTCTATATCCATACAAAATATCTATCAAACAAATAGAATTAAAATTTTCTTATGAAAAATGCAACCATTTCATCAGTATTTTCTTATGACGTTGTCACGTTCAACTATCGTCAGACTTTACAGATAACCGATATTTTTTGTAAATAAATATATACATTTTTTCAGGAGTTACTTTTAGAACATGCTGACCTATTTTATCACTTCAAAAGCATATCGCCCACTGGAACGATCACTCAGGAAGATATAAAAGAGATCACCGATGTATTACAAGATGACTTTCGGTATGTCTTAATCCTTTGTGTTTTTGATATGAAATAAGTGTTCTGCATGAGTCTAAAATAAAACTGTGCGAAGGAATTATTAAATACTCAGTGATGTATATGTATATACTACTTGTTATATCTTTAGAGGATATAATTAGGTGCCAAATTAATAGTCGAGACGACTGTTTGGAGAGTAATATTTTATTTTACGAAAAGGAAATGCGAATTGGAAAATACAGATAATGTAAACGGAACTTATGACACAGATAAAAACAATTGTCACAGATAAACTAACATCAAGTCCTGTGCTCACACAGATTATAAATATACAGATATATAACTGTCTATTAGTCACATTAGTTGCGCCGCAACACTACTTACTATTTCTCTTGTTCATACATATATTAAAAATGAAAATTCCACATAGCTCTATTTCGCTATTTTTTGCAACAAATAAGGAGTCAGGCAATTGGTAATAGGTGATAAATTGATAATATGATAATAAGTAGTAATTTAATAATTTCATAGAGCCAAAATTGTTGAATGTAAAGGAGAGATTAATTTAATTTAACAGATTTATAGTTTAAATCATGTGGTAACATTTAGTTTTTATGTTTTAAAATCCATCAACTCTATGAAAAATTATAAAATTTAAAAATTAAGCGTGTTGTACCACGTGGTACTGTTTGTCTTTGATAATACTATTAAAGTGTATGAAAATATTAAATTATAAATAGCTATTTTTTACTTATGTAAACGCATACAGTATAAATTATTTTATTGCAAAAACGAAATTATGTAAATAATCTAAAACATTAATTACAGATACAAGATGCTGGACCGAATGGAACAAGATCGAAAGCTGATGCTTTTCCAACATTTGGGTTTCGTGCACTGTCCCATGAGAGAACACTGTCCAGCCGGCTCGAATTGTCTTGACGCCACTCTGCCTGTCATATTAAATACTAGAGTAGGGTGAGTGGCATAACCGTTACATTATTAAGAGTGCGTTCCATTAGACGTTTACAAAGCTCACGAGCGCGGTTTTACCCGTTCCACTAGCTTGTGAGCGTTTCTGACATACTCTCTACTGGAACGATCACTTCGACCCACCTTATTAGATGGGTCATCACGAGCTTCGCGGGGCGGAAGTCATGACGTCATGAGTGACGTATTCGCCGCGACCACAACGACCGCGGTCGTCTTGTGGAACGACGTTTTGGGCGTTTAGGGCTTTGTGAGCGTCTTCTGGAACGCGCCCTAAATGCTTATGTTTTCCTGTGTATTTTCAAGGCTTATTATGACGCCGAATCTTAATTCTTTCGTCCCCCTTTTAATTATAATTTTTAATAGGACAACATGGTTCGACCGACATACTATCTCAATCTTTATTCTAGCGTAATGCAATTCGTTCGTATCTGTGGACGTGTATGGTTGCCGGCTTACTTATTTAGAACTTTCGTATAGAATTGAAGGACCTTCCTTACAGTTCTATACATTACATGCACATTGTTGTCCATGAACGGCAGTGACCAACTACGGATCGTAATCAGGTGGACCGCACGGTCGTTTGCAACTACAATCACATAAAAACATGTGTGTCTGTTCGTCAGGTCGTTAACGTCTACGGGCGAGTCTCAGTGCCTCGCGGGCCCGCCCGCCGCGCCCTGGGCGCTCACCACCGACTCTAATCAAATCAACGTCATCATCCTGGGGGTGAGTGGAAATACATTTTACATACAGAACATACAAAATTAAGTATGGCTGTATTGTCTGTCGCTTGCTGAGAATACCTTTGACTGCGCGCCGAACCAATGTATCGATCCTCAAGGATCTTAAGATCCTGGATTCCCCTAGGCTCTCCAGCATTTGCCTGCACCGAATCCTCAAATATTTTGGGCACATTGCCAGAAGACCTCCCGACAATATGGAGATACTGATGGTGACAGGCAAAATTGAAGGCAAGAGATCTCGAGGCCGAAGTCCCAGGAGGTGGACGGTTCAGGTATCTAAACACCCGGAGATACCTGTCAGCACGGCACTCAACCAAGCTGCCGATCGCAATAAGTGGAGACAGAAAATTGAAAAGACTTCGCATCAAAATCACGATCCTCAGTAATGGGGCACGACTGAAGAGAGACAGTATTGTCTGTATTTAACTATAGCGATTTTGTTTTTGTGAGTTGCACATGTGATCCTGTCGTGGTCAGGATAATATAATGATTACCTTAAAAAAAAGAAAAAGAACCGAAGATAAGCTATATAGAAAGTAATATTCTTATACATAATAATAGTTTCAGTATTATTGACAACCTCGCGTGGCCCAGTCGTCGTGCTCCTGTGACACACTGTGTTCCGGGTTCGATTCCCGGCCACACGTTTGATAAAAAAGATTTCTGTTCTGGGTGTTTGTTATTTGATTTAGCGATGGGCCGAGTAACACTTTTTACAAGTCGACTTACTCGAACAATCGTAACAGTTTACTCGAGTTGCAAGTCGACTTTACTCGACGCCATCGGCCGAGTAACACTTTTTACAAGTCGACTTACTCGAACAAACGTAACAGTTTACTCGAGTTGCAAGTCGATTTTACTCGACGCCATCGGCCAAGTAACACTTTTTACAAGTCGACTTACTCGAACAAACGTAACAGATTACTCGAGTTGCAACTCGACTTTACTCGAAGCCATGGGCCGAGTAACACTTTTTACAAGTCGACGTTCGAGTAATCGAACAAACGTAATAGTTTACTCGAGTTGCAAGTCGACGATGCCAAAAATCCCATGTAACGTTGGTCGTTGCTTACAATGTCTGTATTACTCGAGTTATACGAACTAATATTTTGTTCGAGTAACTCAAGTCGTAATCGATGAAATATATGATTCGAGTAACTCGACTCATGGCTAGGCCTTACGTCGAAAATAATTCAAAATAACCGCGTTGGGGAAAAGTTGTAACCAGGGGCGGCTCCTTCTATAGAGCGCTGATGCAGTGCACTCCCACGAAAATTTCATAGGTAGTCTATATTGACTACATATTTTTAATACATACTACATACTATATGTTTAGTCCTTAGATTACACTCTTTCTACTCTACGTTAGTTATTTTGCATTTGCATTATTTCTATAAAAATATATTAAAAAATTGTTTGCGCGCGCATATATTGTGGGAAAGATTTAAGTAAACACAAAACATTAAAATTAGCTTTTTCGGCTAACTTAGTTTTTTTTTTTAATTTAAGGTCATCCATTAAACTTAAAACCTCCCTGACTCAATCACTTTTAATATTTAAAATTAAATGTACAATAATGTATCGTCAATGAAAAACACCGTTCAAGTCAAAACTTAACGGTTCTTAAGTAGCACCACTGAAATCAATATATCACGTGAATTAGGTACAAAAACATAAACAGTAGGATTCAACATCACTTATTATGTATAAAAAGCCAATTGTTAACAAAAAAGTGAATTTTATGCAGTCGCATATTTTATTTCACATTAAATCTGTTAAAATGACTCAGCGGTTTTGTTAGAAATATTATTCACCTCATACTACAGTCATTTACTACAGTTATAATTAATAAAAACATAATGTTTCTATACTACAATTATATTTAATAAAAACATAAAACATACTTACACGAATTCCGTTATGACCGTCGAACACAACTCGGAAACAGAAACTTACGAACTGAGTAAATACATTCAAACAAGTCGAACTTTAACGTCTTAACACATTTTACAAGTCGAATGCATGGCGACGGCGAGTTGCATGCCGACTAGCCGACGTGACGGATTTTACTCAACGAACAAGTCGATCAACGAACAATAGCGACTTGACTTGTGATACGACGATGAGCCGACGACACGCGACTCGACCCGACGAGTAAGACCGCGTTAAACCGAAGTCGGCTGAGTTTACTCGAGTTCATAAAAGTGCAAGTCGACTTTACTCGTTCCGGTTGCAAGTCGACATACTCGAGTAAATTTACTCGACTTGCCCACTCAGTCGGCCGAGTTTACTCGAGTTCATAAAAGTTCAAGTCGACTTTACTCGTTCGGGTTGCAAGTCGACTTACTCGAGTAAATTTACTCGACTCGCCCACTCAAGTCAGCCGAGTTTACTCGAGTTCATAAAAGTTCAAGTCGACTTTACTCGTTCGGGTTGCAAGTCGACTTACTCGAGTAAATTTACTCAACTTGCCCATCGCTAATTTGATTAACTTGTGTTCATGATAATCTAATATTTATAAAATTCTCGTGTCACAATGTGCGTTCCTATACTTCTCCGAAACGACTTGACCGATACGCATGAAGTTTTGCTAGCATATTGGGTAGGTCTGAGAATCGGCCAACATATATTGTTCATACCCTTTTAGGGCTGTCCACCCTTAAGATTTTTTTAAAATTTTTATATTTCAAAACAACGTTTACCAGGTCAACTAGTATTATGTATATGTGTTGA
This sequence comes from Spicauda simplicius, assembly GCA_949699795.1. Classification (NCBI taxonomy): domain Eukaryota; kingdom Metazoa; phylum Arthropoda; class Insecta; order Lepidoptera; family Hesperiidae; genus Spicauda; species Spicauda simplicius. The sequence continues at coordinate 9,907,656 of OX453081.1, read as the reverse complement.
AAATTAAGTAAAGCTCATAAATTTTACTGCTAATTCTATTTATTTCATATTATTATAGACAAACATTGCACCATATACCATATATCAAGTAACATTGTCAAATACAAAAATGACAAACCTTCATTTTTCTAGCGTCACACAATTATAAGTTTGTATGTTACAACACCAATTCGCACTCGGCCAGCGTGGTGGACTATGGCCTAAACTCTCTCATTCTGAGAGAAGACCCGTGCCCAGCAGTGGGACAATATTGGGTTGACGAGAAGATGTTACAACAATATGTTACTAAAATAATAACATGTTTCTTTGATTAGGTGGAAGGCATAGCCGGGGAGTTTGGCAAGCGTTTGATCGCCGGCTGCGATAGCGAGCGACGGATAATGGTCCAGGGGCACTCCTGGAGAGTGGAGCAGAGGTTGCGTACGGACGACTTCGCTGCCGACCCGCCGAGGGATTTCGCACCCAATGGTAACCCATCCGCCCTTCAGAAGTCCATTGATGTAGACCTAACTGTAAAGTTAAATCGATGTTTGAAATGCTTGAAGTTTCACTGTTCTTATATTTATTATTACTTTAACTCCATACCCCAAAGGTTACCTGGAAGAAATCGCTGTTTAGCGATAAGGCCGCCTTTTGTATCGTTGTTTTAATTTGTAACTTCTTTGCTATGTATATTTTATGGGTACAATAAACAATATTATTGTTATTATTATTATTCGGGTCAAGTGACGTCAATCGTCGTGATCGTTATCGTTGTATATTATTAGCTGCTGACATACCAAAATTATGTTATCATTTTGTACACCCTACCTTCTCTTGAAGGTGAGATATTTTTCTTTCAGCCGCATTAAGGTTGTCTGGAAGAGATCGCTATTTAAATGATAAGACTGCCTCTTGTACCTTTCAATGTGTGTATTTTTTTGTTCTATTGTGATTTTTGGTGTACAATACTTTATTGTACACCAAAAATCACAATAGAATGTAGATATGTTTTGTATTGTATTGTAAGTCTGTTTGTTTGTAAGGTAGTCTTGAGTAATGACAGTTTTTTTTGGCTCGTAATATTATTACAGTATTTCTATCATAATAAAACTGGTCTGTTTATCTCTTAATGTCTGTCTAAATAGATGTATAATTTAACTGGCGAAGACATAGCATATTTTGCAAATAGTTACTGTTAATCTATGGTTAAATAAATACTTTATGCAGGGTACTTTTAAATGGGAAAATAATAACGACATACACACAAACATTAATTTTTATAAAGAAGATATAATACATACTTTTCTAATCCGAGTTTGTTTCATATCGTATTATATCTAAATATATATACAGCAAATTCTAATGTGTTTGTAGGTTATTTCTGCGTGTTTCAAGATCAGGAATCGTTTGAATACATTAGAGGTTGTGCTGAGAAAACACTTCTGTCCAGTCTGGAACAAGAGGATAAATTGCCTTTCCAGGTATGAATATGTAAATGTTAATTTAAAAAGACTGTATGTAATTCCTATCATCTTAGGAATGATCTCTTATTAGTTTTTAGTTGCCGGGTTTATGAGGCGATTGCCGCATAAAAAAAGTGAGCTTAGTCTTTGGAAGTAAATTGCTACTGCATGCGATCTTTGATCGACTGCAGATAGGACCTCTGTTCTATATGAAGTTGCTTATCGATGTCTTAATAGTAATGGCTACTTAATCAGGTGGACTGCATTCTACTTCAATCAGATAATAAACAATTTATTATTTTAGTTAACAATTAAATTAAGGGTGGTAGAACCAGTGTAGTTCGACCGGGGAAGTACCACCGCTACGGTTATTTCCAACGTGAAGCATTATTTTGCGTTTCGATGGAAGGTTGGCACACTTTTATATGAGGCGATCATCATAGTCCTCGGAAGTACCAACGCATCTGTGATTGACTTCAGATAGGTCCCAAGTTCTATTTGAAGCTGCTCACACATGTTCATGGGCGGCAGTGACCACTTACCGCCAGGTGGACTTCATGCTCGTTTGCTACTTCAATCAGATAAAAAAATATAAACATTTCCTATTTACAATCTATTAAAACATTTTGGTTTGTATCAGGGCTTACCTTTGGTTGTGATGTTCGTCCAAGATGATGGTATGGACAAGAAGGAACTCGCAAGACTGCAAGAGGAGGGTCAAAATTTAGCTGATAAGTATGTATATTACATGTTTTAACTGACTTTATATCTTCTTGAAATGTTTGTACCATCCATACTAATATTATAAATGTGAAAGTGTGTTTGTTTGTCACTTTCGTCGTCACATAGCTATTGTATGATATGATTAATATGCTGGGAGATAGTTAGGCGGGCGGAGAGTGACGTAGGCTACTTTTTACCGCGCTCTCTCATTCCCATGAGAATATCGATGTTTTGTTAGTTGATACATATTTAGTAGAACCAGGCGTTGTTAATAGATGGCGTTAGTAAAATTAATTTGCAAGTTCCGAATCACGCTATCAAAAAATGATTGCTAGATTTCATTAATAGCTGTAGTGTCAAGATAACTGCATAAGCTAACTTTACAGCATGCTTGGATGCACGTTCATACAATAAAAAAGTGTGTACTTACGTCCACGCGTTAGAAGTTATACTTCTTTGGCGTAACCAGTTAGAAGACTTTTTTTTTTAATTTTATTTTTCGCCTTATTCTCATAATTTTTTCGTAACACGCCCAAATTATAACTTAAAAAAAACGCTATTGCATAGCATTTTCATTTTCCTTTTTATTTTTTCACTTTCATTCTTATTCTTATCTCATTCTCATTTCAACTTCATACTGTGACTTTTGTGTGACGAATCTTTACATTTCACTCCCATAATTTTTTCATAACGCGCCTAAAGTAGTATAACTTCAAAAAGGTGATTGATATATATTTTTTCTCATTCACTCATTCGTTCTTTTCAGCCTGCACTGTTCGTACATGGAGGCATCGGTGGGTGAATTAGGCACGGAGGCGTTAACAGCTGACGCTATACAGGAGCTGATCCGAGCGAATCGGGACAAGGCGAGCTACGCGCATCTGTACAGAGATCTCATTGTCTGTTTCGATTCGGATATACGGTGAGTAAGGATTAAGTTAGTGTTATGTATCGTGATTGTCCACCAATTCGCACTTGGCCAGTGCGATGGAATATAGCCTATAACTCTTATCATTCCGTGAGAAGACCCGTGCCCAGCAGAGGGACAATAATGGGTTGACGATATGTATCGTGATACGAAACGTTGAAAGGAAAAAAGTACTAGGCGTAGGGTGCGTAGATTAATCTACCATTAGTGCTTGTCAACTGATCTTCTACGCAACCGCATTTTCATAATTTTGTCGTGACCACGATCCATACAACTGTGAAATATCGATAATAAAGAAAATAAAATAAAACACCTGCATGTTAACTTTTCATTTAAATATTTACTATTTTTTTCCTCGAAAGTACCTTTTCTGCTGATATAAGCAGAAAACATGTAGACAGAGAATTTTATTTTTTATTATAATATGGATAAAAACCTTCCTCTTGAATCACATTATCTATTCTTAAAACTTCATTAAAATCCGTAGCGTAGTTTTAAAGATCTAAGTAAACATAGGGGCAGACAGCGTGAAGAAACTTTGTTGTATACTATGTAGTGATGTTAATGGAATGAAAAATAATACAGTTCAACAATTAATTTGTATACATAGAAGGTGGTAGAACCAGCGTAGTTCGACCGGAGAAGTACCACCGCCACACCTATGTCTAGCGTGAAGCATTTTTTGCGTTTCGATGGAAGGGTGTGGTTGCCGGCACACTTTTATATGAGGCGACCATCATAGTCCTCGGGAGTAGCAACGCATCTTTGATTGACTCCAGATAGAACCTATGTTCTGTATGAAGTTGATTACAGATGTTCATGAGTGGCAGTGACCACTTCCCTTCAGGTGGACTGCATGCTCGTTTGCTACTTCAGTGAGATAAAAAATACATCCGTACAGGATAATGGTGTGCATGTTCTGCGACGACCCGTACTCCCCGGAGCGGGTCCTCAGTCCTCTGCTTTTGCATCGCGCCTGCTTCCTCACTGGCGACCGCTCCATCGTCATCGAGACCTTCCTCGGTGATTCTAAAAGGAAAGTTGAGGTGAGTGTTTTCATTTAGATGGCCAGCCCTTTTTGACTATTATTTTTTAAGGGCAAGTAATTCTTGAAGTTACGGTTGGGTACATACCCCGTATTGTTTAATAACAATATTAAACAATAAAAAAAACTTTAGATTTTTAGATTACGATATTTTCGGAATTTTCTCTAAAGAGCGTACGAGGATGTAAGATATGTTAAGTAAAAAGGAGTAGGTACAGAAAGATTTTTAAGATAGAAAGATTATTTGTAGATAAAACTGGATTTCTTTATAATACATTCCAGGAGTGATGAACAGGTTCAGAAATTTGCACAAAGTCGCAGGCAATAGATAGTCGTATTTAAAAAGAGATGCGACATTTTTTCTTTGTAATAATTTGAAGTAATATTTACAAAATTTCCTAATGAGTAATGTATTCGTATGCTTTTTTTCAGGTGATAATCTCGAGCTTCCACGGCGCCTCTCAGTTCAGAGAGGAGTTGATCCACGGTTTTATACTTATTTACTCAGCGAAGAGGAAAGCCAGCTTAGCGACGCTGAAGTGAGTTATTTTGTCTTTACTACTTAGTTTTACGTGTCCTAAAAAGTGCTGAAATGCCTTATTAGTACAGAGAACGAGCGCCTATAGCAAGATATACAATTTGTGACCTATTTTTAAAATCATGACGCGATCTTTATTTTTCTCATTGGCAACTACAGCTACTACATTTACTACTACAGCAACTACATTTGATATCAATTAGAAATTTTTTTGACGTGAGAACGTCTTATAATTCGATGTAGCCGGGTGCACGCACCAAAAAACATGACTCATGCGTTACCTCTCTCTGAGGCGTTCCATTTAAGGCTTGAAGTGCAGGCGAGAGCGTCGAGCGAGCGACAAAGAGTCGCGGTCGACACCTGTCTCTCTCCTACTTGAGTGAGCGATGCGGCCGCGTGGACAGCTGCTATACCAAAATCCAACCATTCCATCAGTATTTTCTTATTACGTTGTCACGTTCAAGTATCGTCAGTAAACCGACTTTACAGACAACCGATTTTTTTTAAGTGGTTGGTAAAATCCAGCGTCTTTCTGTTTACAATCAGCATAGACTGCGGTCACCAACACGTAAGGTGTGGCAACTATTGGTAAAGACCCTCATTAGGGGAGGCTAGCAATGGCCTTGAAATGGCTAATAGAAAATAATCTCATAATGCGCCCCCTGGTGGTAGCTTTTTAGCTCAGCCATTGGTTACGACGCTGGTCCATGGTCACTACATTTTTTACTTATTACTATTTATTTTTCGTTCACCAATTCGCACTTGGCCAGGGCAGTGGACTATGGCCTAAACTGTCTCATTCTTAGAGAAGACCCGTGCCCAGCGGTAGGACAATAATGGGTTGTACCCAACTATTTATTTTTCCAGTGCATTCTCAATGAACATCCCGAACCTGCCGATCCAAATGGTAGCTGTGACGGACGGTGGCGGGTCAGCGGCGAGTGCGTTCTTCGGCACCGATGTTGGTCACGCGCTGATCACGGAGGGGAACGCCACGGCGGACCGCCTCGCCGCACACTTCACCACCTACACCTGCAGTCAGGAGACCAAGTGTGAGTAGCGGTCTGCGGTTATGAATGTAGAATGAGTTAAATATGTCAATTACTAGGTGGTAAAACCAGTGTAGTTAGACCGGGGAGGTACCATCGCCACACCTATGTTTACCGTGAAGCATCTCTTGCGGTTCATTGGTACATTGGTAGGCATACTTTTATATGAGGCGACCATTCAATTCTCGGAAGTAGCAACGCATCTGTGATTGACTTCAGATAGAAGCTATATTCTATATGAAATTGCTTACTGTCCATGGGAGGCAGTGACCACTTACTATTGGGTGGTATTATATATTACAACTATTCTATAATATAGAAAAGTCGTCAATTAAAGGTTCCAATATTTTAGTAAATTGACACTATTATTAAACTTAATGAATTTTTGTGATTTATTTCTATTTCTCAACTCCACAGTAGCTATATTTATCACTTTACGAGCAGGCTTGTTTTCCGCTATCCTTCATAACCCTCTTAAATCTCAAGTCAGTGTCACAACATCAAACTTTAATACGGCGTACACATAGTGTAAGGGCCGGCGCACATATGACGGAGCGCAGCGCAGAGCATTTTTCACTGTCAAACTAATATCGTCATTGTCCCTTTAGAAATAAAAATGTGTGCATGTACTAGCGTACACTCGTAAGAAGTGAAACTTCTTTATGACGTTATTTTTCAAAAAATAATTTACTATATGCAACTTTACAGAAATTGGTTAAATAAAGTTAAATTAGATAAAGTTTAATAAAAGGCCTTCATTAAACTTTATCTAATAATCTAATCTATAATAATCTATCTAATATCACGCGTGGTAGGGATAAGAAAAAGATGGCGCGTAACGAAAAAAAAAAGATGGCGCGTAACAGAAAAAGATGGCGCGTAACGAAAAAATGTTACACTAAATTTTTTTCCAACCCCGATAAAGAAGTTTCACTTCAATAATAACTTCAATAATATCCAAAATTAAATACCAGCAATTTATTTCTGAGGCGCGACCACATGCGAAAGGTAGCGCGCAGGTGCGCACGTGTGCTTCTCCGCGAACGTCCGCTTTCGCAGTAATTTGCGCGAATTTCGGCTAGTGTGTGATTCGTTTAGAAAATTTCGCGGGCATGCGCTCCGTCAGATGTGCGCCGGCCCTAAATATTAGGTCGCGTACACAAAATACAGTATAGGAAGCTAACATATATAAACAATTTGACGACTCGCGTGGCGCAGCGGTTAACATACCGGTCTGACGCGCAATGGGTCCCGGGTTCGATTCCCGGCCAAACAGGTATCTGAATGACGAGTTTAGATTCCTGTTCTCGGTCTGGGTGTTTGTGTGTTCGTCTTGTGTGTGTCCATGGTACCCACGACACAGGAGAAAATCCTACTGTGGGTCTATGAGTGTAGAAAGCGTGTTAAAGCGTGTATGGCTTTTTCTACAGTCCTCCGGCTGTTAACGTAGTTGGTACCAGATCTGATTGTTTATGTATCTATCTGTGTACATGACATCTGAGACATTCCGAGTTAAATATGGCTTTTTCTTGAGTCCTCCGGCTGTTAACGTAATTAGTATCAGATCTGATTGTTTATGTATATATCTGTGTACATGACATCCGAGACATTCTGAGTAAAATATTTTGAATAACTTTCCAGCGGCGTTCTACACGCCGTTCTTCAAGGAGGTGTGGGAGCGCAAGGGCGAGATCGAGCGCGCGTTCCGGCTGGAGCAGCCCGCCGCGGCCGCCGCGCACAACCTGCCCGACGTGGCCGCCGCGCGCCCCGCGCCGCCGCCCAGGAACCACTCGTACCATCTCAATCATAAGTATGTTGCGTGTTTTATGAGCTATTGCAAAGATTTTTAGCTTTTATCGCTTTGAGCGCGGCGACTAAATCAAGAAATTACGTAACGAAAAACCTAACAACCTCCACTTAGCCTACCATGTAGCGCGGTCAAGCGTTCGCTTAACGTGTATTTATCGCAGGGTTTGAGTGCGGCGACCGAATCCAGAAATTCCGTAACGTAAAAACCTAACAACCCCTACTACGTCTGTCATGTAGCGCGGCCGAACGTTCGCTTAACGTGTATTTATCGCAAGCTTTGACCGCGGCGACCGAATTCAGAAATTCCGTAACGAAAACCCTAACACCCTCCACTCCGCTTACCAAGTAGCGCGGCCGAGCGTTCACTTAACTTGTATGTATATGGTATGACACTAGGACAGTACGTAGCTCGCACCGATCGAGACGAGCTGCTCGAGAATCGGACGAATATGTAAGCAGTTGTTTCTGAGAAATAAATAAATAAATAATTATAATTGCATAAGTTGTTAAAAAATGCTACGCAATAGCTTTACCACAGCAGTCTCCGAGTTTTTATTACACGTATCATTCAATACTATGTGGATGTTGCTTTTAAACCTGTTGAAACCAATTTATGTTCTTTTTGTTAAATATGGAAGTATCAAACATGGTGTCCACTTAGGGCGCGTTCCAGAAGAGGCTCACAAAGCTCCAAACGCCCAAAACGCCGTTCCACAAGACGACCGCGGTCGTTGTGGTCGTAGCGAATATGTCACTCATGACGTCATGAAATACGCCAACGCGATGTTCACGACGACGCATCTAATAAGGTGTGTCAAAGTGATCGTTCCACTAGACATTATGTCAATAACGCTCACAGGCTAGTGGAACGGGAAAAAACTAGGGTCGTGAGCGTGAACTTTGTGAGCATCTAATAGAACGCACTTTTAGTCATCACTGCCACTTATAGTCTGTAATCAACCCAAGATAATTGGCAACAGATACGTTGCTACCAGTGGGGACTACGTTGAAATGTCTAATAAGTATGTCTCTCTTTCCACATCCTTCAGACAGAACGCACGAGACATGGCTGTTGTTAAACGGGAATATTGTAGCGGTCGAACCACGAAGAGTTCCACACCTATATTTTTGTATAACATTGAAGTAGCAAACGAGCATTCGGTCCACCTGATAGTAAGTGGTCACTGCCGCCCATTGACATTTGTAAACACCTTCATATAGAACATAAAGTTCTATCTAAAGTCAATTACAGATGCGTTGCTACTCCCGAGGACCACTTACTATCGGGTCGACTGCATGTTCGTCGGCCACTTCATTTTATACATAAACAAGTTCTACCCAATTTAAAACATCTATGATATATTCGAAATCAAAATTGTAAACAAACTATTTCCATTTCAAAACGACAGTCTTATTAACGTACTTTGTCTTGTAATTGTGTTTTAAACTCATATTTTATTTTTGAATAATTTATCAAGATCAAATGGAATCAAATGAAATGTCATTCTGTTGTTTTTAATTATATGGATAGGAAATAAAAGTATTCAGTTAATCATATCTTTTTCTTTCTTGTTTAGAATGGAGCATAAACTGACCAACTCACTGGACTTGCTCATCGGACCAGACTCCCGGGCGGACATCGACTCTGAGTACAGTGATACGATGAACAATTCCAAAAATAGAGGATTCCTCAAAGGTAACGCACAGTGTTTTTGAAGTGAAACTTTTTTAGGCGCATGAGGGTAAAATTTTTACAGATGAAACGTCACGCCGGTATGCAACGGAAGTGTCGGAAAAGAGAGAGAGAGTGATCGAGACTGATTGAGAGAGAGTAAGACAGGGCGAACGTAGCATGAGCAACTAGCCGTGGAGTGAGAGTAGGGAGCAAGCGAGTGAGAAAGATTGAGAGAAAAAGTGAGATAGAGCGAACGTCGTATCACGCCTTTTTCCCTTCCTCTTAATCTTGGAAATTTAAAGTTTTAGATTTGTATAAATATAAACAAGATTTATAAATTAGTTCGCCAAAGAAGTTTCACTTCTGACATGTGTACTTTGTACGCACGCATGTTTTTTTTTTAACTCTAAAATCGGACACCATTTTTCATCGTAATATCACCAAGCATTCTATGCCAAACTCTTTCATTCTGAGAGAAGACCTGTGCCCAGTAGTGGGACAATAATGTGTTGACGACATTCTATGCCAACAGCGTGAGTAGAACTCCCATCATGCTCAGTAGATTAGTTTCGGACAAAACGTAAGTCAAAGTTACTGTCCCAAAAAGTAAAATTTACTTTTAAAAATTAATTTCTTTTTCAGACCCGTAAAGCAAATTCGTTCATTTGTTCGTAGAGTTATAGTTCCGCTGCTCATTCTCACTCTCATTCTGATAAAAGACCTACTTTTATCAGAATGAGAGTTTTAGGCTATAGTCCATTGCGCTTGTCAAGTGCAAATTGGTAGACTTGACGCCCTTTTAGAACATTTTTCAACACCTCATTTATTGATTTTGTCACGATGTTCTCTTCAATGTAAAGCAGAGCTAAATAATATCTCATACGTATATGATTATCAGAAAAAAAACAGAGTTACTGCGTTCTTGCAAATCGAACCTAAGAAATTACTTTCAAACATTTATAATAATATTTTTGTGATACTGTCTTATAAAATGTTGTCTTATGTTGCCAATCAACAGTAATACCAACTGTAGAATTTCGATTATTAAAATAGTTAATATTTCACCGATAAATGTGATAATCCGACATATGAAGACGTAATACAAGGTGGTAGAACCAGTGTAGTTCGACAGGAGAAGTACCACCGCCACACCTATTTCTAGCGTAAAACATTTCTTTCGTTTCGATGGAAGGGTGTGTTTGCCGGCACACTTTCACATGAAGCGACCATCATAGTCATCGGGAGTAGCAACGCATCAGTGATTGACTTCAGATGGAACCCATGTTCTGTATGTAGTTGATTACAGATGTCGCAGGGCGGCAGTAACCACTTACCATCAGGTGGAATGCATGCTCGTTTGCTGCTTCAGTCAGATAAAAAAAGATACGTATTTCACGACCAATTTTTGCATTAGGATTCAGCGTATACCCACCGCCGAGCACGCCCCCAGAACCGGCGCCTCCCGATCACAGAATGCATGCTGACTTATCGCGTGAGTTTTACTTTAAAATATATATTTATTATAATATTATTTGTGATTCAATGTACTTAACGTTTGTGATATTTTTAGATCTGTTATTAACTAAGTTATTTCGTGTCACGATTTCAATTTGAAAATGTAATACGTATTAGTTTCGAAATGTTCAGAGGAGCACAATTTGTTCAGATGAAAGTGTTAAAAAATATGTTAATTTCTAAAATGTGTTCATCGTTTATATCGAAATATCTATAACATCTAAGATTGTATAAGAATGAAAATAAATGAAAAATAATGTAATAATATTTTAATAAATAACGTGTTAATAAATGAATAAATCATTTCTATAAACTCATAGAATTTATCACTTCAACTGACTTTAAGCATATCAATTAGACTGTATGTTTTTACATTTTTCTTTAACTCTGCAAGAAAAAAAATGTTATATATTTACATGTTACAAACTATTCTATGTAATTTAAACGATTGCTCTTTATGTCAAAACATCATAGTACTTTATTGTATCTAAAATCAATATTAAACAATATAATGTTACAACGCAGCGGACCTCAACTGTTCGGAAGATTCCCTCAGCACCCACGAGTCAGGTGATTGCATGACAAGCGAGTATCTTAGTCCGGGGTTCAAATCCGTGTGTAGTTAGTCTTGTTATAGTACATTAAGCATAAATTTCTTGTTTCCTCAAAACGAGTATTGTTATTGTTTTTGGTCAGTTCAAAGTACATTGCAAGTTATGGCCGGTACGTTGAAATATATGAGCTGTAATAATAACACACCCTTTCTACACTCATAGCCCCACACTAGGATCTTCTCCTGTGTCGCGGGTACCATGAACACACGAGACGAATACACAAACACCCAGACCCAAATCATGAATCTAAACTCATCATTCAGACACCTGTCCGGCCGGGAATCGAACCCGGGACTCATTGCGCGTCAGGCCGGTATGGTAACCGCTCCGCCACGCGGTACGTCAGCTGTGATATTATGTTAACGAAAAATCCGACTGCATAAACTAAACATGGCAGACGAATTCTTTTTTTTTGATAATTTTGTCGTTTTAACCAATTTTAAAAGTTTATGTCAAACTATCAACATAAAAGTGTTAAAATATTTTTGTAATGGTCTATATGCTTTTATTTAACATCCACATTGTTATTAATATACCAGAAAACATCCCCCCCTTTTTTCTCTAAACGCAGGCGCCATATTTGAAATGTATTTATTTATTTAATAATCATCATTGCTACTATTACAGGTTTAAATCCAATGCGATTGCATGGTCTTATTACTAATACTAAACAGTTCTTACCTATACATTAAATTTTATTATATTAAACGAAAATAAAAGTAAAAACAATCAATTAAAGGGTATAATTATATATGTTTGTAACATATTATACTTAACATTAACCTTGCCAATTCACACAACATCAATTCTGTTATGTACTTCGTTAAATGTACAGATTGCTCGAGTGAGTGGTGCGATTATTTGGCGTACACTGCAAATTGAGTCGATTTCGATGATATGTCAAAGGGCGCGTTCCAGAAGACGCTCACAAAGCCTGAAACGTTGTTAAACAAGACGACCGCGGTCGTTGTGGTCGCGGCGAATACGTCACTCATGACGTCATGACTTACGCCCACGTGAAGCTCACGACGACCCATCTAATAATGTGGGTCGAAGTGATCGTTTTATTAGAGATTATGTTAGTAACGCTCACAAGCTAGTGGAACGGGAAAACTGCGGTCGTGAGCGTGAGCTTTGTCTAATGGAACGCACTTACCACGTGCCAAGGAACATACAAACATATATTATGTATGTACAACAAAAATACATTGTATTTTATGGCCGATAAGGAAATGTAAGCGTGCAATATACATTGCAATGTGTGAGCGAAAACAAGCTCAATGCTTGTTTTGAGGAAACGTAATAAACCTGTACTAATGCTACAAATTTATTTTCACATAACTTTTACTTTTTTTGTATAAAAACATTTTTTTATGTTATAATTTTTCATACTTTTTTTTTTTTAAGTCGAAGAATGCTTTAATTTTGTATAGATTTTTTATAAGTTTAGTTGGAATTTCTGCATGTTCTTTTGTGTCGGTAGTTAGATTTTTTGTTTGTCGTGCGGTTTCGTAGTAGAATATTCGTTAGTTTTCGTACTGTTCACGTCTTTTGTTACTTTTGGGAAATGTTTACATGTTCAAAATACTATTTTTGTTTAAAAAGTATAGGTATAATACACGCATGCTTTTTATTATTTTGTTTTTTTTTTGTATAAAACACTAAACATTATTTGATAAAACACTTTTTTATGATTATATAGGTATTTCATTTCTATTTTTTAATCAAATTATTTAATGAATTAAATTTCTTATCAATTGTTTAGTGTAATTTTCAAATATATTTATTTATTTTTAATTAGCAATAGATTTAAGATGAGTATATATTACACAAACCTATAACTCACATTTTATAGCTTTTGCCAAAGCAAGCACAGGATAAATTTATTATTGGGTACTTAATAAACATATAACTCAAGGTGGTAGAACCAGTGTAGTTTGACCGGGGAAGTACCACCGTCACACCTTTTTCTAGCGTGAAGCATTTCTTTAGTTTCGATAGAAGGTTGTGGTTGCCGGCACACTTTCACATGAGGCGATCATCATAGTCCTCGGGAGTAGCAACGCATCAGTGATTGACTTCAGATGGAACGCATGTTCTGTATATAGTTGATTACAGACGTCCATGGGCGGCAGTGGCCACTTACCATCAGATGGACTGCATGTCCGTTTGCTGCTTCAGTCAGATAAAGAAAGAACCTGTTCTGGTTTAAAGGCAATCATATTTAGACCTCAGGGATTTTAGACCTCTCAGGGGTAGCGAAATGTAGACCACATGGACTTCATCAGACCATAGGATCACATGGACCTCATATAGAACTTCAATCTGGGTATCTCGGGAGATGGTTACATGCCCACAAATAGCGATTTCAACTTATCACCAGATGGACTGCATGCTTGTTAAATACCCATTTATTATACAGATTAAAGGGAGGTCTATCTTAAACTTGTCGTTTATGAAATATATAGATGGAGGGGGCATGTGGCAGCCGGCGGGCTATGGACATCGTGCGTTCACTACGGGGCGAGCGAGGCCGCAGCCGCCGCCGCAGAGACCCAGACACAGTCAGACCCTAAAGGTATTCCCTTTGAAATTCTTTGAATAATAGCATGCTGAACTGATATGATAACGATATGATTAGGGTGTATTGTGGTATTCCGTAAGGGTCAAATAATTCATGATAATTATGGAGACTGCCTGATTATGTCAAGAATATTATTTTTTTGGATTATTTTAATTTATACTAGTATTAACAAAAGCGTAGGGGTAGAAGGGAGGAGGGGGGGGGGACAGAAGATTTATTTTAAAGGTCGTTTTAAAAATATGACACTTCTGCATACTTGCATACTTTTAGGACCCTTTAATTACAGCATCGATAAATCGGAGATGTTATTTCACTTTGTAGCGACTTGAAATATATATCAATATTAAATTATTATCATTTGTATTTAAAACAAGAAGATGAAATGAAATTTAAATAGGTACTAGGCTACATATATCACTAATAAAGCCTGAGCTATTTTCACGATATTAAATTGTATTTTTTAATTAATGTATAATTTGTTAAATTTATATAGTGTTTTATTCTAATTTTTTATTCACCCTAATAATATTTAACAGAAAAGTCCAATGTCCAATCCAACTCAATGTTCTTTTTCTGTAGTCCAATGTCAATAAACATAACTGTATAAATAATCATCTTATATAAAACAGTAGCACTATTTGTTCATAACTCTATCAGTATTTGCAGCAACCCGGCAAGCTGGACATGAACAACTACACGATGGTCAGCGACGCCTTGCAGCACATAACGATCGGTCCGCCGCACTCCGCTACTAGGGATAGAAAGGTATTGTTTTTTTCTGTACCTTTTTTGTTTTTGAGGGGGGAACCTTTAAAAGGTACCCGGCACCGTAGGAGCGATGTGGGTTTATGAGGGATTTTTACCGCATTAAACCACCCCTCCGGTGACTGTTGTCCGTGCTATGAAGAGGACTCCGGGATCACAAAAGGAATGCAACCGGATTCCTCTGAGCGCACTGACCCATTGCTAATGCGCTCAGAACCATATGAGCGGTTGAACCCACCGCAACTACGACGATATCCGATCACACATACCGCCGTCCTTACCGGTATCGCCTGGCTGGACGGTTCGAGCTCCCACTCTATCCGCCCGCGACCCCGGAAGCCCCCTTTTAGTCGCCTCTTATGTGAGGCAGAGGATACCATAGCCCTATTCTGATCCTGGAACTACAGGACGAGCATTTCCATAATTATCATATTTTATACTAATATTATAAAGACGAAAGTTGTGAGTGTGTATGTTTGTTACTTCTTCACGTCTAAACGGCTGGAGCGATTTTCATAAAATTTAGAGAGGGAGTTACCTGACACTCTGGATTAACATATAGGCTACTTTTTATCTCGGGAAAATATCTTATTCCCACGGGACAATCGATACATCGTTTTTTATAACGCAAGCGAAACTGCGGGATTCAACTTGTAATCCATAAAGCCCTTGACCTAATGAAAACGGGTATAAATTAGATTTTTGTCAAATTGACTTATTTTGCTAAAACTTTCTTCTTCTCAGTCGCAACGGTCCGGCTGGTCGCATTCGAGCAACCAGCAAGGTGGCCACCATCACCATCCTTCGGGAGTCAGCTCGGAGACGGAGTTGGATGCGCAGTACGCACAAGTATGTAACTATGTATTAAAATTTTCATTAAAATATATTTTATTTCACATCGATCGCAAAAGACATGTCCGGTAAAATATTACTATGTGTAATTTTTTATTGAATTTTAATTTAATAAATGCATATCGCATTTTAATATTTTTATTATGGTTTGGAAATAAGATCAAACATTTAATAAATGTTAATGATGAAGGTAGCAGAAATGTAAAGATAAAAAAATATGAATGCAATATACATTTTTTTTTATTTGATTGAAGTAGCAAACGGGCATGCAGTCCGCCTGATGGTAAGTGGTCACTGCCGTCCATGGCTATCTGTAAGCGACTTCATAGAGAACATGGATTCTATCTGAAATCAATTACAGATGCGTCGCTGCTCCCGAGGACTAGGATAGTCGCCTCATATAATAGTTTGCTGGCAACCACACCCTTCCTTCGAAACGCTACAAATGCTTCAAGCTGGAAATAGAGGGGTGGTGGTACTTCCTTTTACTTACTTACTTCCCCGGTCGAACTCCACGGGTTCTACCACCTGTGGAATACTGTAATACTTGAAATATTTGAATTAATTTTATGTTTTAGATAAAAGAAACGAACGAATACATGGAGGCGCCGTCAATGACGAGGCTAAGAAGACACAGAAGGCACGAAAAGACACCTTTACATCAGCCATGTAAGATTTTTAAATTGCATAAGAACCTTTTTTTAAAACAATATTTGATAGAAGACATAGTAAGATAGATTATGCAGTAAGGTTTCATTATTTCTTTCTAGGAGATAGCAACCGTTTTTAAACATAGTTTTTCGAAATAAGAATTAAACACGCGTGTTTTTAAGTGTAAAAAGGAACAAATCAAATGCTAAACAAAAAATTCGTACATATCGTAGAAATGCTCTACCCATTACGGGTTTAAACGTTTTTAACACATTATATTAATCTCATAATTATTAGCTGTTCACCCGACAATATTTCATGAAATGAAGAAATTTTCAATGGTTGTCATCTTATTTAACGAGCGATCAAACTATTGCATTTACCTAAATCTGAAGCACGGTATACACTATCCATCGCCGCAGCATTATCGAAGACTGACTCTCCACCAGCTGTCATTTCCACGAGCGATCAGACCTGTTTGTCTAACAAAATTTAAAGCATCATGCACATTATCCCCATTGTAATTTAGCCAAATATTATATGTTGTATTTATTGTAATGAAGTCTACTCATATCTAGCTGTGAAAATAGATTACACTACTTAAAATTTGCATGCCGACAAGGTAGAATAAGAGAACTTTGTAAATAATTATAACAGCTTTTAAGTAACTTTATTCTAGCAAATAAAGAATTCTCTTCACCTCATTATTGTCCCACTGCTGGGCATGGGTCTTCTCTCGGAATGAGAGAGTTTAGTCCATAATCCAACCGCGCTGGCCAAGTGAATTGGTATTAGCAAATAAAGAATTATTATTACTAGTCACTACTAGTCTTAATTCGACCGTAATTTAAATTAAAAAACTAAACTTAATATTGTCCAAAGTAGTACGATTATTTCTCAAATTCATATAAAATGTAATAATTTTCAAGTAATTTTTAACGCACCGGTTAAATATAAAAAGAGGTTTGATTAGCTAAGCCGCATTTAAAAACAATATCAGGTATTTTGACAAAGACACTGACATTTCTGACGTTACGTGTTTTCATAGTAAGACATTGAATATTCTATTTCGTTTATTATGTATGTGTTTGTGACATATGCACGGTAGTGTGTGCAATGTGTTTTTAGTTGATTTTATGTATTTTTTATGCATTATTTGAAAAAAAATATTAACTTTCTGCACTCCTTCTCTACGTCCACTATAACCGTGCAAAATTTCATACTAATGCGTCCGCGGCATATTACTTAAAAATGCGTCACAAGTTTTTGCTTTACGTATTATTATTATTCAGCGTTCTCGGAGACGGACAGTTCCGGCTCGAGCGAGGCGTCCGGCGGCGCCGCGCGGCTGCACGCGAGGCGCCGGCACAACGCCCACCACGCGCCGAGGCATTACAAGAAACGGTCGGTGTGCATGCTCACTAATGATACTACTTATCGTCAATGCCATATAGTATACCATTGACGATGAACATGTATGTTTTTTGTTACGACGAATAGGTGCAACACAACAGGTTTTTGAAGGTACGAACCCCCATGTGTTTTTTTTTATAATTGGACCTTACTATAAGGCAGATGGGCCACCTGATGAAAAGCAGTCACCGTTACCTATGGATATTTGCAACACCAATGCATCGCCGGCTTTAAAGATTTCTTTCTACACTTTTCTTGAAGAGCCCCATGTCATAGCGCTCCGGGAATACCTCAGGAGGAAGCTCATTTCACATCTTGCACGTCCGCGGCAGGAAGGAGCGCGCAAACCGAAACGTGGAGGACCGCCACGGGTCCAGTTGATGCGGATGAAACTTCATCCGTCAGCGAGTGGTGCGGTGAAGGAAAGGTGATGTGGGCACCAGATCAAACAGTTCCTCGGGACACTCACCATTATAAAGCTGGTAGAACACGCAAAGGGAATCTATGTCCGTCATCAGGCTTAAGGGTGCTAACCCATCGGTGATCCTTGGGTCGTTGACGATTCGGACCGCGCCCTTTTGTGCGGACTCAAGTGGGTTATTCGATTATAAAATCGCCACTGCCACGTCCATTTCTGCTTAATAACAGCAGTGTTTCGAGTTGCTGTGTTTAGGTCTGTAGGTTGAGACATCCTTTTTTAGATGTTATAAAGGACTATGGGACATCTATGCACCTGCGGCTAACCTTAGCCTCTATTCTTCTGAGGATGATATCAGATGTCCTTGAGTGGGCGTGGTCACTTACCTAGTTTCCATGTTATAAAAACAAATCTTTGTTTATAAAGAAAATGTAATGTTTATAAAAAATACGTTGTAATACATAATTGTTTACAGGTCCTTAGGAAATCTCGTGGCAGTACAGAGTCCAAGAGTTCCCAAATTGGGTATGTTCGTTGGCCCTCCGGAACTTCCTACTGGATATAGAGCACGGACGCAAGAAGATAAAGGTAAATAAGTATTTTTATTTATAGAAATGATTAAAATATAGAATTTCATGCTGGAATTTTCGTGCTGGAACGTACGACCGCTAAAAGTGTTTCTAGACTGAAGCAAAACTGCATTTCAGTAAAAGAACATGGTTGCCGGCCTATTTTTATATGAGGCGACTATCGTAGTCCTCGGGAGTTACGTCTTTTAATTTTTTTTTATAATAATGAAGTAGCAAACGAGCATGCAGTCCATCTGATGATAAGTGGTCAACGCAGCCCATAGACATCTGTAAGCAACTTTAATAGAACGTAGAACATAGGCTCTATCTCAAGTCAATCACAGATGCGTTGCTAATCCCGAGGACTAGGATGGTCGCCTCATATAAAAAGTGTTCCGGCAACCATACCCTTCCATCGAAACACAAGGAATGTTTCACGTTAGAAATACGTGTGGCGGTGGTACCTCCCTGGTCGAACTATACTGGTTCTACCACCTTTAAAATATACCACCTTTGTTTTGAATTAAGTTGCTTTCAGATGATCATGGACGGCAGTACCCATTTACCATCAGATGGATTACATGCTAGTTTGCAACTTCAGATTTTACATACATCCATCCTCACAAACTTTGAATATTAATAAGATGTATTTGTTTAAAGTAGCGAGCGAGTCGAGTGACGGTAGTTCGGACGGTGAAACGCGACGAACGCGGCCTCTACCGCCCCCGCCGCACCATGAACCACCTCATAAGGTAAATAGCTTATCAAAACTGTATTTGACACCATCTGATACAAGTATTTGTTTTGAGCTGTAGGGTATTTTGTTTGAATAATAATTTATTTTATTAGGCAAATTTGATATGGAATAAATGTAAACTAACCATAAAAATTCCTATGCAGGTGTTCATATTTGTCGTTAGTTATAAATTAATAATCTGTCGTTTGTAGTATAATCTGTGACCTTGTCCACAGTAGTAGTTTATAGTCGTTTGGGAGAATGGAGGGAGGGAGGAGGGAGGTGTTTGAATCTCATCGTGTCGTTTTCGTTGGCGGTAGCCAGAAATCGCAATTTTGTCGTTATCGTTAATAATCCCGAATAGTAGCCACTAATTTTAAAATTCCTTCTTTCTTCGCGTAATAATCAAATTCGTGGTGCACCTTGCTGTAAGATCGACGCAAGTGGATGGTAGAGGGTAACTGGTAGACCACTGCGAGGTAAGACTAGCTTTGCTTTATACCCTATGCATGAGGCTGCGCCCATCAGCAGCAGGTGAGTGCGTGAGATACTATAGCACGTAGCAATTTTTATCGTCGCAAATACAGGCCACTAAACCCTTTTTCGGGACACGACCATTCTGTCCATTGAAGGAGGGGTTCGGTCTAACTCCGAAATCCTTCAGCAGGGTTATCACCAACTTGCACGAATATACACTCAAATGCATTTTATATTCAACCAAAGTATGCATTAAATTTTCACGAAGTTATTAATGTCACGAAGTAAGTTGTTTAATTAATAATGACCAACTGCAAGATAATATGCTAAAACCAGTCAAATAAAATGTATTTAGTATTATCGTCCTTGTATGACTAATGATGTTACAACCTTCATTTCATGAAGGGATTTGCAAGGTATTATAAGTTATAGGTAAAAGTTAATAATAGGTAATAGACGGCTGATGAAAGAACAAAAAGTTGCATTCCCCTGCCTGTCAGTGGTTGCTAGGCAACGCTTTGTTATTAAACATTCCATATCGAATTAGCCCCAAGTGTAGATCTAAAGATTCCTTAACGATGAAACCGTCTTTCTTTCACCATTATCCATTATTTCATGCATTATTTTTTTGTTTAATCGACTTTAAGAGAAGAGGAGTTACTATGTTTGCGTGTATGTATTTCTGTAATGTAGGTTTACTAATTTCTCCCCCATAATATACACAACTGTCGGACACAAACTGACATGAGTCACTATTCAACGAAAACAGAATGAGAAATCCCATTAAAATGAAATAGACGGATATGTCGTTTGGGCGCCACAAAATCGTAATTTCAACATAATTCAAACGGTATACGGTATAGCGTTAATAAATGCCTGTATCTATACGTAACTCTATTTTGACTTGTCTTTTACCGGCACACTTTTACATGAGGCTACCATCATAGTCCTCGGGAGTAGCAACGCATCTGTGTTTGACTTCAGATAGAACCCATGTTCTGTATGAAGTTGATTACAGATGTCCATGAGCGGCAGTGACCACTTACCATCAGGTGGACTGCATGCTCGTTTGCTACTTTAGTCAAATAAAATAAAACAAAATAAAAAAAAATATCTCTTAATGAGTCAGTGTTCCATTAAGCATGCGATATAATGACCCATTCTCACCGTATTTTATTGCATGCATTATTATTTATTTTCACCACCATCTAGTACACCATCATAATTAGTATTTGATTTTGTTTTTTTTCCACGCTATTCTAGATTCAAAACCAGACAATGTTTAACCAGATGATGGGCGGGGACTATCCGTCGTCAGCTCAAGACAACTCCTCGTCTAGCGCCGCTGACTCCAGAAGAAGGCAGCCTTTCGGGAAGCATGATAGGCGGCATAAGGTTGGGAATAACTTGCATCTGTGTGTCTGTTTATATACAAATATGTATTATGTAATAAAATGGAATTCGAAAACAAAAATTTTTGAAATAACAAAACTATAAAAAGAAAAATATCAGTTGGAAATAAATTTCGTAATGCACGGTATTTTGTTAAATTTTCACGAATTTAAACTGTTTTTTTACGTCATATTAAGGTTAAAACTAGCAATCAATATTCTATTTTACATGTTAAGGATATTGGCATAATAATTTTAAATCGCTAAAATAACGATTTACTTCGAAAAGCTATGCTAATGAGGTTTTGAAATGGCAACACTTTGCTTACATTTTTGATCTGGAATTCTATCCCAAATTATATATGTGAATGATTATTATGGGTATTTTTGAGAGTAATTCAACATGGTTACTGATTAATAATTGTATTATTATATCGCAGGAATTCAAAAGTAAAGACAAGAAGAATTCGTCACACGCAGCAAATGCCACCGCGATACAAAATTGGGGACCGCAGGTATTGCGTATTTTTGATTTTATCGTTGACTAGAGTTTATTTGCAAGCAGAGCAAAGTAAAAGTGGAGTATTTTTTTTACAGTAATACCTCGACTTACGCTACCCCGACTTACGCGAACTCGGAGTTACGCGTTTTTAAATCTCCTCAATTTGTACCTCGACTTACGCTACCCTGACTTACGCCAACTCGGAGTTACGCGTTTTTCAAATCTCCTCAATTTGTACCTCGACTTACGCTACCCTGACTTACGCGAACTCGGAGTTACGCGTTTTTCAAATCTCCTCAATTTGTACCTCGACTTACGCTACCCCCCTTACGCGAACTCGGAGTTACGCGTTTTTCAAATCTCCTCAATTTGTACCTCGACTTACGCTACCCCCCTTACGCGAACTCGGAGTTACGCGTTTTTCAAATCTCCTCAATTTGTACCTCGACTTACGCCACCCCGACTTACGCGAACTCGGAGTTACGCCTTTTTCAAATTTCCTCAATTTGTACCTCGACTTACGCTACCCTGCCATACGCGAACTCGGAGTTACGCCTTTTTCTAATCTCCTCAATTTGTACCTCGACTTACGCTACCCTGCCATACGCGAACTCGGAGTTACGCCTTTTTCTAATCTCCTCAATTTGTCTTTTATTGGGTGCCAGCTGCATCACACAATCTCTATATTGTGGATTACATAGCCTTACTATCCTACACTATTAAATAAGAGTGTGGAGTAGTAAGACCATGTACTTGAATGACAACTATAATTTATTTTGTGTTACGTGTTTTTTGTACCCCGACTTACGCGAATTCGACTTACCCGGTTATCAGTCAGTCACACCTATCACGTAAGATCGGGATATTACTGTATTGAAGAGCAAAAAAAAATAGGCCTTATTCACGATCACCCTATTCGCGTTTTCTGTCATCGCGGTTTAAAAATTGTAACCATTTGCTTGAATTCGTGGCTAAAAATGCTTTGTAAATGTTTTCTTTGGATTAGAACCCGAATTTAAGTCTTTCGGTCGACGCCATGAGCGTGGTTTACAAATTTAAACCTTCTAGTGTAGACGAGAGTGGTAAAATTCATCAAATGGGAAAACTATTTATTTTTTTGTTGTCGACAAAATTTAGAGATTTTTTTTGCCGAACTCACCTGTAACATTGTAAAGTCTCTTTCGACATCCGCGAACAATGGACTCTCTTAACAAAGCTAGTTCTAGCCAGGCCCATGGTCCCACTGAGTTTTAAATTCTACTATATAGGTATATTATGTACTAATACCCACATGCTCCCTGCCCCCCAGGGTCCCCACGGCGTCCCCCTGTTCGTGGAGAAGTGCATCCAGTTCATCGAGCGGGAAGGGCTCGCCTCCGAGGGGCTGTACCGGGTGCCCGGCAACCGGGCGCACGTTGATATGCTCTTCACTAAGTTCTATGAAGGTACGGAAATGGGAGATCTCCTTCCAGGTTAGATGAAGCCTGGTGAGCGGCCGCGCTCTGATGTAGGAAAATCAGGAATTCATAGGAAAATCTTCGCTAGAGTGGCTCAGAATACAGTAGCGCAATTCTCTTGATGAGTTGCCCTAATGTGGGAGATCACCACAAAGGTATATTTTTGAAGTGAAACTTCTTTATCGGGGTTGGAAAAAAATGTAGTGAAACATTTTTTCGTTACGCGCCATCTTTTTCCGTTACGCGCCATCTTTTTCTTATCCCTACCACGCGTGATATTAGATAGATTATTATAGATTGGATTATTAGATAAAGTTTAATAAAAGCCTTTTATTAAACTTTATCTAATTTAACTTTATTTAACCAATTTCTGTAAAGTTGTATATAGTAAATTATTTTTTGAAAAATAACGTCATAAAGAAATTTTACTTCTTACGAGTGTACGCTAGTACACGCACACATTTTTTTATTTATTTGACTGCAGTAGCAAACGAGCATGCAGTCCACCTGATGGTAAGTGGTCACTGCCGCCCTGCGACATCTGTAATCAATTCCATACAGAACATGGGTTCTACCTAAAGTCAATCACAGAAATAGGTGTGGCGGTGGGACTTGCCCGGGCCAACTACACTGTTTCTACCACCTTCAAAGTACTTATTGTTGTACGGTACTGTACGGTATTGTTGTAGAAGCCCTGTTTTTATCACTATTTCCAGGTTCGTTGATGGACATAGGCTTGTAAAGAATATTTTTGCCAATAGTCATCACGGCTGGCATGCATGGTGGTGACAGTAGTGGATGTGTATGGTATACAGGAAGACGTTGCGGTCCGTCTTCTGGATTTCGTTCTTTTGTCGCGTACGACAACCGCGGGAAGAGAGAGAGTTGTGCTGTTCAGGAACACAGCATTCCAAGACTCATTACGCTAACAGAACCAGTCCGATTCATGTCCCACTCCGCTCCAAGACCCACTTCACTTAAAACCCAATGCTCCCATACCTACCCGCTCCAATACCCATCCGCTCCAACATTCATTCCATTTAAGACATGTAACGATCAAGAGCCACTTCAATCCAGGACCCACTCCGATACAGAACCCACTCCGATCCAGAACCTACTCTCTTCCAGGACCCACTTAGATACAAGACCCACTTCGCTTCACAACGCATTTCGCTCTACGACTCACTCCGTTCAAAATCGAGTCCTCTCACGACCCACTCCGATCCCAATACCCACTCCTCTTTAAGACCCATTCCGCTCCAGACCTACCCGCTCTGAGACTCACTCCGATCTAAGTCCCATTCCGCTCCGTAAGTGTTCACTGCCGTCTGTGGACGCAACTTCATATAAAACTTCTATCGGAAGCCAGATCAATGCTATATGCGTTGCTACTGCGGTCTAGGATGATGCCTCAAGTAAAACAGAGCTTAATTTACGCAGTAATTCATCACTACATAGTATAAAACAAAGTCGCTTCTCGCTGTCTGTACCTCTATGTATGCTTAGATCTTTAAAACTACGCTACGACTTTTAATGCAGTTTGTTTTATATAATACATGTATAATAGAGTAGAGCTACACTGTTAATTTTAGATTTTTGACGTTTAGGCGGAACAGAGTTCGCCGGGTCAACTAGTATTTTCTAAAGGTTTAATGCTGTACCCATTACATTTCAGATCCGAATATAGATCTAGATTCGTTAGATATTCCAGTGAATGCGGTAGCGACTGCGCTGAAAGATTTCTTCTCGAAGAAACTGCCGCCGTTATTGGACGAGGCGAGCATGGCGCAGCTTGAAGATATAGCGGGTGAGTAAATTTATTATTTACTTTTTCGCTCATCGTATCAGGATAACCTACTGTGGGCTCTGATAGGGAATGTTAGCACGAGAATAAATTGCAGACTTGATTTTAACACACAGTATATTGTCGAATTAAACTTGTTACAATCACTGAATTAATCAAACTAAATTAAGTAGGCAAATAATCGTAGCACTAAGAACGCAGGATGATTTTAGAGTTGTCTGCGTCGGCCGACCGTCAACGATAGACTGAGGTTTCGGCCATTAAACTAGTACAACCCTAACTTCATTGAAATAATGTTTATTTAGTGTCCATTTAAAGTTGTCTTTGTTATATTTAAGTAAATAAAATATAGGTTATGAAGGTGGTAGAACCAGTGTAGCTCGACCGGGGAAGTACCACCGCCACACCTATTTCTAGCGTGAAGCATTTCTTGCGTTTCGATAGAAGGGTGTGGTTGCCGGCACACTTTCACATGAGGTGACCATCATAGTCCTCAGGAGTAGCAACGCATCTGTGATTGATTTCAGATAGAACCCATGTTCTGTATGAAGTTGATTACAGATGTCCATGAGCGGCAGTGACCACTTACCATCAGGTGGACTGCATGCTCGTTTGCTACTTCAGTCAGATAAAAAAAGGTTGTTTTTTTTTCTGACCTTTGTTGATTGTTATACAAAAAAAGGCCTTTTCTAATGTTACGTGTTTGCATAAGTACGTCCTATTCCCCGACGGATTTAGAATTTCATTTAGGAGGGTTTTACTTTATATTTATCAGACATCCGACAACAAAATAGAGCCCCAATTAGTATATAGGCAGCATGGCCTTAATCAGTCATAGCAGTGTTCACTAGTAGTTGTAGGAATTATGGTCTAGGAGATAATTATGACTCTGATGGATAGTCACACTCACACTTCATGGGCGTTCACAATTGAATAACTTATAACTGGTATTAACAAGACTAACGCTCCGCTGAGCAGATGTTACGGCCTATTCACGACCTCGGTCTTAGCGGCGCGCGGCAGCGGGGTTGGGAAGCGTTGTGCACGCCACGTACCTACAGTAGCGACTAGCCGTAGCGGCTAAGTTGGACGTATTCAAACTTGCCCAATATTATGGCGTTATCTAAAATATCCCGTCTTTGATTTGAAAGCAACACATTTTTTAAAGATATTCTTAATATCTTGGAAGGAATGCCTGAACTGAATAAGAAACGATATTCAAATGGTGATGAGTCCCTTACAATTAATAGGAAGATTACAGAAAATTTCCAGACATGTTTTAAGAGTATACAAGAATGAGCGTGACGACATTCGATTACATTCATATTCGCTACAAACGCCTCCGCGTTCAAAACCGTTGCAAAAATCGACTAAAATATTTTATTCTGTACGTCGCCGCTAAATACGTCGTTCGCACGCCGCTGTCCGGCCGCTCCGTCTCGTGGCGTCGCGCTCATTCGCTCGTACGTTTGTTCCTGCCGCTCGTCGCACCTCGCGTCGCTGCAGCGATTCGCTCGGAGAAAACCGCGCGCAATTTCGCTATGAGCGGTGTCTCGTGGCGTGCCTCATAGATGTTAGAAGATAGTATGATTTTGATTTTACCGCGCGCCGCTCCGCGCTAAGCCGCCGCGCACAGCGGCAAGGTCGTGAATAGGCCGTTAGCAGTAGCTCGTCCAACAATATAATCCTCTAACTCACGCAGCCAATCTACTATTTAGTTTACTGTTCTGTGTTGCGTAAAGAGAAGGCAGGTGCAATCTGCTCATGTCTATGTTAATAGCTTACGAACTCTTGAAATGTACGTTGACTTCCCGTCATCCGCCTACAAGTACATTTGTTAGTTATCTGACAACAAAATAGAGTTCCAATTAATACGTTTGTTACTTATCTGACCACAAAATAGAATCCCAGTTAATACATTTTCAGTTCAGTTTCAGTCAGAAATAGAGTGTTAATTAATACATTTGTAAGTTATCTAGAAACAAAATCGTCAAAACAATTAATACGTTTGTTAGTTATTTGATAACGAAGCAGAGTCCCAATGTAGATATTTCCATGTTACCCAGCGATGCGCGGCTGCATAGCGGGCGGCGTGGAGCTGAAGGACCGCAGCTGGCGGCTGCTGGCGCTGCGCGCGCTGCTCAACTCCGCGCTCACCCCGCCCGCGCGCGCCACGCTCGACTACCTGCTGCACCACTTCGCCAGGTAACGCCGGCGCGAGTGTGTACACGCAGCTCCGCGCTCACCCCGCCCGCGCGCGCCACGCTCGACTACCTGCTGCACCACTTCGCCAGGTAACGCCGGCGCGAGTGTGTACACGCAGCTCCGCGCTCACCCCGCCCGCGCGCGCCACGCTCGACTACCTGCTGCACCACTTCGCCAGGTAACGCCGGCGCGAGTGTGTACACGCAGCTCCGCGCTCACCCCGCCCGCGCGCGCCACGCTCGACTACCTGCTGCACCACTTCGCCAGGTAACGCCGGCGCGAGTGTGTACACGCAGCTCCGCGCTCACCCCGCCCGCGCGCGCCACGCTCGACTACCTGCTGCACCACTTCGCCAGGTAACGCCGGCGCGAGTGTGTACACGCAGCTCCGCGCTCACCCCGCCCGCGCGCGCCACGCTCGACTACCTGCTGCACCACTTCGCCAGGTAACGCCGGCGCGAGTGTGTACACGCAGCTCCGCGCTCACCCCGCCCGCGCGCGCCACGCTCGACTACCTGCTGCACCACTTCGCCAGGTAACGCCGGCGCGAGTGTGTACACGCAGCTCCGCGCTCACCCCGCCCGCGCGCGCCACGCTCGACTACCTGCTGCACCACTTCGCCAGGTAACGCCGGCGCGAGTGTGTACACGCAGCTCCGCGCTCACCCCGCCCGCGCGCGCCACGCTCGACTACCTGCTGCACCACTTCGCCAGGTAACGCCGGCGCGAGTGTGTACACGCAGCTCCGCGCTCACCCCGCCCGCGCGCGCCACGCTCGACTACCTGCTGCACCACTTCGCCAGGTAACGCCGGCGCGAGTGTGTACACGCAGCTCCGCGCTCACCCCGCCCGCGCGCGCCACGCTCGACTACCTGCTGCACCACTTCGCCAGGTAACGCCGGCGCGAGTGTGTACACGCAGCTCCGCGCTCACCCCGCCCGCGCGCGCCACGCTCGACTACCTGCTGCACCACTTCGCCAGGTAACGCCGGCGCGAGTGTGTACACGCAGCTCCGCGCTCACCCCGCCCGCGCGCGCCACGCTCGACTACCTGCTGCACCACTTCGCCAGGTAACGCCGGCGCGAGTGTGTACACGCAGCTCCGCGCTCACCCCGCCCGCGCGCGCCACGCTCGACTACCTGCTGCACCACTTCGCCAGGTAACGCCGGCGCGAGTGTGTACACGCAGCTCCGCGCTCACCCCGCCCGCGCGCGCCACGCTCGACTACCTGCTGCACCACTTCGCCAGGTAACGCCGGCGCGAGTGTGTACACGCAGCTCCGCGCTCACCCCGCCCGCGCGCGCCACGCTCGACTACCTGCTGCACCACTTCGCCAGGTAACGCCGGCGCGAGTGTGTACACGCAGCTCCGCGCTCACCCCGCCCGCGCGCGCCACGCTCGACTACCTGCTGCACCACTTCGCCAGGTAACGCCGGCGCGAGTGTGTACACGCAGCTCCGCGCTCACCCCGCCCGCGCGCGCCACGCTCGACTACCTGCTGCACCACTTCGCCAGGTAACGCCGGCGCGAGTGTGTACACGCAGCTCCGCGCTCACCCCGCCCGCGCGCGCCACGCTCGACTACCTGCTGCACCACTTCGCCAGGTAACGCCGGCGCGAGTGTGTACACGCAGCTCCGCGCTCACCCCGCCCGCGCGCGCCACGCTCGACTACCTGCTGCACCACTTCGCCAGGTAACGCCGGCGCGAGTGTGTACACGCAGCTCCGCGCTCACCCCGCCCGCGCGCGCCACGCTCGACTACCTGCTGCACCACTTCGCCAGGTAACGCCGGCGCGAGTGTGTACACGCAGCTCCGCGCTCACCCCGCCCGCGCGCTTATTGGAATGTACACACATACATACACATGTGCGAGCACACACGCGCAACCGCGCACGCAAGGACAGACACACCCAACACACACGTAAATACGCGCATACGTGCGCATGTTATCGTACATTAGTGCACACCAGCGCATATATCACGATAAGCTCCACCATCGTCTCCGTCATTATTATTGTAAAAGAGTTCTAATGGGAGCTTAAATAAAAGCAAGGTGGTAGAACCAGTGTAGTTCGACCGGGGAAGTACCACCGCCACACCTATTTCTAGCGTGAAGCATTTCTTGCGTTTCGATAGAAGGGTGTGGTTGCCGGCACACTTTCACATGAGGCGACCATCATAGTCCTCAGGAGTAGCAACGCATCTGTGATTGACTTCAGATGGAACCCATATTCTGTATGAAGTTGATTACAGATGTCAATGTGCGGCAGTGACCACTTACCATCAGGTGGACTGCATGCTCGTTTGCTACTTCAGTCAAATAAAAAAAAAAAAGCGTACTGTATTATTTATCATAGGTTGGTTTATTCGCGGTCAAACACTTATGTGAAGAATTAAACGGAATGGTTCGTGGTAGTCGGAGGTTGCGGTGGTGAGTGGTGGCTCGTACCGCCGGTGCTGTCGGCGACGTTGTGTACCTCCTTCGCCCGCGAGTCCTCTCCCGTGCGTGTTGGAGGGAATCTCAACAATAATCCTTACCGTCATTATTATCATCAACACTCCTTTCAATACCATCTTCAATTCGACCCAAACAATCAATTCATTCACACAAACTCACCATTCTCCATCACCAGGGTGGCAGACAACGCGAAGCTGAACTCCATGGACAGCAAGAACCTGGCGATATGCTGGTGGCCGACCCTCCTGCCGGTGCAGTTCTCGGACATGGGCCGCTTCGAGATGACGCGGCCGTACCTCGAGGACGTCGTCCAGACGATGATCGATCAACACCCCTTCCTGTTCCGCGGACAAGAGGCGTTTGTCATGGTGTGAGGGCAGCGGGTGAGTGTCCACGTCTATCTCCTCTTTTCTTATTGATCGCTAGAACCTAACGATACCCCATCCTCTTGTGCGATAGCAAGAACCTGATGAGAAGCTGGTAGAAGTAGCTGAGTGTTCCCTCTCCCCCCTATCTCCCCTTCTCATATTAACAGTTAGAACCTAACGATCTTGTGCGATAGCAATAACTCGATGAGAAGAGTAAAAGGAGCTACTGTACGTGCAGTTCCCTCTTTATCTATTAGATAGCAAGAACATAATCGATAGCTAACAAGATAATCTTCTTATTGGCTCTGTCCCGTACCTCCAGGTAAAAAAGTATATTTATAAAATACCTTTATTGCACCTATATATAGGTGCCATTTTTTAAAACCAATTTGCAAGGTAGTAGAACCACTACGGAGGTACCTTGGCCACGCCTATTCCTATTAAACCCTGTATTATAAGAAGTTGCTTATAGATTATACAAAAATAATAAATAATAATGATATATGTTAATTCCAGGAACCCACAATGCACGTTGCATTTGTGATGGACGACGTGTGACGTCACGCGCGGTGACGTCACCGAGTGCGAGCGTTTACTACGCCACGTGGACACTGACCAGTGAGGTTTATACGTTTCGTATCATTATATTACGATAATTATAGTGTCACTGCCCCCCGTGCTGATAACGCACGCGTTTATAGGCTTTATCGGTTATATGTGTCTATATGTTGAGCGTTTTTCGAACGCTCGGTATATATTTATATATATGTACTATGTGAATTATCATGTATGTATATATTGTCCGCATAGTGCGTCGTGTATCGCAAGCTATTGTTGTTCTACGGTACGTTCCATTTAACACCCGCGACGACGACTGCAACTGTCGATATTAGCGTTCCACTAACATAAGAAAGGCTGCTAGCGTCGTAGGCAAAAGTTACAAGTGGAACGCACATTCTAACCCACCTAGACAGGGGCGATATTGGTATAGGCGATCGTGAACAGTGACGTCATCAATGACGTTCGTGACGTCACTTGTTCGTTCTTAATGACCACGAGACTTATATGGAAAGATCCAGAGGGTGTTACAATCGTCACAGGCATTAAGTGGTACGTACCTATAATGTAGTTTTGTATCGAAACGATTCTCGGTCACGTGACCATCGGTCTCGCGTCACGTGACCAATCGGTTTATTTTTACAAGTCGTGTCATATCATAATGTGCTTAGTAATAAATAATGATAATTAACTTAAAAAAATATATGAAGAAACCGCGAATGATAACCGATGCTTGCATTTTTTGATGTTGAACGCTTTTCGTTTTTAAAAAATAAGGTTTGTATTCGACTGTGAATTGGATTATACCAAATCGTTTACGGACTAAACGAACAGTATTTTTAATGTTAGTCGGTAATCAAATTATATCGCAACTCGTATGTAAGAACGATTCGTGCACAAAAACAACTATTTAATTACGAGAAATGTAAACGTAAACGTAAATGTAAACGTAAACATAAATGTAAACGTAAGTATTATTGGTATATTTAAACGTATATTCGTGTAATCGACACCACGTTTGAGGCACATTCCGTTCATTTAATTTAATTATCGATTTAATGATTAATGATAAATAATGTTAATAATATAATATTTACGCGTATTATGTTTTTGTCGTTGCGTATTACAATGTGAATGTATGGTATGGGATTGTATGTAATCGAATTGTTTGTATATTTTTTTATTTATTTTTTTGTAAATTTTCGTTTTTATGCCAGCATGTTTTTTGATCTGTTGCTTTATAGATTTATCATTTTTATATTTTTCTCAATGAATTAATAGTGATAACTTGTTGAAAATTAATGATTGAAATAATATTTGAGCAAATGTAACATTAAAATATTATTTTTATTTGGAAAATTTATCAATAACGTATTATAAAGTATATTTCCAGTATACTAATAATATAATAAAATTGTCTATGACTATGACAACATAACGAAAGTTTAAATAAAATGAACACATAATAAACCATGTCAGAAAAAAAAACAAGTAATATTTAACCAAATTCTTGTCAATATTTCGTATTGCCATTAAATAAAATTCATTTTTAGCTATTACTTGCCGAATAAGTTTGCCAGTCCAATTGATTAGCGTGTGTACTTAATTTGGCTATTCTTGCAGAATCATGTATCTTCATAAGATATTTTTAAAACGTTCGACACTCCAGCCACACACTAGGATTTTCTCATGTGGCGTAAGTGCCATGGACACACACAAAGACGTATAAACAAACACCCAAACTTAGAACAGAAAATCAAAATTCATCATTCAAATATCCATCTGGCCGGAGATCGAACCTGGAACCCATTGCGCGTCAGACCGGTAATCTTAGTCATTTTAACCATCTTAGTTATCGGGAGTAGCAACACACATCTTAACCATCTTAGTCCTCTGGAGTAGCAACACACATGTTATTGACTTCAGATAGAACCCATGTTCTGTATGAACTTGATTACATATGTCCATGGGCTGTGACTGTGACCACTTACCATCAAGTGGACTGCATGCTCGTTTGCTACTTCAATTAGATAAAAAAATAAAAAAATATGACCGCTCCGTCCCGCGGATCCTCAATTAAATGAAATAGATGACCGTAAATGTACTACGAATTTTACGAAACACAAAAAACATATCAGTTTTAAATGTATTTAATATTTCATCG
Organism: Spicauda simplicius; assembly: GCA_949699795.1. Lineage (NCBI taxonomy): Eukaryota > Metazoa > Arthropoda > Insecta > Lepidoptera > Hesperiidae > Spicauda > Spicauda simplicius. The sequence goes on along the minus strand of OX453081.1, from coordinate 9,874,945 downwards.
GTATGTTTTATTTGAATGTTTGCAAATATTAAGATATGTCATTGATTCTATTTCGTCACCTTCAATAGATTTTTTAGGCGTTTCTTATATTTTTCGTGAAAATAATTATACATTAAGAGCCATGAACACCATAATTTGACGTACGTCATAATTTAAACATATTTGACATTATTTTTGGGATATGTTATCGAAAATTGGAAAACGTAACATCATGTTTTGAACGTTATATTTAATAAAAAGGAATTAAAATTATCTCCTAACACATTATTGATTCCATACGTTTTTATGAAAATAAATTGATTCATAAGTACACACGCTTATTTGTGTCTTGAAATAAAATTAAGACTTTGTTTTGCAATTTATTTATCGTTTTTATTTATTTATATTGCAGCAATTTTTTTTTACTTTTCTTTACAATATTATCAAAAGTATATCACAGGAGGAAATTTAATACATCACATTTTTTTAAATATATATTTTATATTTTTTTAATATTTTTTTTTTAAATAATGCGGAGGTATACCTCACGTGTGGCTCTGGCCTATTTTGTATATTAAGTGTTTATGGATAGACTGATGTAGAATATTTTTTTTCCATATAATATTTAGCTTTAGTATGTAAATTTTGTGTTATCTGCCATCACTATGCCATTGGCGTTAGCTCGCATATCCGTGTTATGGGGCAGCCTGGAGCAGCCTGGCCCACGCTGCCCCACTGCGGATTAACGCCACTATTTTATATAAATGTATAAGTACGTCAGCTTTGTACCAATTATAACATATTATACATAAATATATAATGTAATATCGGTGTTAGTTATGTATTGTAATGTAAAAACGTAACTTTTTCGTATTGTTTTCGTATATATATCTTGTCCGTGTTATGCTTATAGCTAAATGTCATTTTTTAAGCCACGAATGGATCAATGTGATATATAAAGTCTGTACACACAGATGTACGAATGAAATAGACTCCTAATTACTTACACTTAGATGCTTACACTTTATGACAGAGCGTCAGTTGGGTTTTAAAATACTTAAAGATGTACTTGATTTACATTATTTCAAATAAATTCTAAAAAATATCTACTTCAAATTTTAAAATGAATTGAGAAGAAACGATGACTCTGAACGATATTTGAAGAGCTAAACAATTATGGGCTATAGCGATAAGATATGACTGTTCCATATCAAAGATTGCTAGGCGAATTAGTATCAGTAAATTAAAATTAGGAGTCTATTTCCGACATACGTTGTACATGGGTGATAAATATACTCATTACGTGATTGACAATTGTAATCGGTGTATGATTGGTTGTAAACAATCCTTGCTCAATAATTTGATAGGCGATTATCGAATTCTTGAAGTGTTCAATGAGATACATAATGAGGCGTAACTTAGTTCTCGAGGGTAGCAACGCCGACGACTTTCCATTCCTCTTAGTACGGGTTTATTATGTTTCTTAGACGATAACCCATTTTTGTCCCACGTGCCCAGCAGGCACGGATCATGTTTCAGAATGAGAGTTTAAAGCCACAGTCAAACGTGCTGGTCAAGTGTGAATTAGTAGACTCCACACACTTCTGAGATTTAACAAAATGTCTCTAGTGTCACAGGTTTCGCCATGAATATTTTAACACACGCATAATTTTAGAAAAAGCAGAGGTTTGCGCGCTTGGGATTCGAATCTTGGTCCCTCGATTGTGGGTCTAATTTTAACCATTAGGATATTGCTCTATATATCACATTTCAAAAAAAATCATTGACGTTTTCGTTCATACATCGCGTTATTCCGTTTGCGGTCATAATTGGCAATGTATTCTGTAATTATGGGCGTAAACACAAACGATAATTGTTATGGTGAAACTCGTACTAAGGGTACAGATCGAATAGTCGTTTGCTACCCGAATGTTATAAGCAATACTACTCATATATTGTCAATCGTGATTGATCGAGGCAGCTTCCAAGACTATTTTAATATACAAACATATTTTATTATATATATTTTATTTTATCTTTTTTGTATAATCGCTAATCATAATACGCTACTTCCATCCAATTTTTGCACGATGGCGTAGTATAGTTTGTACGATGAATTTTATATTAAAATTAATTAATTTATTTTAAGCTAATTTATCAAAATTGAACTCATCACAACGTGCAATATAATCGTATTGTGTTCTTTTACACATTCGTAATATTTATCTCGCGATTATTTATTCAAAAGCGTTCATTTTGAAATGCAATTTCAGTGGATTTACGTTCGCGTGTTAACAAGGAATCATTGTAAACTATTTTTAAGTATATTTAATATATTTAGACGACTCCAATAAGCCTAGGTAAGGTTGTATCTACGTAATTTTTTATCGATATAATAAAATTGTCATTGAGTGATGCGTAATGTTTACGTGCGCGCACGCACACACGCGCACGCCCGTACGTACGCAGTACGCACACTGTCATGTCCATTAGGGGAATGATGCGAGGGAATTTTTTATATTTTACTATTGATACGAAAAAGACATAGAGCCTCTTTTTGGTTGGAATTGTTTTATTTTTTATTTTTCTAGAATTTTTCACGCTTCACTCGTAGATCTCACGACACGGGGACGAGGAGTGTTTATTTTTGTTTTAAATTTCGTATTTTTTGAACGGTACCCTTCCCTGCTGATCTTCGAAAATGCAATTTTCTATATAAATAATATTCGATGTGTAAATATTGTACATTGATTGATTTATTATTATTTTATGTTTCGTAACTTATTTATTGATTGAGATATTTTTTTATGAAAGAGTTTTTTGAAAGCCATTTTATAATTGTTACTCTATGCGATATAATTTTAGAGTGTTTTTTTTTTGTTTAATTTTTCTACCTTATACTTCCTTCTCACAGCACAATTAGCTTTGATTAATTTAAACTGTGCCATTATTATTATTTTATTTAAAAACGTACGGTGATTTTGGTGTTTCCTAAAATGTATCGTATTTCGAAGTGTTGTGTTTGCGTCCAAAAGTTCTTTCCTGTAGTTCTCGAATGTTCTAAAGTAGAATCAATGTACGCTTCGCCGACTGTACAGTGCCTACACACGTCTAGATTATAAACTAAAAATCAACTTAGAAATAAGAGATATTGTCACTCTTTGATATGTAATTGCCATTCATTCATTCATTCATTGTGCGAGTTTTTCATTCGGTCACTAACTGAACGAATGATGAGAGAAACATGTAGTTTGCATGTCATATGCATGTATATGATAAGAACTGAAAAGTATTTGAATATCAGTATATTCTCACGGATTTTATCATTTTAATGATTCATAATTCCTCATTAAAATAAAAATAATTGAAGAAATTTAACGATTCATGTTCATAATATTCATGTGATAATTTAAGTGTATCCTAAGAAACTTCTAGCCGTTGTTGCAACATTTATTCGATCTCCTATCTCCATTTGGTCGATTTAAAACGATTATAGAATCGAATGAAATGATTACAATCGAGTAATGTTTCATACATTACTCGATTGTAATCATTTCATTCGATTCTATAAAGTCAAATGAAATCGAGTAATGTATAATTAATTCGTGGTGATACCTGAGAGTAAAGTGATTGATGCAGTTCAACTGCAATTTTATATCGTAGCTAATTATACTTCTCAGACCAAAATACTCTGAGGTGTGCAGCGGGGGGGAGATGGGTAATGAAAGACACGTCTGCACTTAACGATTGTCCATTTATTACTGTTTAACACTCTTAACCTACTTACTGTTTATTCATACACATGCTTACCACCACCACATATCAGGGGTAGTAGTAAAAAAAAAAAAAATAAGAAATACTTAATTTTTTTTTTTTTTTTTTAGATGCTATTGTTATCCATGGATACAATACAAAGTCAATTTAGAGTTGCTTATAACTACTTCTTAAGAGCTAATTACACACAAATAATTTTGTTCTGTTCTTATGTACTATATCATTTTTATTGTTTTTTTGAATTACAACATTTGGATCTTTGTCTTCTACTACTGTGTAAGGTCCATCGTACAAATAATCTAACTTTCCACCCGTTTCATTACGTACTAACACTTGATCACCTTTTTTGTATGTTACAGGATTCACTTTTTTGTCATAAACAAACTTTCTATTTAATTTAGCTTTTATAAGATTATCGCGTGCATCCTTTTGCGCTGTCTGTAGTCTATACTTAAGCTCTAAACTATAATTATCTACGTTATATAATGGTTCTACTGAACTACTTATTCTACACGGAAGCTCACAGGACTTCCCAAATACTAATTCATACGGGGCATATTTGGTTGCTGTGTGTACAGTATTATTGTAGGCAAAAGACCAAAATGGAAGCCAATCACTCCATGATTCTGGGTGTTTATCACATTGAATCCGCAGAAACGAACCCAAATGCTTATGAGCATTTTCTAATGAACCAATTGTCTCATGGTGATACGCTGTCGAATTTAGTTTTTTAATTTCTAATAAGTTACATACTTCAGTCATTGTTGACGACATAAATTCTGTTCCTCTATCAGTTGTTATGCATTTTGGAATTCCAAACCTTAAAATAAAATTATTTACTAACGCTCTAGCTACTGTTTTTGTTTCCTTATTATTCAATGGATACGCTTCTATAAACTTACTTAACTCACATTGTAGAGTTAAAATATAGATATTACCACTATTATCCTTATCTAAAGGGCCTACCAAATCTAAATATATTTTTTCGAACGCATATGTTGCGGTGGTCGTCACCACCATTGGTTCAACTGTATGCCTCGAGTGTTTGCATTTTTGACATTTTTCACACTTATTTATAAAATCACGGACGTCCTTTTCTATTCCTGGCCAGTAAAACCTTCTTTTAATGTTATTTATCATTCTACGTACCCCAGCGTGTCCACTAGTCGGTAGTAGATGATAATCATTAAGGATATGTTTAATATCATTTTCATTATTTACTCTCGTTATACCCCTTAGCACTAAGATCTTAGGTCCTTCGTATTTTTCTTTAATTTTTACTTCATTTATTAATTTTTTTATAAATATTTCATTATCATTTCTTTTTATAATGCATATTTTGTCGACGTTTATTTTTTTACAAAATGTACTTAATTTTTCCACAAATACGGCTCGCGTAAAATGTGATTTATAATTAAGATTTACATACAATATTTTCTTTTTACAAACAAATGCAAAACACTCCCATTCTACATTTATTAATCCTTCATCTCTTAATTTATTAAGTTTACTTCCTTCTTCTAATATCATTTCCACTGACTTACTCGGTATCCTTAATATTTCTGTGACTCGCGGTTGATCAGGCCGTTCGTCCTCGGAAATACTAGGGATATCGTTACCCTTTTCATGCTTCTCGTCTTGCTTCCTCTTTTGTGCTCTTGTCATTACTGTTACTATCCTATTATTCATCTCTTTTAAATCATCTGATGTTACTATTGATCTCGACAATGCATCTGCTATCACGTTGTCCTTTCCCTTAATATACACAATATTGAAGTTATATTCTTCAAGAGTTAATCTGAATTTTAACAACCTGCTACTCGGGTCTTTCATACCAAACAAATAAATAAGTGGTTTATGGTCAGTCATTATTGTGAATTTTTTTCCGAATAAATATGGCCTAAAATATTTAACACTCCAAACAATAGAAACTAATTCCTTTTGTATTGTAGGGTAATTTAGTTCTGCCTTGTTTAAAGGACGACTGGCATAAGCCACAGGTCTTAAGTCCTTATTGCACAACACGGCGCCAACGGCTGTGCCGGAAGCGTCGGTCTGTAACACAAATTCGTTTTCGTCTGAAAAATTCGGGTATTGCAAAATAGGTGGAGACATTAATTTGTTTTTTAGTGATTTAAATGACTGCTCACATTCCACTGACCAATGAAAAGGTTCATTTTTTCTACAAAGTTTGTTAAGTGGAAGCGTTATGCTAGCGAAATTTTTAATGAATTTTCGGTAATAATTACAAAACGCTACGAAGCGCCTGACAGCGTCTGCATTCGTAGGTGTCGCATAATTTTTAATAGACTTAATTTTTTCTGGGTCGGGTAAAATCCCATCTTTCGTTACCAAATGACCTAAATAAACTATTTCTTTCTTTAAAAATTGACATTTTTTTGGATTAAGCTTTAAATTTACTTTTCTGAGCCTATCAAATACATCTAGTAAGTTTTTGTTATGACTTTCTAAATTCCTTCCAAAAATGACAAGGTCGTCTAAATAAATGAAACATTTTTCATACGTAAGGCCTGACATGGCAACTGTCATAACACGAGAAAAGGCAGAGGGACTAATTTTTAATCCCATAGGGAGTCGTTTCAATTGATATTGACCACTGTTAGTCGTGAAAGCTGTTACATTACGACTTTCAGGGGTTAAAGTCACTTGATAGTATGACTGACTTAAGTCTAAATGCGAAAAGTATATAGCACCTGACAAGGAGTCTAAAATTTCATTTATATTAGGTAACGGAAACTTATCATCCTGTATTCTGTCATTAACTTTTCGATAATCTACTACTAACCTCCATGATTTACTCCCTGTCTCCTCCGATTTTTTAGGTACAAGTAAAATCGGACTCGACCACTCGCTATATGCTTCCTCTATAATGTCATTTTTTAACATATTTTTTACTTGCTTTTCTACCTCCGACTTATGGCTATTAGGTATTCTATACGGTTTAATATAAACAGGTTTTGTATCAGATTTTAAATTAATACGCTGTTCATATATTGTCGTCGTTGTAAGCTTATCTCCGGGTAGATGAAATATGTCAGCATATTTGGTGCAAATAGACTCTATCGTCTGTCGTTCAACGGAATGCAAGTGATCTAATTTCAACTGCTCTAACAATCTACATGCACGGTCTGAAGTTGATTCGCATTTATTAAAATTACAAACTAAATAATTATCTAATGTTTCTAACTCAGGTTTAAAAATTGGTAAATCTATATCATCTTTACCTGTATTTAATATCCGAATTGGAATAATTTTATCCTTTGGTGTGACAATTAAACTACCTAAAAATATGTTTTCCTGAATTTGTTTTGGAAGTATAACGCAATCGTGGCCTATGTTGTCCACTTGAACATAATGCAATGACTCGCTTCGCGCAGGAATTCGTAAATAATCAGTACAAACTTTCGGAGTCTTAATTATGTTTAATTTACAGTTAATGTTATCATTATTTAATAATAGTAACGAATTTTCCAAATCAAAAGTTACAGAAGTAAATTTATTGAAAAAATCTTGTCCCAGGATTCCGTCAGACTTACAAGGTAATTCCTCGAAAATAAAGAATTTATGTTTAAAATATATCCCATTTTGAGTTCGTACTTTAATATAAACATAACCATTCGAAAATATTTTCCCACCAATTCCGTTTATTGTAATCCTATCTTCATACACAGGAATGTTACTTGGAATTGCACGTGTACAAATTGCCGACAGTGACGCGCCGGTATCAAGTAGCCATGAACACTTGTTGTTATGCACATAAAGAAAAACGTAATTTGCTTTGTTTAAATCGGCTGTTAAAATGCATTCCTTAGTCCCGAAAAAACTGGTTTTGATTAGATGTAATTCCGTTTTCAATAGTAGTAGTAGTAGTAGTTATCGGGTGTTCTTCTTGATGTGCATAACAAAAATTATTAAAGTGTCCCCTACTACGAGCTCGAGGAACTCCGTGAGCTCGATTCGAACGCGTGTAAGCACCTCGCGTCTGTCTACCCCGATAGTTAAAGTTATTATTATAATATCCTCCCCTGTTATTATTATAATACTGAGGTGGATTGTAATTAGTATTACCTCGAAAACCTTTATGTGAATAGCTTCCACGCCCTCGAGTCGAGTTTCTATTCGACTTACCTCTTACATGTAGGATCGAGTTTGAAGTCGATGGTAGGGGCTGCGATATATCTTCGTCTTTCGCGCCGCGAACTGCGTCCTTAAGTTCCGTATAATTACGCGCTGTAATAATGGTACTAATACGTCTATTTCTTAAGCCATTTGCGAATTTTTTTATAGCAATTTGTTCATTTATGGGCCTAAGAATTTCGTAGGCTTTTTCGTTTGAGTTTGCCTGCGAAATTGTAAGATCGACAAAAAGTGACTCTATCTTCGACGCATATTGTTCAATAGACATATCGTTTTGAGATATACTATTAAGTTGTGTGAGCAATGCATTAGGAGACTTTGTAGTCAACAAAAATACTTTCATGTCCTTAAGCAATTCATCGCATGAATTATACTCCTGTTTCAATCTTAACCTCGCTGATTTCGATAACCTGGTCTTAACAACAAAACTAGCTAATAATTTCTTATCTGCAGAGTCCTTAAGACAGCTATCATATAATTCTACACAATCTATAATTTTTTCTATCGTATCTTCTCTACTGTCCATAACAGGAACCAAATTTGCCGCAGTTTTCAAGTCAAAAGTATCCATTTTTATTGTTATTTTTGACAAATCTAACTTACAATAAGACTTAATTCTATTAAAAGATTCCTCAATCCGTTCTGTAAAACTATCTATAATTAAATTCAAGTTGGGATCCTTACACTTCTTAAATTTGTACTCAAATACAATTTTTTTATAATAATAAAATAGTTCAATAGCTTGAGAAAAATTTACTTTAAGTTTTTCAGAGTATTTTTCTCTTCTATCGGGTCCCAACTTTCGTAATGATATTCTAATTAATTCTAATTCATTATATATTTTACTTAACTCTTCTGACATGTAGGTATATCTAATTACTTAATAATAATTTGAGGTATATAAATTTATGACGGTATCTACCGTATAATACCACATAATTTATTACTCACGTAAGAATAAAAAGAATAAAAATAAAGGCACTGGTGAAGACCTGCAGATCCACTCCATCGGCTCCATCCATCGGCTGGGATGCTCTCCTCAGATCGGCACCCGCTCCTGGCCGCGCTCGTCTCGGCTCCGTAGGGACAGACGTTGCCGGATTCTCCGCACGATATCAGCCCGCAGTTCCTCCTGCACCATAGTTTGTTGGCACCTTCGGTACTGCTTATATCCCAGTACAAGCATTGCCGCCGCACACAATGCTAGTAACGTCGCTACCATCACATTGATATTGTAATGGTGACTGGAACCGTCCACTTCGCTTTGACCACCATGTTGATTCACGATATAGTTCTTGTCCTCACACACGCACTTAGAGCATTGTTTCCCCATTTTTAATTTTGTTTGATTGTAACGTGTGCACCGCACGAATTAAATAATTTGTATGCCCCATTATAAAGTCTGTCGCACCAAAACTGTGTTCTCAGCAATTTCGCCTAAGATGGCAGGGTCGCCATGAGGTGTGCAGCGGGGGGGAGATGGGTAATGAAAGACACGTCTGCACTTAACGATTGTCCATTTATTACTGTTTAACACTCTTAACCTACTTACTGTTTATTCATACACATGCTTACCACCACCACAACTCGGTCGTATTGTAATGGGCTATTTTTAGTTTTTCTAGTTCATGTGAAGTTGCTTACAAATACCCATGGGCGGCAGAATATATGTATCATCGGAAGGACTGCTTGCTCGAATGCTATTTCGATATAAAGCAAAAGACATCAATTATCTAGAAACCACAACACATCCAATGAAGTCGTGTTTCCTACTTTAATATAAAATTAACTGTCACATAAGATTTTCATAATGTAATTGCATACATTTTTGATACCTCGTTGATATGTGGTAGGCACAAGTCAGTCGGTAAATCAATTGCTATGCGTTTCAATTGACTGTAAGCGCAGTTCAAAGAATGTGTCATATTTTATAATAAATAACCATCTATGTAACAATGGTCTTTTTATTTACTATCCCTGAAAATTATCTTGCTTAAAAGGCGAATCACATAATAATCTATGAGGTGGTAGAACAGGTGTAGTTCGACCGGGGAGATACCAAACTTATATCTACCACACTTATATAGCGTGAAGCAGTTTCAGCGGAGGGATTATTTTTTTTGTTTGTTCTCTAGGGGGAACCTTCAAAAGGTACTCGACGCCGTGGGAGCGACGCAGGGTTATGTGGGATTTTTAACGGACTAAATGGTGGCCGTCCTCGGCGCTACAAAGAAGACTCTGGGATTTCCAAAGGAACGCAACCGGAATCCTCTAAGCGCGTTGCCCCATCACGCTCCTCCCAGACAGATGGTCGGATGGGCCCACCGCTTGCGACCTCGACCACTCATACCGCCGTCATTCCAAGGGTCGCCTGATCGAACGGTTCGAGCTCCCACTCTAGCCGCCCGCGACCCCAGAAACCCCCTTTTAGTCGCCTCTTACGGGCAGGGGATGTCGTAGCCCTAAGCGAAGGGGTGTGGCTCACTTTTATAAGATGCGACCATCTTAGTCCTCAGTAGCAGCAACTTACCTTTGATTGGGTTCAGATAAAACCCCTGTTCTTTACAAAGTTGCTTACAGATGTTATGACAGTGGTCACTTACCATCTGGTTTACTGCATGCTCGTTTGCTGCTTCAATCGGATAAAAAATATGGATATTTCTTACGCAATCAAGCAGAATGGATTAATGCATCTGGATGAAATTAGACATAGAGGTATGTTATATTTGGAATAATACACAGGGTTCTTAAATTCTGGAATATGTATGGCTCTCGTGGAATTAATTTTTGTGGGTAGTTTGGGGATCAGAGAATGATATAAGCTATTTTCTACCCGAAATAATTCACTATGCGCGGTTCCTAGAGAGTAATACTTATAACTACTGTAACTATGTATGAATCGTGTATTTAAAGGACAAAGGCTTGGGGTGTTTGAATTGTTCAGCTAGTTTGATATATAGGTAATTTAATTAATTCCAATAAATAAAATATTGGTTTTTAAAATTTAAAGTAAAGTATAAAGTACATGCGGCAATTTCTTGAATAAAAAAACGCTACATAAACGTATTCCTCAATTACAATGTGTAAAATCGTATTTTGATGTTTTTTATCTGACTGAAGTAGCAAACAAGCATGCAGTACACCTGATGATAAGTGGTCATATCGTTCATAGGCATCTGTAATCAACTTCATACAGAACATGAGTTCCATCTGAAATAATCACAGATGCGTTGGTACTCCCGAGGACTATGATGGTCGCCTCATGTGAAAGTGTGCCGGCAACCACACCTTTCTATCGAAACGCAAGAACTGCTTCACATTAGAAATAGGTGTGGCGGTGGTACTTCCCCGGTTTAACTACACTGGTTCCACCACCTTGATAAAATAAAATATTGGTTTAAAAATTTAAAGCAAAGTATAAAATACATGCAGCAACCCCTTGAATAAGAAAACACTTCATAAACGTATTCCTCAATTACAATGTGTAAAATCGTATTTTGATAAAAATAGATGCACTTAGTGACCCCGTAATGAAACAGATATTGATTATAATAACTTTATTTAAGTGATTAAAAGTAGGGTCATCATACAATGCTTCACATACATTCAAATCACAGAAGTATGAAACATTCAATACATATTTACATCACAATCTTACATACGTTTTGGTTCAGGATTCAAAAATAAATAAGGTAAAATAGCGATTTCCATTTTTGGTCTAACTTTGGTACATATTTCACTGAAGTTATTTACATTTAATTGTTAACAATAGGTAAAATTTACCTGAGTATTTCGCAAATATAATGAACAGGAGATTAAAACACACAGTCATTTCATTTAGAACATTGCCAAGTTGCGGCTATGAAAAAGGTAAAAAAAACATTTATAAACTAAATGACAATCAACTCACATTGGAGAAACGTGGTATGCTGCAGGCCTCCTTCGCCTAGCTGTGGAACACAAGTGGCGGCGTAAGGCATGGGTCTCCGCCTACGGTCTCGCGGTGTAAAGGGCCTCACGCTTCACAGTCATAGGGCCTCCTAAGACTTGGTGTTTGCTGTAGGAGGATTTAGATTTGGCGACCTTTTTTTGGTCGTCAAATTGCAGATCGACTTTAATCTGTAAACATTTGGCGACCTTCTTTTTCGGTCGACAAACTGCAATTGTATTTAAATCAGAGGGCCTCGGGAATGTAGCTTGCCCACAATAAGTTTAAATTTGCGCCGCCACTGTGAGATACCGGTGCCCGGCAGCGGGATAAAAAAGTTTTGTGGACAATTGTAGGTAATGGTACAAAATATAGAAAAAGAGTCCATTCCCCATCTTTACCATCTTTAAAGAATTAAATCTATTTATCTTCTGGACACCACGTTTTAATGAAAAGCACAGAAAAATACTGTTTGCCTTCTTATATATTTAAAGCGGCATTTAATACATGCTATAAAAATGCTCATTCAACCCACGCCAGATTAAGATGGCCTTCTAGAAAAACATTATGAAATTGAAGACAGAGGACACTTGAATTAAAAATTATGAAATGTGAAAGACTAAGGATATTTTTAATTTGGGTGACCGTTATATTAAGCTATATCTACCTAAAAGCTAAGAGAAACGCCTAAAGGTGCTTCACGATTGAGCCGTTTCAAACATGTTAACATGCCATAGTCTTGAAGAATACAAAGTTTGTTCTATATTCTATTTAAAATTATTTTGAACGAGATTTAAGTACATATATTGTGTAGAGCTAATTTAGGCCATGTGCAAACTCAGGGAGGATCTAAGTTCCCCAAACTAATTGTGTAGGTAGTAATCAATCCGTTAGCTTCACTGAAGAGCCATTTTTGTCATAATTTTTTTAAATCTACCGTCGTCGGTCTAATTCTACCCCCAAATGAAAACTCTACTTTCAGCAACGTATGTGTCGGTGGTACAAACGGTAAGTATATAATAAGATACCTTTACAAATATATATTTTAAATTAAAACAGTAAAAAAGCGTGCAGTTGATGTGTTGCTGGCTGGACATCTGTAATATTTTAATTATCGGTTACCAGTTTCTACAGCTGAGTACTAAGATTCAAATTCTTTTTCTGATAATAAACCTGAATATACCAGTCGACAATGGTTTACACCGGCTCATATAAAACAATTCTATTCTATGCAACTACAACTAACATAAGGTTCATAGATATGTTGAAGGTCTACCGAAGGTCTTCTTAAGGTCCAGACATCGGTTTTCTTTATGAACCTACATCAATCATTCAATTATGCATATTTAAGGTGACAAAAGTTGATCCATGTATGTACTCTGTAGAAAGGAGAATTAATAACTGTGTACTTTGTAATGTAAAAGTCATTTGTAATATTGGCAATATTGATTTTTGCTCACTTCCTTTTAACCACCTATATCTTTATTATTACTTATCTGTGATATTACGTCACTGTCAAACCGCGGCTGTACCAGACTGCCAGCTGTTCTAACTTCTAAAAAATGTAGTGTTATCTGCACTGATTGGATAGAATATGATTTAATTTTGTTGATATTAAATTTAAGCAATTTTGTTTACGTTATCGAGTCGAGTAAATAATCGAGTTTCATATCTTGAATTATACAGTTTCAATAATTTTCACCCATATTCGTTAACAGTTACACCAATTGCCTTCGTACTAAAACTTCAGTCCATTCACACGCACCCAGCTCCCCAACACCCACACCATGGTATGGAGTCCTGGGGCGCCGCTGACAGTTTCCTCGACTTGTGGGTACATGCTGACGCCAGGGAGTTGACTGACGAACACATACTATTCGTCCTTTCATGCTCGGAATGGGATGTGGTGATTTCCTGGAACCAACAAATAATTAATTAGAGAAAAATAAGTCATAAAAATTGTGAAAAAACGGCATAAAGGTTTTTGCGTTGAACTTTTCGAAGTCGATAGTAAAGAAATGAATGTAACATGAATAAATAATAGGTTTTTTTGGTATACTTAATCATAATAACTATTTTGCCCAAGTCTATTTATATGGAGTAGATAACTCGTTATCTGGTTTCGGAAATATCCACGGTTTATACAGAGCTACGGAAAAACTGTTTTAACAGGAGGATCCGGGAATACCTAAATAAATAACGTTTCCCTGAACACGTCTTGCTTATCGCATAGTGTGACGTATTGTACGAAGTGGAATATTCTTAGAAAAATAATTTGATCTACGAAAAAATATTTAGGACGGAGGAAGAAAGAGATCGCGACGGAACAATAAATTGCAAACCTATATTTTAAAATTGTGGAGCAGCTGTCAATATTTTTTAACATGCGAAAAAGATATACGTAAGTATACTATTACGATCTCTCCGACTAAAAATATTTTGCTACAAAAATTAGTTTACGAGATAACAAATACCAGGGCAATCACACGCTTTTATGCCCAATACCGAATGAAAATATGAACGTCGTAAAACAATCATAAAAGAATGACGCAGATCGCCGGTGTTAGGATGTGAGTCGTGTCTAATAAAAGATGTGTTTTGAGTAAAATAATATAATAAATAACTACACATATACATAATACAACATAAACATGATGACGCAATGGAAATCAGTTGGAGACAGAGAGTAGATGATATGTAGATAGAGTCGCGTGTGACTGCCCCATCCAGCATGAATTTGGTTATAGGTTCAGAAGCGTGTCTACGTTTAAAGGTCAACTGTACCTGGTAGCTGTCCCGCTTGTAGCGCGGGCCCGAGCTGGCTGAGGACAGGGTGTTCCTCGGCCGATGTCTGTTGCAGTGCTTGTGTTTTGTCTCCTGCACTTCTTCTATCAGCCTCTCATTATCCCCCTCCAGATGAACGGGCACTCCGTTCTTTGCTGTCCCATTCGGCGCTTCTTTTTTCTCTCGCCGTTTTCTCTCCCTCTTCTTGAATGTAAGGGAGAACCGTTTCCGTTTCTTTGCTTTTGGCGAATCAGGTCTTCTCGGAATGGTTTTCTCTCGCTCCGATCGACTCGTATCGTCGTCTGGGGGAGGAACTTGAGATTCCGAGTCAGTTTTTGTTGCTTCCGTTCGACTCGACGAATCTGGTTCGCCGGTCTTATACGCTACTTCCTTTTCTAGATTCGCGAGCTCCATGCGACGCAGTCTTTTCGGTAACTTGTTGACTGTTGCATATATTGGCTCTTCATTTTCTCCGACCGGTGCTGATCGGGATCGAAAGAAGAAGTCGAACTTCTTTGGCTTAACTGGTATCCGTCTTTCAACGAAGACGACCGTACTCGCCACTTCGGTGGTAGTCGATTGCAGTTCGCTACTGGTCTTCTGAGTCGGACTGCTTGGAATGGGTGTCGTTCTAGGGTAGTCGTATGTTAATTCTATGTTCTTCTCCGTTACGTAACACTTTGGAGTTTGCTCCGGAGCACTATCTGGTTTCGGTGGGGATTCGTTTTTTTGACAGCAACACTGCTTTTGCATAATTCGTTTCATATTGCACATAAATACAGAATTCTGTTGAATGTATGTAGTTTGTATGGAAGCGGGGCATCCTTGTACGTCACCTAGTAGGTCTTCTATGTTTCCTCCGGTGTGGAATCTTGGTGGTTGGTAGGGGGCGATCACAAAGCCTGGCGGCGGTGGGCCGGCAACGTGGTAGGGCGGTGTCGTCACAGCTTGGAAGAAGTTTGGAACATTTGAAGCGTCGTGGACAAGTACATCAACGGTACGTTCTTGAATATTGTCCGCCATATTTGGTTGCGCGTGTCCATTGTTTTGAGCCTGTGTCACGTTTGGTGCTTTTGATGGATGATTGTTCGATTTTGTTCTCGTTTGAGGTTCACTTTGGCACTCATCACAATTACAAGGGGAGTCAACACCACTCTGAAAAGAGAAACATTCGATCAATTATAAAAAAATGTGTGCGTGTACTAGCGTACACTCGTAAGAAGTGAAACTTCTTTATGACGTTATTTTTCAAAAAATAATTTACTATATGCAACTTTACAGAAATTGGTTAAATAAAGTTAAATTAGATCAAGTTTAACGCGTAACGAAAAAATGTTACACTAAATTTTTTTCCAACCCCGATAAAGAAGTTTCACTTCAATTACTGGTTACAATACAGGTTGTAATACAAGTAATTGTTATACCAGTAATTGTATTGGATTTTGTGCATTACATCACAATGGTGCGATAGATTATAACACTGACTGGTAGGTATTCGGTAACAGATTAGCACAGAGCATTTTATGCGCATTAATTTTATAAGCCCTTAAACTTATTTTAGGGGTAACGTATCCGGCGATTTATATAAGTAAAAAAGTACTTAATATATACAAAAATATCATAATTTATTGAACTACTGCAATCTGTACAATGTATAGAAATATAAGGACTATATCACCAGGGTGTTATAACAAACTATTCATAGAGGAACTTCTAATCTCATCGAGCCATTATTGGCCCATAGCTGGGCACGGGTCGTCTCTCAGAACGAGAGAGTTTAGGCCATATTCCACCGCGCTGGCCAAGTGCGAATTGGTGGACTTCACACACCTCCGAGATTTTTTTAAGAACTCTCGGGATGATTTTCACGATATTTTCCTTCACCGAAAAGCAGTGATAATTAATTTAATTAAATCAGTGGTGCGTGGTGGGTTTGAACCTCGGACCTCCCGATCGAGATTTCAACCATTAGGCTATCACCGATCGAGGAACTACGGATCTAAAATTCGCCAATTTTACGTTATCGGTTTTACGCTGAGTTTAAAAATATTTAATAAAAATCTGAGCATACCTAGTGACCAACTATACAATAAATCAACTTACAAGTTGTAACTTACAAGGATGCATAATGAAATGTTTCTGAGCTGAAGTGATGGTTATTATACCTACTCTTTATCTACATTTAAAACATTTCTGATCGAGGATTTCATTTGAGCTTGGAATTGATCGCAATTTATGAACACAGAAGATATGTAAGAATATCTCAGTGTTACCTTTTTTATAAGATTGAAGTAGCAAACGAGCATGCAGAGCTCCTGATGGTAAGTGGTCACTGCCGCCCATGGACATCCGTAAGCTACTTTAAATAGAATACTTCTGCCTGAAGTCAATCACAGATGCGTTGCTACTCCCAAGGACTAAGATGGTCGCCTCATGTGAAAGTGTACCGGCAACCACACCCTTCCACCGAAGCGCAAGAACTGCTTCACGCTAGATATATGTATGTAGGTGTGGCGTTGGTCACCCTGTAGTTCCGGGATCAGAATAGGGCCGACTAAAAGGGGCTTCCGGGGTATCAGACGGCTAGAGTGGGAGCTCGAACCGTTCGGTCAGGCAATCCCGGGAAGGACGGCGGCATGTGTGGTCGCATACCGTCGTAAAGACTAGATGGAGCGGTGGGCCCAGCCGCCCATCTGGGAGGAGCCCGATGGGGCAACGCGCTCGGAGGATTCCGGTTGAAGTCGTTTCGAGATCCCGGAGTCCTCCTTTTCAACGCCGAGAACGGCCACCGGGGGGGTTTTAGTGCGGTAAAAATCCCACATAACCCTGCGTCGCTCCCACGGCGTCGGGTACCTTTTGAAGGTTTCCCCCTCGAAAAAAAAAAATAAGGTGTGGCGTTGGTACTTTCCCGGTCGAACGATTGTTCTATCACCGACCTTCTTTTATTACTTAGTATACTTTTTATTTCAAAAAAAATCCTTTATTTTCCGGTTCAAACCACTATTAGCCTGTCTAATCTAATGCAATTAATAATTAAAAAGATTTACGATTTCACGACATATTATCATCGATCGATCGCATGCTCGATCATCGTTTACGAATAAAAATATTATCTATTTATTTTCATTAATATTACTTATCATATCATACATGAATTGCATGTATGAACGATAAGACGACCCGCGTGGCGCATCGGTTACCGTACCGGTCTGACACGCAGTGGGTCCCGGGTTCGATTCCCGGCCAGACACGTGTCTGAATGATGAGTTTAAATTCTTGTTCTGGGTCTGGGTGTTTGTGTATTCGTCTTTGTGTGTGTCCATGGCACCCACGACACAGGAGAAAATCCTATGAGTGTAGAAAGCGTTTTTTTTTATGTTTATTATCTATATATTAATACGTGAATTAAAAACTTGTGAACCGTTTTTAAGATACTTGCCTCGGACGGAGGTGTATGACAATACGCCCGGTTATAGTTGATGTAGAGAAAGATTACAAAATGTTAATATTTTTTTAAATAATGAATTAAACATACATAAAATCAACTAAAAGCACGTTACACACACTACTTTGCATTTGACACAAAAATATATATATAAGAACGAAATAAAACATGTGTACAATGTCTTACTACGAAAACACATAACGACAAAATTGTCAGATGTCTTTGTAAAAATACCCGCTATTGCTTTTAAATGCAGCTGAATTAATTTAAACTCTTTTAACAATTAACGGGTGTATTTAGAATAACTTAAAAATTAATACGATTTAATTTCAGAAATATTGGTGTTACATAAGACAATATGGAGTTTAGTTTTTGAAACAAAATTACGGTCGAATTTCGACCGTTGCAATGGGTGTCAAGTATTTATCACTTGCTAAGTTAGTTATTTTTTAACTATTTAAAGCAATATTAAAGGCCTCCAGAAAAAACCACAGAACCTTTAAATCCTTCACGAGAGATACTTTAACTCAAATGACTTTATTATGTCTGTACTAGTGATGTAACCAATGTCATTATTTGGCGATTAAAGCGAGTGCGAATATTTCATATCAATATTCGCGAATGCGAATGGGAATCGAATGTTTTTCTAGTTCTTGGGATAGGGTGCTGGAGGATATAAATTTGAAGATGTTTTTTTAGATTGACTGGCAGAATCAATCATCAGAAGTCATTAGGCATTAAGTTCGCCTTTGTTTTAAGGCGTTTTAAAAGTAAATGAATAAACAAATATAATATAATCTATACTAATATTATAAAGCTGAAGAGTTTTTTTTTGTTCATTTGAACTCTGCAAGTACTGGTCAGGTCTAAATATCTATTTTTTAATCTATTAGGACATTTATCAAGGATGGCTATAGGCTATATTTTATTTAAATTGAATGAACGGGAAGTTATCTCGACACAGACCTCTGTATAGTATCGACTCTCATACATAAAGGAGGTCAATTAAATTGGTTTCATCGTATGAATTGTAATATTATATAATATTTGGCGACCATTTTTGCGAAGCAATGCAATTCAATATTCACACTAATTCGCAACACATTCGCACCAATTCTTGCGAATGCGAATATCGAAAAACATGCGAATGTTTGTTATAATACAACACTAGTCTGTACCTACCATAATGTTAAGCAGAAGTTGTAAATGACTCAGTTCATTTGGCACCGTTTTATTTAATCTTTATACACGTGGACGTTTGCTCGCTTGAGTACGAATTGTATATTACAATATTAGCGTATTTGAATCATTCATTTACAATTACTAGTAACAATTCTGTTGTTTTAGTATTTGTTATGCAAATGCACTTGAACGCATGTTTATACAATTTATGCCAAAGTAAATTTTGTAAATATAATTGTTTTGATTGTTTTCAATACAATAAAGACGATAGAATGTTATAAACATCACATCTACCGATTTTATGAAACAAAACGGGCAAATTGCTTTAAATACTTTAAACTTAAACAACTACTGTTTTTAGACTAATATTATCGCGGAATTGACACATTTTAATACTTAACGGTTACCTACTCACGATATGCGGTTTTTGAATACTTTTCGAATTCTTCGAAACTACTGTTTTGAGGAAATGTATTAAACTCAAGGGTAGGTACTTACTGAAAGAATTTTTTTCAACTATTTGGAGTTCAGATCATAGAACAAATTTTAGGTCATCATTCTCATCAACCCATTATTGTCCCACTGTTGGGCACGGATCTTCTCTCAATAATTTTTCAATTTAAAGTCGGTCGAAATTCGACTGTAATCTAAATTAAAAAACTAAACTTCATATTGTCCAAAGTAGCACCTATATTTCTCTAATTTAAATTAGATTATTTAATTTAGATTGTAATAATTTTCAAGTTATTTTGAACGCAAGCCGCATTTAAAACCAATAGCGGGTATTTTGACAAAGACATCTGACATTTTTATGTGTTTTCATAGTAAGACATTGAATGTTCTATTTCGTTTATTATGTATGTGTTTGTTTCAAATGCAAGGTAGTGAGTGTAATGGGTTTTTAGTTAATTTTATGTATATTTTAGGCATTATTTGAAAAAAGTATTAGCATTGCGCAATTCTTCTCTACATTAACTATAACCGTGCGTAATTTCATACTCCTCCGTCTGCGGCAAGTATCTTAAAAACTTTATTCCTAAATATATTATCACTTAGAATATATACTAGATTTCTTAGTCAAAAATAAACGTGACAAAGTAAAATTTTCTAATCTTCACATAAGTAGTAGGCACAATTACATCTATTAAAAAAAGATTCATAAAATGACTTTTTTCATTCATAGTTTCTTACTTGTAATTTGTTTTATAATTAACAAATACACAGATCTTGACCAAATATTTGTATTCATAATTTATTCCTCTAACCAAAAATCGAATAATCTATTCATTCACATTCTGCCTAATGACTTGTGCCAATATTCTGTAAAATTTTAGGACAGACAGAATTATGTGTCCTAGATTGTGTTTTATGCTAAAAATCTGTCACAATATGCCGTTCGCTCAGAAATACGGGTTAACGTCAGCTCGCCAGATTTGTCACGGGAGTTATTAAAATTGCATGCGTCATAGCACTTGTAAGGTGTTCTTGAATATTCATAATTCAATAGATACTTTGAATATTCATTATATGTTAAATATAGAACAGAATAGATAATACAGAATAAAAATCAATAAATGTGTAAAAATATAATAACTGTAAATGGATTTCCATGGGTCATTTATAAAATTAAAAAAAAAAAACGGATAATTGCAGATATTTATGGTTAATTTAAGACATTATCTGTGGTTTATTTTTTTTTCTCTGTGGCATCATGGTTTTTGCATTAAAAACCAAATTAACAGAATATTTATTGTTAACATTATTTATTATAGGTAATAAATACATCTGAATTTCTCAACAATTCTGCAGGAAATATTTGTACATTTCGACATTAAATACTTACATAAATATTTTTTTCTGTTAGGTTAATTTACTTTAGTTAGTAACACAACTCAATGTTATGTAAACCATAACGTTATGTTCTTAACAAAACGATGTATTACCAAAAACATGCCATTAAATACTGTAATATTTTTATATTTGAGGGCAAATATTTACATCGCTTATACTACTGCTATCTAATTATAATCTAGTCCACGTATTTTTAAACTGGAAAACTGTCAATCTTTCAGAACAAGCTTCTATCTTTAACAAGTCAGTAATATGTACATACCATGCACCTTATTAGACTTAGTTAATTACTAAACATATTATATTATAAAAGAAATCACCTTCATTTCCACAGGAATCGACACATCACACACGGCAACCGTTCCAACAGGCGAGACTCAACTGAATTTATTTATAAATGCTTACATTAGGTGCTGTATTATTTTGTTAAACACCGGTGTCCGCCCTTGACTTATTTTACGAATCAAATGTTTTTTCTTTGAATATTACTTGGATTTCGAGGACTCGGGATTTGAAGTCTATTTTGGTCATCAATCGATTGAAACGTCAAACAGTTTCGTCTAACACTAGCGAGTACTAAGGAAGTTTCGCGAGAAAAATCATTCGCGGAATTCTCAATGTTTGTGCGAACTGTGTTTAGGTTTGCTAATGATTCTAAATATTTAGCTTGTATAAGTATACCTATAGAAATATATTTATTTTGTACAATTTGTACAACTTACAAATTCCTCGTAACTTTTTTCTACGAATTGAGAATAGGTAAAAACATTGTTCACAAAAATTAATTAGGTATTATTGGCAGTACCCCGTAGTATTACCCGCATTTAAAAAAACGTTGCCTTTATCATTGAATTGTAATAACATATGGTAAAGTAGATAGATTTTATCAAAATGTGGACCAAATTTTATCTCAAAATATGGACCATAAATATATTTTCACTTTTGTAAATTAAATCTCTATAATACTCTGGTTTATCACTTAATCAAAAATGTAAAGAATATAAAGCATCTATTATTATTTATTTTAATCCCTCAATTCTTTTATTGCTAATATGTGCAATGTATAAACACGGGGAATTTCATGTTTTATTTAATATATGAATGTTTTTATCAATCTTCTACGATAAACAATTATCTACTGCTACAGATTTTTTGAATAATGCAGATTTTCCGGAAATTTTCTGATTAAATAAACCTTCATTTTATCATACGGAATAAATATGGATCAATTAAATTAAAAACATCAATTGAATAAAAAATATACATTAGACAAATGACTCCCTATTATTAGTTTCTGTCACATCTTGACCCCAGCTGCCTCCTTACTTAAAAAAATATAGACAACACTAAATCTAAAAGTAGTTAGGTACTGAACTGTTTTTGGACTGAGCCTATTTCACAACATCTGTGTTAATTGCCAAATAAGTACCTACTCAGTAGTTCAGAACTCACCTCTTTGGACGACACAATTACAAAAAGCATCAACCCTATCTTCTATGACACGGTACCTAAAAGTATGGAAGTCAAATAAGTTCTTTCGGTCAATGTAATGTAACTTACATCAATAAGTATTAGTTAGTAATAATAACACATGTTTGCTATTGGATGTATCTGTTTTTTGTATAACCTTATGTACTGTACCGAATAAAGTATTTTCTTTCTTTCTTTCTTCAGAAATCATAGCCATGAGATGTGAATGCCACATAAAAAAATCATAGCCTACCTTGTTGCCCTCCTCCCCCTCCTCGGGCACCACGCTGAGGTCATGAAACGCAACAGTACGGGAGTGGGTCTCGCTCGTGCACTCCGGACACGCGCTGCATACTGACGCGCTGTCCTGCCGAACGATACTGTGCTATTTATTTTTGAAATATCTTATGTATATTGTAAAAGTTTGTGAACATGTTAGAAGGTAGTAGAACCAGTGTAGTTCGACCGGGAAGGTACCACCGCCATACCTATTTTTAGCGTAAAACATTTTTTGCGTTTCGATGTAAAGGTAGTAGCAAAGCATCTGTGATTGAGTTCAGATAGAACCCATGTTCTGTATGAAGTTGATTACTGATGTCCATGGGCGGCAGTGATCACTTACCATCAGGTGGATTGAATGCTCGTTTGCTACTTCAGTTATTTTTTTGTTATTATAACAAAAAAAATATGTTTGCCAGTTCTGTTCCACGAAAAAACTGAAAGTACCTATAGGACTACCTGTCGCTTCGGTGTCCTATATCACGGCAAGAGTATCTTATCGTCATCAACCCATTATTGTCTCACTGCAGTCTTTTCTCAGAATGAGAAAGGTTTCTCAGAATGAGACGTTTTAGGCCATAGTCCACCACACTGGCCAAGTGAGAACTGGTAGACTTCAAACACCTGAGACCTTTATTTAAAAAAAGTTCTCGGGAAACTTAAGGAAAACATCATGAGAAAATCTACACGGTTTTTTCACGATGTTTCCCTTGACCGTAAAACAATTAAAAAATATTTTCTAGTTACGCACATAATATTAGAAAAATCTGTGGTGGAATGGGATTCGAACCTCGGCCCTGTCGGTCGACGGGGCAAGTTTCAATCATTAGACACTGCTTCATAAGGAGGATATGGCTAACTGTAATCGAGGCCAAATAAGTGTGGCGTCCGATTTATGTCAATCACGGACCCAGACCTTGGGGATTGAGTTGTAATGTCTCATATCTGTAACCTTAATATAGGTACTCTTCAAATCATAACACAGAACAGATTAAGAATAATATCTTTTGCTACTTCTTATGGAATTACTAAGCAATTCGGTTCCGCCCGCTTCGGCGATGTCTACGATGGTAATAAGTATTCTATTTGTTAATTTAAGTTATAAACTATGCGTAATCTAACTGGTAGTTTTTACGTCAGAGGGTAACAAACACAGAAATCCTCAGAGACAATGGTATTTATAACATTGATTAGGTAAGATAATATTAAGTTTGATTAGGGTATAAATAGTTCTTGTTGTGCTATGGAATCGAATTACCACTCATAAGATAATGGATTAAATGAAGATGGTACAAAGAGGGCATGGAAGTCGCATGATTGAGGCAGATAAGTTCCACTGCAAGATCTATCCATCCATCCATTAGCCTTTGAAAGTCTACTGCTGGACATAGGCCTCCCCTAATCTGCGCCACTTCGACCGGTCCTGAGCCATCTGAATCCAGTTACCCGCCGTTTTCTACAGATCATCAGTCCAACTGGTCGGGCGGCGGCCTACACTCCTTTTGCCTAAACGTGGTCTCCATTCGAGCAATCCATTTCCATGGTAGCAACATTTGCGTGAATCATTTCTTGCAATTTGGTGGAAGAGACAGATTGCCGGTTCACTTTCACATGAAGCGTCTTATCCTACGAGAGATGCAACTCATTTGTGATTAACTTCATATACAAGTCCCGTTTTATAAGAAGTTGCTTACAGATGTCCACCACTCACCAACCGGTGAATTACATGTTCGTTTTCTACTTCTATAATAAAAAAAATCAAGAAAGCTCAACCGGGGATCAAACCCGGAGCAGCTGTTAAGCAACGTACGTCCGAGTGTTCCGGCGAGGAGCGGCGCTCGCGCAGCATCCGGTCCAGGCGGTCATACTCGTAGCGGAGCGCTGAGATCTCTCGCTTCAGTTGCTCGTTCTCTCGCTTCAGCTTCTTGATGTCTGATTGACCTGGGAATCAAATTTTCATTTGTTTATTACCCGGTTTATTTGTTTCTTTATTATTTTACAGGTGGTCGAACTATTAACGATTTCTTGCGTTTCGACGGAAGGGTGTGGTTGCCGGTACACTTATAATATAAGTGTACCGGCAACCACACCCTATGTTACCCATATATTATATGAGGCGACCATCATAGCCCTCGAGAATAGCAACGCATCTGTGATTGACTCCAGATAGAACCCATGTTTTGTATGAAGATGATTACAGACGTCCAGTTGCGGCAGTGACCACTTACTATCATGTGGACTGAATGTTCGTTTGCTACTTCAGTCTGATATAAAAAAGAAAAAAAGCGTAGAATGTACTTTTTTGGCCAACTCCTTACAGCGAAATTCGACCAGTAGGTTTTGCGTGAAAGAATAACAATCCCAATAGATATTATTAAAATTGGAACCAAGACGCAACATAATGAAATAGCTTGTTAGGCAATGATAATAGACGTTTCTATAATTTATAGTTTTTTTTTCCTGACTGTTAATGCGTCGTATATGCGTGCGTTTGAAATCGCATTAAACTAAAGCAAATTTAATTTTAAGGATTGAAAATATGTGTGTAGTCCATATTTTGAGATAATGTTTAGTTTTTATTTTATCAAACTCCTTCTCCTTTATCAAACTTTATTTTATCTACTTTATCAAAACCTAGAACTATTTAAAGTTATGTAACATTATTTAAAACATAGTTATAAACGTAATCTCTCAAACAGCATTGGTTAGCCACCATACTACATTACATATTAAGGTGTGATATGACTGACAAAACAACAATACGGAAAAGATCAGTACTCTTTAAGATAACCATGAGATTTTCATATCGCCATAGAAGCCAATGGTAACAAATATGTCCACCAATTCGCACTTGGCCAACGCGGTAGACTATGGCCTATAACTCTCTCATTCTGAGAGAAGATCCGCCCAGCAGTGGGACAATAATGGGTTGACGACGATAGCAAATAAATCGATACTCTTTTTAATATTAGGTATGCACCTAGCCCTAGCGTGGTAGAGCGACACTTTTCACTGACAGATAGCTTAAGTGATAATAAGCTGTCAGTGAAAATCGAGTAAAAATTGGAACCCCAAATCGAAGATTGGCCGCAACAAACAGCCACTTGAACAAAAACATAAACTTAGTTTTTTTGTTATCAGTACCGTACGATATCTTCGCACGCATTTAGTGAAAATCTGTTAATTTACGATTACAAAATGACACTATCGTTTTTCATTTTATAGATAGAACCAAATTTGACATTCGGTTAACAAACGAGTTGAAAGACAGTTTCGCTCTAACTTAGAATATTTTTATATTAGTAGAACAATTAGCGTTCTGTAAAAAATGCTGTATTTTAAAACGTTCTACGTGCATTCAGCCGCTGTCGCATGGCTGAGGTTAGTTTCTAATATTGGCATTAAAAAAAGTGCGATTTTATTAAAATTGTTGAAAGTTTATTTTGGTTATAATTGTATACCTACCTATATTGAGTTAAATTAATCTATTGCATAGCTTTTATACCGGACCTTGAGCGCAGCGACCGAATCAAGAATTTTCGTAACGAAAAAACCTAACACCTTCACTCCGCCTACTATGTAGCCCGGCCGAGTGTTCGCTTAACGTGTATGTATATGGTATACGACAGTACGAAGCTCGCACGGATCGAGACGAGCAGCTCGGAAATCGGATGAATATGTAAGCAGCTGTTTGTGAGAAAGTATATAGTGTCAAAGAAAAAAGCTTGAATTAATATCAAAGAAAAGAACTACTGCATAAATCAATAGTTATAACTGCATAATTGATATAAATGCTATGCAATAGCTTTATCGCGACAGTTCCCGAATGCCGCACGTTATTTTCGAAAGGCGGGTGAGATAGCTAAAACAGCTAACGTTAGAATAATAATAGCAGCGCTCAAAATGTGCTATCAATAATCTTACTATCCGCCGGAAATTGTTTATCATATTTGACTTTTGAAACGTCCTTTGCCACGTGGCACCTAAGTCGTTTGCTTGCTCTACCTCAGCGACTATGTCATACTATTGTGAAATAACCGGTCATTATAATAGACATCATACCTACGAATACTATTTAATTGATTTCAAGTGGTTTAGCAGGAATATCAAAATTTGCTTTTATTTTATTTTGGCCCGTAATATGTAAGGTCGCAAGGAAATCGCATAAATTGTGTAGTCCGGACGTACTATATTAAATTGTAGTACTATGGTGCAATATCAGAGAAATAAAAAATAAATAAAATTACCAGTCAATTAATTCATTAAAAAGAGTTTCTAAGGAAGATCATAAATGTACTCTTGATTACTAAATTAAATTGTAAAATCTCAAATTGATATTCAAATATTAGTCCATATAGACAGAAAGATAATGTCTTTCAAACTGTATTTTGTTATTGGTGTTTTGTACTGGGCGTGGATCTCATTTAGGTCTTTTATAGGTTTGAAATTCTAGAAGTACAGAATTAAAATAAAATTTACACAAAATATAGGTTATATTTTGTGTAAATTTTATTAAATATTAAAATTGTAAAGTTTGTGTGGATATAGATAAGTGCGTGTTCCGTCCCTGTAGTTCCGAGATTAGGATAGGGCTACGGCATCTCCAGCCTGTCGTAAGAGGTCACTAAAGGGGACTTCCGAGTCCCAGGAAGGACGGCGGCATATGTGGTCGCATATCGTCGTAAAGACTAGACGGAACGGTGGGCCCAGCCGTCCATCTGGGAGGAGCCCAATTGGACAACACCAGAGGATTCCGATTGCGTTCCTTTGGAGATCCCAGAGTCCCCTTTGTAGCGCCGAGGACGGCCACCGGGGGGGTTTTAGTGCTGTAAAAATCCTACATAATCCTGCGTCGCTCCCACGGCGTCGGGTACCTTTTGAAGGTTTTCCCTCGAGAACAAAAAAATATGTGCGTGTTAGTTACTCTTTCACGTTGAACCCACCAGTCGGATTAAGCAAAAAATTGGCACACACATAATTTATGACCTTTTTTTTAATAGTGGGTAATTCTCATGGATACCCAGCCGCTCGGGGTAGCAGTTGGGTTATACCGGACACTTACAGGCTAAACCCCCACTGTGTTTTCGGCGACACACCGATACACCTCCCCTCCCACCCCTCCTGGTAGCAGAGGTCAGAAAACTTCGTCTTATGGCAGATGAAAAATACGAAACATTTCGTGTAAATATACACAAAATCGCTAGCAAATTCGACAAAGCACATAATGCTTTTTGGTAATAACATATGGTAATATAATCGACGATTAATTGCGTAGTGATAACATTTTGTAATTTATTATTACATAGTTTTGCACGATGACACTACTATTATTAAAATTTCGCAACATTATATTCGATTTGCAAGCAATATTTGGTGACTGGTATTTTTAGTTTTATCGACCAGTTCATATCCCTGTTTCGCATAAATAGCCAAATATTTTAAAATCCATGAACGTTATCATTATCATTTAAAGATACACTTTTATCCAAAAACGTCTAGATGTGTAAATTCGGTGCTTTAACCACAATACGGTTAGTTGCCTTTTAATAATAATTATTATTTTTAAGTTCATTTAAGAAATAAATAAAAAGAAGATTGTTATTATTCAATCTAAGCAGCGATATGTGCTTATTTCGCTGCAGTTAAGTCTTATGACTTAACTACATAGTTGACCCGGCGAACTTCGTTCCGGCTGAAAGTCAAAAATCTAAAATTATCAGTGTTTCTCCACTACATTATACATACAAACCTTCCTTTAGAATCACTTTATCTATTACAAAAACTGCATTAAAATCCATAATTTTAAAGATCTAAGCATACATAGGGACAGACCGCGAAAAACAACTTTGTTTTATAAATACTGTGTAGTGCTTTTTTGGAACATAAAAATAATAAACGTCACTCAGATGTAACTGAGAAACTGTTGTAAAGCATTTAAATATATTACCATTCTAAAAGGCGGTTTATAGAAATGACATCTGTAACGTTCAAACTTTCTGCATTTAGGTATATATTAGCACACAAAACTCGACAGCGTAATATTTATTTATTTTATTTTATTTATTCTATACAAACACAAGAACCATTATATTTTTGCCCATTGCGGCAGTGCGGTCATAGCAATATATAATAAGTTAAATTAATTTACTATAATACATACATAGAGGCATTTATAAATTCATTAAGAGGACCGGTTAACAAATCAATAAATTCTGCTATGGTTTTTTTTAAAGAGAACAAATGTTTATAGCTACAACTTTCTGTTGGGCACATACAAAATCTCTGCTACGGCCAGACTTGATGGCGAAGGTTCGTGTTCGCGTTGTTACGATATAAGTTCGTGTTCGATCCATGACGAAGTGTTTGGCCACAAGAAAATGCACCAAAGCTACATTTGTCATCGCGTGCAGCACGTAGTAAGTACATAACGTGCAAGTATCTAAAAAGTATATTTTTTTCTTTTTAACTGAATTATTATTAAGCAGTCGGTTTTCCTGTAATACTATATTCAGAAAATACTTTACCTCTCTCTACTTCAGCATTGATGTTGATAGTCCTCAACCGTAGCTCCTCGTTTTCGTAGAGCATACCCCGGGAGGACTTCCGGTCCAACCTGCAGGACCATGATATTGTTTTAAATCATAGCAAAAGAAACGGAAGTCATTTGAAAATTGTTCCCACGATTTGGGGGAAATAAAGGTCCGCCCGGGCAGTGTCCCCTCTACCCGGGTAAGTAAGTACCCGCAGCGGGAGTTTTAGCACGAATTTGTTATAATTCGCTGAACTGTAGGTTTCAAGTCAAATACATAACTATGTTTTAATCCCCGATGCAAAAAGAGGGGTGTTATGAGTTTGACTGGTAAATCTGTGTGTCTGTCTATGAACACGAAGCTCCGAAACGGGTGAACCGTTTTGGATGCGGTTTTTTCTTATTAGGTGTAGTTAAAGTATTTGACAAAATTTGTTTTTTTTTTTAATCTGACTGAAGTAGCAAACGAGCATGCAGTCCACGTGACGGTAAGTGGTCACGCCCATGGACATCTGTAATAAACTACATACAGAACATGGGTTCCATCTGAAGTCACAGTTGCGTTGCCACTTTCGAGGACTATGATGGTCGCCTCATGTGAAAGTGTGCCGCAACATCAATATATTGTTACATCAAGTTCGGTCCTTCGTTCTCACTAGTAAATACTCACTTCCGGTTCGGTTTGACGTTGACATCCTTGCGGCGCGTGCGCAGCATGCTCGCTCCCGTCATTCCCGACATGTTGCTCGACTCGCGCCATGCGAGTGCTTCCTGCAATGACACGGTGTATTAATTATGCTGTAAACTATATAAATGATGTGATATATAAATGACCTGAAATGTGATAAAACGAATATTTGCATTCGCATTAGCAAGAATTAGTGCAAATGGATGCGATGCGAGTAAGGGGAAATTTAAAATTAGGGAAATTAACAGAAACCCCCTTTTTTAACGTGGATGTCCCCAGAAGGCGATTAAAATACAAGTGAAATCCGGGAAATGGGCAGCAACTTCCATTATTCCCTTGTACGTCGTAGGCGGCGATTAAGGTAAAATCGAAAATTTGTGATGGTTCGTGTCTTTCTGTGTAACATTAACATACATCGCAGTCACCAACTCGCATACCAGGCTGTTGGCAAAAAACTGCTGATGTGTTCAGCTGTTGATCTCAAAAGCATAGGGATGAAAATTTGTAATATGAGTTGTTTCGCAGACGTAGGTCTAAAGAGGAGAGTACTATATGTATACAGAACTAACATGTAGTGTATATTTGCTAAAAAACGCTGAATTCTGTCAAAAGTTGCTACAATTTTGAGATATCTTTAATTCATAACGCGGGTGGAACTGTGGGGCGCACTTAGTGTGAAGTTAAACGCAACGATAGCAACTGTCGCAAGTGACATGGATTCCTGGCCCACTTACTTAATTCAATTGCTATTAGAACTTGGCCAGTATTGACAATTAACATAAGTACAAAATATATTAGATTTAAGAAGACTTCGATCTCCAGTCTGACAGAGATAGATAGATAAAACATTTATTTCACAGCTTAAGACACAACACAAAATAAAATATTAAACATAGGTTGGTACATACAGACACAGAAAACAAACTAATTACACTAAGCTTAGGGAGACAGCGTTCCCGCTAGACACATACGAGTAAGCACAAGAGGAGCAAAAAAATATATTCCTACCTATAGTCCATTTTCCAGGCCATCTCTTCAGACCCGCCCCCAATGATGAATGATAAATTCAGATGAATGAATGAATTTTGAAATAAAGATAAGTCTTTATTTCGTTATTATTTACCTGCTCTATGGAAAGTTGTTAAAAAATATGGCGACTTTTCTATGGACATGTAAAATCGCAGAAAAACTAGCATTGAATTAAGCTGTATCATTTTCAAACCTCGGTAACAGCCTACGCAACGTATTTTTATGAAGTTATGAAAATCTAGCGTTAAAATAAATGTTACCTGGTCCACCGTCATCTTTAAGAAGAATAGAAGATAGAAGAAACAGATCTCACGTCTTTTTAACGGATTTACCTTCGTTAGAATGCAACGATTACCTGTTTCCGAAATGTTATGTTAGAAACAAAAATATTTATATTCTTGCGTCATCATTATAAAAAGAAATGCGATCATAAAAAATATTTTTATAGATATTTTTAGATTGGAAATAAACACAAAAATATTTATATAAGCATATCTTTTTTTGCTAAATACTAAATTCTAAAATATTAAGTCGATAGATAGTTGCTCTTCGTTTTTAAGAATTGCTAATTACTAAGAAAGTATTTATATAATTACCTTGCCTTAAAATTCTTTAAGTAGGTACAACTTTATTACAACTATATATTAGTTTTTTAAGCGTAATAAAATAATCAATACCATAAAAATATCACAAACAACAAGTCATTTAATAATAATGCTTGCACTAATTATTCACTAGGGGTTTCTGTATATCTGTTTGCTACATATATACAAAACAAGGGTAACTATAAAAAACACTCAAATATCTGAATTTGCCTGGCCTAAAAATAAACTTTACCATCGGGTGAGTTTAAATTAATCATTGAAAAGTTGATTAACAGCGTTATATAAATTTAAGTATCAAGTCTCAGTTTCGATCCCCGACCAGGCCTGTAGCCTAAATAAAAATCTTGTTTTTTTCATGAGTATTTGTGTGGTCACCTTCATGTTTTTTTTATATCACTGAAATAGCAAACGTATAGTATTCAGTCCACCTGATGGTAAGTGGTCACTGCCGCCAATAGACATCTGTAGGTAATCAACTTGCGTTGCTACTCCCGACTACTATGATGGTCCCCTCATATAAAATTGTGTCGGCAACCACACCCTTTCAACAAAACGCTAGAAATGCTTCACGCTAGAAATAGGTGTGGCGGTGGTACTTCCCCGGTCGAACTACACTGGTACGTTTACCAGTTACATACGAAATTCTAGGTTGAAACTGTTGAAAATGCTATTTGTTCCAGCCACATATACGTACCGAAATTCCTTCGATGCTGACATTGACGATCCGTAAATAATAAAAAACCCACAGAACTCTAAAACGCTTCTGCAACTTATATTCTTTTAGAGTTTTACACAAACTTTTTAAGTACCACACCTCCACTTTATTTTAAAGCCATTATAATTTTTAAACGACTTCCCAAAGGAAAGCGGTTATTTATTCGTCACGTTAAAATATATTTTATTTTCTTAAATATTTTTGACGTACATATTTATTTCTCTATTTTTAACGTCATTTCAACCCTTATATTGTCGAGATTTATCTCTCAGTGGTTGTCGGTTTGTTATGACGAATTATATATAGTAGAGTCGGGGTACGCTTCCGTGAACTTAATAGGATTAGACGGATGTAGGGCTGAAGGTAGTTTTCTCAAGACGTACTTAAGTTCACTCATGCGCAGTAAGCGGGCCGGTGACCGGGTGAGATTTTTATATATGTAACATGAAAATATCTGAAAATAAAAACCGACGGCTACTACTACAATTTTTTTTTTATAATAATGAAGTAGCAAACGAGCATGCAGTCCACCTGATAGTAAGTGGTAACCGCTGCCCATGGACATCTGTAAGCAACTTCATATAGAACATACGTTCTATCTAAAGTCAATCACAGATGTGTTGCTACTTCCGAGGACTAGGATGGTCGCCTCATATAAAAGTGTGCCGGCAACCACACCCTTCCATCGAAACGCAATGAATGCTTCACGCTAGAAATAGGTGTGGCGGTGGTACCTCCCCGGTCGAACTACACCGGTTCTGCCACCTTCAAGATTTCACCTTCAATTTGCAGGCAAAATATCCATTTTGGTTATTTTTTTTAATAAACCCTTTTCAAGAATTTGTGTCAGTATAGTAGAATTAAATTGTTGTAATATAGACATTTATGTAATGGTCTATTTACTAGCTTTAATTTGATACCCATATTGTTATGATAATAAAAAAAAATCTTCCCTCTTTCTCCCTTTTTCTGTGATCAAAGGCGCCATTTTAAATATTAATACCCTATGTCTCTCTGCTGGGTCGATTCCAATGATACGTCATATGGTAGATAACTCGTCAAACCTTTTGGCGCGTGCCAAAGAAACGGACATTCATACAAACACACCTACATACAAACACGTGCTCGAAAAACATTGCCCACCTGATGCAGTCGGGGAAAAACTAGTTTAAAAGTTATAACCTAATAAACTTTTCATGATAGTTACTCATTTTAATTTACATCATCGTCTATGCAATGTTTCTTTGCCTATAAATTGTCTAATATTTTGAAATTTCACACATATAAGCGTTGTATATAAATGATGAATTTAGACTTCCAAATGAAATCAAATCAAATCAATTTATTTGTGAATAAGGTAACACAGGTACAATATTCAAACATTTTTGTTAAATCGCTTATTCTGCCACTAAGTGGCTTACAAATATACATTAAAATAATTCAAGTTGTAATTTGCTTTGGGTCGTGTGTGTGTACAATGTACATGTACTGGCGAACCTAGAAAATTTCTGGTATGATTACAGAAAGAGTTAGACATTAGTATTATTTGCTAATAGAAGTCAATGTGCACTAGTTACCGTCAAATGCTTGCTACGTAAATTAAATATAATATATGATTAAATCAAACTATATTTTTTACTTTTTATATATAGAACGGAAGTCTATCTAAGGTCAATTACAGATACGCTTCTACTCCTAGGGACTAATGGGGGGTCTTCATTTCAGTGGAAGGGTATGGTTTTTTTATTATTATAATAACGAAGTAGCAAACGAGCATGCAGTCACCGCATGGTAAGTGGTCACCGCCGCCCATAGACATCATAACATAGGTTCTATCTGAAGTCAATCACAGATACATTGCTACTCCCGAGAACTATGATTGCCGCCTCATATAAAAGTGTGCCGGCAACCTCACCCTACCATCGAAACGCAAGAAATGCTTCACGCTAGAAATACGTGTGGCGAAATTCTTCTTAATGCTTCTGGCGGTGGTACCTCCCCGGTCGAACTACATTGGTTCTACCACCTTTAAACCTGGTTGTCGACATTTCATTTGAAAGTGTGCCAACATCTTCTACTAAGACGTAACGACGCAAAATGTATAAAAACGCAAATGTCTTATAAATGATAGAGAAATCCATAGTCGTCTCATAGCGAATAACAATAGAAATGTCACTTGTGATAATTCGTGACAATAGCACGTGACATTTCCACGTTCACATGATGCGTAAGCTGATTATAGGCCACATTGTGAACTGCGTGAACAGACGTCTAAAAATACTTTTTTATCTGACTGAAGTAGCAAACGAGCATGCAGTCCACCTGGAAAGTGGTCACTGTAGCTCGAGGACATCTGTAATCAACTTCATACAGAACATGGGTTCCATCTGAAGTCACTTACAGATGCGTTGCTACTCCCGAGGACTGCGATGGTTGGTTCATATAAAAGTGTGCCGGTAACCACACCCTTCCATCGAAACGCAAGAAATGATTCATGCTAGAAATAGGTTTGGCGAAATTCTTCTTAAATGCTTTGTCTATACCTAGTAGCACTTTGTGTGTTGAGATCGAATGGAGAATCTTTATTGGAAGTTGCAAATTGGTGGACTTCACATACCTGCGAGAACTTTTTTTTTAACGAACTCTCGGGTTTGTAGGTTTCCTCACTATGTTTTCCTTCACCGCAAAGCAGCGATAATTAATTTTTAATGCGCACATAATTTTAGAGAAATCATTGGCCTGGATTTGAACCCCGGACCTCCCGATCGTGAGTGCTAGTTTCAACCATTAGGCTATCACTGTAATTAATTATTAACAACTTAAGTTTATTTCATTGCTTGTAGATGGGCTTTCTCAGTGCTAATCACGTCTCTGGGATCTCTATCAGAACGCAATCGGAGACCTCTAAACGCGGTGCCTCTGTTGAACACTGTCAGGGCCAGTAACACTAAAACTACACCTTCGGGTCATTACAGCGATATATAATTGCTAGCTGGGCAGATCAAGATTGAACTTTGCTTCGTTGTCCCAACGTCACTTTTGGTAGTTTCTAACAACAGCACAAATCTTGCCTGAGTTCTGTGTTGACAATATCGTGGCTAATGATGAAATTAGCATAAAATAAACAGTACTCAGTTTTAAAGGTGGTAGGACCAGTGTAGTTCGGGGAGGTACCACCGCCACACCTATTTCTAGCACGAAGCGTTCATTGCGTTTCGATGGAAGGGTTCGGTTGCCGGCACACTTTTACCTATATGAGGCGACCATCATAGTCCTCGGGAGTAGCAACTCATCTGTGATTAACTTTAGATAAAACCCATGTTTTGTATGAAGTTGATTACAGATGTCCATGGGCGGCAGTGACCACTTACCATCAGGTGGTGGACTGCACGCTCGTTTGCTACTTCATTATTATAAAAAAACGAAATCATTTGTAGCATAAATAAACGAAAAAAACAAGCTTTTTTATTTTGTGGTAATAAACAGTAAGCCAAATAAAAATAAATGTTACGTTATTATTGAATATTATGCAAATAAGTCGTTATTTCTACAAGGATTTCAAAAAACATGTTAAATGTTCTTTTTTGTCTTTGGCTGTAAAAAGTAAAAATAATAAACAGAAAAGTAATTAAAATCGCGTATCGTTAGTGTCCGTTACTTAGCGACCATTAATTTCGGTAATATTAGCGATTCCCCCCCTCCCTCGCATTTCATTTGGTGAAAAGTGGTGAAAAGGTAGTGAAGAGGAAGAGAATAAAACGTGGAAAAATTCAGCTTAATAGGATATTGGGGAGTGGGTCAAAACTTGCAAGAATTTTCTATAGACACAGAGACAGGTGAAAGTATATAAGTGTTACTGTTCATAACACACGTGTTAGCGTTACACAAACAAATTACAATAAGGATAAAGCGAATTATTAACTTCATTAAAAATAATATGTTTAATTTGGTTATAATTCATTACCATATGATTTTCCCTGAATAATTCCGAATTATCGCGTTATTCCCAACACGTCACATTTCAATTATTTGAGTAGATTTGGTATATTTTGCTATTTATAAACAATATGACTGTGTTTTTGCCAAATTAACCCATATTTGTTATGTTATTTCCGTACTTTACACGTAACATACTTATTACTGTACTATAGTGTATAAGTATATTTATTTTATTCGTATTGTATTTTTTACTTTCGTGTCGAAATCCAGTTATAAAATAACAATGAAATTTCCAGTGTCTATACACTTTATTATATTTAAATAATAATCGGTTCGGTTTAGCATTTCTAATTAAGAAACAACTGCGAAAGTGTGTTCATAAAAAAATTAAATATTGAGTTTAAAAAAATGCGTTTAAAAAACTATAGTCGTGTAGACGTTGAAAAATAATAGAAAAAAAACATGCGTGCGTACAAAATACACATGTCAGAAGTGAAACTTCTTTGGCGAACTAATTTATAAATCTTGTTTATATTTATACAAATCTAAAACTTTAAATTTCCAAGATTAAGAGGAAGGGAAAAAGGCGTGATACGACGTTCGCTCTGTCTCACTTTTTCTCTCAATCTTTCTCACTCGCTTGCTCCCTACTCTCACTCCACGGCTAGTTGCTCATGCTACGTTCGCCCTGTCTTACTCTCTCTCAATCGGTCTCGATCACTCTCTCTCTCTTTTCCGACACTTCCGTTGCATACCGGCGTGACGTTTCATCTGTAAAAAATTTACCCTCATGCGCCTAAAGAAGTTTCACTTCAAAAATATGTACATAATTCTTTTTTTGGAAATTCGGTTAAAAAGGAACAATGCTATATTAGTCACCGCATAATGAAGGTGCCCCTACACGGGCAATGTTTGAGCAATAATTGCTCGACAACACGAATAGATGAACTTGGAGTAATTAGTGGAATACGGTAATATAAAAAAATGCGGCAATTGTTTTGGCAATATTGCTTCTAATTGCTCCATGTATTCCATATTGCTGAATGTTGCTAATACGAATTGCTGATTTTCCAGTGTGTGTGGAAATTCATGTCAATTTGTATTATACTACCCGTCGCATCGCTCGAAATTCGACCGTAGTTTAAGTAAAAAACTAAACTTCATATAGTCCAAAGTAGTACGAATATTTCTCAAATTCAAATAAAATGAAAAAGTAATTTTGAACGCACCCGTTAAATATAAAAAAAAGAGGAATTAGCTAAGCCGCACTTATAAGCAATATCGGGTATTTTGACAAAATGTCATTTCTGACGTTATGTGTTTTCATAGTAAGACATTGAATGTTTTATTTCGTTTATTATTTATGTGTTTGTGACAATTGCACGATAGTGTGTGTAATGTGTTTTAGTTGATTTTAGTGTGTTTTATGCATTGTTTGAAAAAAATATTAACATTTATTATTAACAACAGAAATATCAGTGTCTTTGTGAAAATACCCGCTATTGCTTTTTATATTTAACGGGTGCATTTAAAATTACTTGAAAATGATTACAATTTATTGAAATATTGGTGCTACTTTGGACAATATGAAGTTTAGTTTTTTAATTTAAATTACGGTCGAATTTCGACGAGTGACTAGTTAATACATAATTGTATGATTTGTATTTTGACATTTCATTATGATATTACTTATTTACCTTTATCAGTTCATATCCGTAAGCCGCTGAGTTTTTATCTTAATATTTAGTTAATTTATATCACGTGAAACACGTTGATATATCACGAGAGTCAACACGTCTTTCAATTATCTACATAGTAATTATACCATTACGATTTACGAGTTTCTTATGCAGTTTTATACCGTGCGTCAACACATAATAGGTAATGACACAACACATTTTTATTTACGAGAAATCTAGCATAACAACCGGCAAAGTCCATTCGATGTTGTGTTACTAATGAAACTGACGTAAAGTCCATCGGTTAACGTTAGATAAGTGTTTTTGAGTGTGTGATGTCAGTCTTCGCGCGGTGCGGTTACCATGCCGGTTTGACACGCAGTGGGGTTCGGGTTTGATTCCCGATGAGACAGGTATCTAATTGATAAGTTTAGAAAGTAGATCATACTCTATAAATATCATAATATATGTCCAAAAAGGCATGAATGCAATGAGAAATGTGTAATGCGCCTGACCATAATATTTTGATATTAAATGTGATAAAAATTGTCGGCCCTTCGGGGCCCTCTGGGGATGGGGGCCCGGGGCACTGGCTCCAGGTGCTCTTATGGTAACGATGGCAATGTCCACATAAGAGAGGGAAAGGTTCTGTTCAAGACATAAAAAAACTTAAAACGCTTTCTACACTCATAGCCCCACAGTAGAATTTTCTCCTTAGTCGTGGGTACCGTGGACACACAAGGCGAATACACAAACACCCAGACCCTGAACAGGAACCTAAACTCATCATTCAGATGCCTGTATGGCCGGGAATCGAACCCGAGACCCATTCCGCGTCAGACCGGTATGGTAACCGCTGCGCCACGCGGGTCGTCGAAAAATAAAAAAATGAAAACGTAGAGACTATATTGCAATCGAAGCCATATACAAAAATACGTATATTTGGATATATTCATACTATAAGTATGTTACTATATATATTTAAGCCCGGCATGTGCACACAATAAATCCATTATGACTAATATCGATATAATTAGTATCCATTTGTTTGAGGAAGTCACCAGAACCCATGATGTGATGTGAAAACCCGGAAATGTTACAATACATCTGTTTTAATTATATTGGTAATGGTTTTATAATAAAGAATGGAATTTCTAAAATATTTTTATGGACTCCAATAATAGGATTCCCCGTTTCTTAAACAAATAATTGATAGCTCGAGAAAAGCTATGAAGAAATACAAGTACTAAAAATCTAAACCCAGTTTATAAATTAAAAATGCAATATTAAGATGTTTGCCTGACCGGATATTGAACCCGAAATCCACAGGTAACAAGTAGGTACGAGCTGTATTACCTTAAAAGTCGGAATGGTATAAGTTGTCTGATATATATTTTCGTTTCACAAAGGGTTGGGTTCTAGAAAATTTAACGGAAGTTTATGGGAGACATTTATTATTTACTAGTTACCCGTCGCAACGCTCGAAATTCGACCGTAATTTAAATTATAAAACTAAACTTATTATTGTCCAAAGTAGTACGAATATTTCTCAAATTCTAATAAATTGTAATAATTTTCAAGTTACTTTGAACACACGTGTTAAAGGTAAAAACGCGGTTTATTAACTAAGCTCCATTTAAAAGCAATAGCGGGTATTTTGACAAAGACATCTGACATTTTTGACGTTATGAGTTTTCATAGTAAGACATTGAGTGTTTTATTTCGTTTAATATGTATGTGTTTGTGTCAAATGCAAGGCAGTGCCTGTCTGTTTTTACTTGATTTTATGTATGTTTTATTCATTATTTGAAAAAAATATTAGCATTGCGCAATCCTTCTCTACATTAATTATAACCGTGCGTAATTTCATACTCCGTCTGCGGAAAGTATCTTAAAAACGAATCACAAATTTTTGCTTGGCGTATTAATATATAGATAGATAGATAGATGATAATTTATGTCATCTCAGGGATAAGCTATTTCCATTTTTTTTTAGATTTTTACGAATTGTAAATTTAATGACTTGCAGATTTACGTAAAAGATAGGAATAAAGAGCAAGACAATGATTTCTCAAGATTAGCCTAGATTAGATATAACAAAATTAGACTTGATAATTTTGTAATATAGTGTTTAATCAATGTTTGATCAAAACTGGAGCTTAATTCAGCCATGTATTAAAACTTTGAATTCACAAAATGATTGTATTAATCCTACTAATATTATAAATGCGAAAGTTTGCGAGGATGGATGTATGTGTGTTTGATAATCTTTCACGCAAAAACTACTCAACGGATTTGGTTGAAACTTTACAGTAGTATAGGTTATACATCAGAATAACATTGTATTAACTTGAAAAAAATACTTCATATGTGCATGAGAATTCAATGTCCAAGATGTCCAAGATACACGTCTAAAAATATTAAAATTAGTTACACTGATTTCTTGTACGTAATATTAAAAGAAACAATGCAATGACGTAGGAATATACAAAGTAGGTATATTCGTGCATTTTCCTTAGCTGTTACGCTCCATCTGAAAGTATTATCTTTGTGACGTAGTGGGCTTTACGGTGGATTCCGGCTTCTCCCAATTAATCCTCTAAATAGTATCTTTACCCGACTGCGTTAGAATAGGGGTCATATTTCTCAAGCGTATGTCGTCAACCCATTATTATCCCACTGCTGGGCACGGGTCTTCCCTCCGGAATAAGAAGGTATATAATCATTTGCATGCCAAATTGTAAATGGCTAATTGTGTGATATGACATATTTAATCTAAGACCTAAATGTAAACCGCAAATAAAGCAAATAAATTATTCATTAATTCATAGTTCAGCGCGCTGGCCAAGTGCGAATTGGTGGACCAAGTGTATGTATGTATGTTTTATGTATGTATGACTGTATTTATGACCATTTCTTTGACACGCGCTACAGCTCGAACGGCATGACGTATCATTGACGACATAATTATGACATCATTGGAATTGCGACAGCTGTCAGAGTGACATT
Source organism: Spicauda simplicius (assembly GCA_949699795.1). Taxonomy (NCBI): domain Eukaryota; kingdom Metazoa; phylum Arthropoda; class Insecta; order Lepidoptera; family Hesperiidae; genus Spicauda; species Spicauda simplicius. The sequence continues at coordinate 9,833,902 of OX453081.1, read as the reverse complement.
AACTATATAATTTTTAAATATGGTGATATTTTTTTTATTTCTTCTTTTTTTATTTCATTGATTTTTATCATCATCATAAATATCATGTAAAATTATTATTATATTATTATCTCCAAAAAAGATAGTCTTTTCCAAGGTTAGCTCTACATGCGTTGCTATCCCTCGGGATTAAGATGGGAAGCCTCGCATAAGTAGGTATGTTTCCTTCACTATAATCTTAAAAACAAAACAACAGGGTAACATTGCTGTTATTGGAAAGAAATAGGTGTGGCAATATTACTTTCGGAACTAACCCACAGCAGGTTCTATCTATACATGTATAAGTTTAGATTACACTAAGTAAGACATATATTTAGACAGGTAACTCATAATTTAATTAAATGACTTGATTATGGAAAAAAAACAAATCAGCTGAGTTTCTTGGCCGATCTTTTTTTGTGGCGGTGGTAACGCCATGGGCGAATCATATAGGTACGTTCTACTATGAATTTGTACCATGTTACTATTCGGTTTGAGCTCCATAATCCCCCTTCCTAAAATTTTTACCATTTCGTGGGGAGGTTTGAACCCCATACCCGCCCCCCCTTTTTTGCTTTTTTTCATTGTTTTCGAAAACTTTCAAAAGGTACCCGACACCGTGGGAGCGACGCAGGGTTATGTGGGATTTTTTGCGCTAATCATTTGCTTCTAAACATGACCTACATTGACCTACCAAATAAAATGACGTAACATACAAAAACCTGTTCGTGAGTTTTTGCTTTGAACAAATCAACTACGTCACTAGGTAGATTATTAAATTATTCATTTCATCTAAGCTTCTGAATATAATGTACAAAAATAAAATAAAAAAGTAACACACTAAAACCTCTTCGTGAGTTTTTGCTTATAAATACAAATCGACTACGTCACTTCGATGATGTAGTTGTCTTTACGAGTTCCGGTTATTCCCGACTATGGAGCTAAATACTAATATTACTACAGACTGCGCCGAAATATACCCGGATAGGGACCCATGATTTTTTATCAGAAAAACAAAATAACGACATCCATTATCATTATCAAATTGTTCATTTCATTTAAGCTTTTGATTATAGTTTACAAAAATAAAAGAGCGTTACACACAAAAACGTGTTCGTGAGTTTTTGCTTATAAATACAAATCGACTACGTCACTACGATGATATAGTGGTCTTTACAAGTTCCGGTAATTCCGGACTATGGAGCTAAATACTAATATTACTACAGACTGCGCCGGAATCTACCCGGATGGGGAATCATGATTTTTTTTTATCAGAAAAACAATAAAGACATCCAATATCATTATCAAATTGTTCATTTCATCTAAGCTTGTGAATATAATTTACAAAAATAAAATAGTAACACACAAAAAACTGTTCGTGAGTTTTTGCTTATTAACGCAAGTCGACTACGTCACTACGATGATGTAGTGGACTTTACTACGGGTTCCGGTTACTCCCGATTATGGAGCGAAACACTAATGTTACTACAGACTGCTCCGGAATATACCCGGATGGGTGAGTCATGATTTCTATGAGACAAAACATCCAATTTAATTATTACATTCAATTATTAATTTGTTAATATTACCTAAGCTTCTGAATATAATTAAAAAAAAAATAACATAACACACAACAACTTTTTCGAGATTTTTTGCTTATAAACTCGATTACGCCACTATGATGATGTCTTCATTTGTTTTTTATCAGAAAGATAAAATAAAGCTATTTAATTTCATTGTTTAATTGTTAATATCTTCATATTTATTTCCAAGTAAATATTACTTACCTAATAAATAACATAACACTCAAAAACCTATGGACAGCTTGGAGAAAGCAGACAGACTGACAGATAGACAGACTGACAGATGGGCAGACTGGCAGACGGACAGACGGAAAGACAAAAGCGAAGTCATAATAATAGCACGGTATAAATATCTAAATACTGTGATAATAGGGTTTCACATTTACCTTTTGTGTACGGAACCCTACTAAAGTAACAGAAAAAGACCTATTTGTGACTTTTTCATAAAAACTCGAATACGTCACTACAATGATGTAGCGGACTTTACGGCGGGTTCTGGTTACTCCCGATTGTGGAGCTAAACACTAATGTTACTACAGACTGCGCCGGAATATACCCGGATGGGTGAGTCATGAGTTTTTATGAAACAAAATCGCCCAATTGTTATTCAGTTGTTGTTCGTCAATTAACGTATTTTTTTGCTAGTGTATTTTTCTTGTTGTAATTTAAAATATTCCAGATGTATTTGGTTTTTTTCTAGTATTCGAATACAAACCGTAGTTACAATTATAGTAAGTATGAGTATACTAAATATTTATAAATACAATTTTGATTTTACAAATTACTTTGTAATTGTTTTTCCTTTTTCAATAATTGATTTTTAAGAAAGCGGGTTAACTTGTTTTTGTGTTATTAATTTATACTTAATTTGTATTTTTTTCGACCCTTGCTGGTTATATTTTCAGACGCAGATTCGATTTAGGGTAAAGCAGGCATAGGGATGGTAAGATGTTTGACATAATTGTGTCAATCGCATCCTATTTAGTAGTAAATATTTACTTAAAGATTTCCTTAATAGTAGGTGACCAATAACATTAAATGTACAAAAAAATATTTTTGCCCCTGTCTCAATCTAGTTCTTGTTATTTAATCGACTAAATGAAGCTGAATCGACTCTACATAAGACAAATAATAAAGTATAAAGAATGATGTAAAGTATACGATGATGATTCATCAATGTTTGTCAATATATGCTTACACTACGCATAGTTTGTGCTATGCTGCAATAAAATCTTGCGGTTACGTTGCAAATAGAGAAAATCGCAAAGGAATACCTTTTTCTGAATAAAAGTTATAAATAAATGTTGAGTCATTACGATAGTAAGCGTAAAATGCTCATACGTAATAAAAATCAAATGGAGCCATGACGCCATTACTAATTCGCGGATCCTGCTTAATCATTGCAGTCCATTTTACGACGAAGTGAAACGTCACTATGACTACGTCACACACGCGCGTTTACATCAGTGTGCTGTTGTGTGAGCGCGCAATATACGACGGCCATCTTGCAACATATTGCAGTAAGCGCGCGACGCTCAACTGAGGCGCGCGCGATCGTCCTTATAACCTATATAGCTATTGACAAGTGTTTTGTGTTATCATTTACGTAATACTCGATGTCTGAGTCGAGCAATTTATTCGCCAGGATGTCAGACAGACGTGACATTGTGGATTTTGTTAAGGAAATCGAAAAGCATGAATGTTTATATGATCAGAACTCATTTCAGTACGTGAACAAACTGCTAAAAAGGCGCACTTGGGTGGATATTGCTAAGAAATACAAATCAACTGGTGAGTACGCATCTTTTATTGGCTTTTGTGATAAATATGTTTGTTATTTTGTGAAGTTTTATTAGTAAATGTTCGTTAAAATATTAAGCGCAATTATTAGTGGTTTCATTTAATTTCAAGGTAAATTTAATAATTATATGATTTAAAGTAAGAATAACTTATTTACTAAATGAATTAAATTCAAAATATACTATATTCAAAATATATATTTCAGTAAAAAGAATAAGATAAAATTTATACTGAACATTTTATATGACTCTACATTTTAATAACTACATTTAAATTATGAACATAATTACTACAATAATATTTTAAATAATTTAAATTTATTACAGTATTTTGGTAGCGTGTATGTATTTTTTGAAATAATTAAATCAAAAATGATTCCTTCTGTTTGAATTTCGCGCTCTTTGTTTAGTGACGTAATAAGCAAGTAAGAAAAAATGTATTTTTATATATTTGCAAATTACCTATTTGTCACTAATTCTATTAACTTTAATCCATATTTTAATACGTGAAAAAAAAACTTGGATCCCTTTTCAAGAAAATTACCTGGTTGGAGGTGTATGACACTTGGCACGGTTAAAGTTGATAATGAGAAGGAGTACAGAATGCTAGTTATTTTTTTAATAATGCCTAAGACATGTTTAAAATTAATTAAAACACGCACTACCGGGCAATTGACACAAACACCTATAAAATAAACGAAATAAAATTGTCATACTATGAAAACACAAATGTCAAAAATGTTATGTTACTTTGTCTACCTGTCGTTGCTTTTAAACGCAGTCATTTGTATCTCTCTTTCCCTTTAACTGTTGTTTTAATATAACTCGATATAATAATACAATTTAATTGAATTTGAGAACTGTTTGTTCTACTTTGCTCAATATGGAGTTTAGTTTTTGAGTTGAATTACGGTCGAATTTGACCGTTACGATGGTGACTAGTGCTAATTAATAAGTGATAAAACTTTGTCTAGACAATGTCTGATATATACAATCTGTTGATATTGTTATTAATAGATACATGTTTATTAATTATTACCTTTTATTTCTTGATTATTATCGAACTATTTTCGTCCAACTGCTGGGAACGGTTATTTAAAATATGAAGGGAAGAATTAAAACAATAGTTCAATACTATGGCTATATACGAATTTTAAAAACTTATAAGAACGTATATATAACTATCTCATAATTCTTAAATCCCAAATATTCCTTTCGCCATAGAAACGAATATTCTGATCATACTTATCGTGTATCCCTATAACATTTGTAACATTTTATTTTAATATGCACATAATTTTGAAAAATATATTGTCCAAGATACCAAAATTAAATGAGGTTGGAAACTGGCAGGCCAAAATGTAGAGACAAAACTTTTAATGTATGTTGTGGATATACTATTAAGATCCCATCTAACGATAATAATATCTAATATAGCAGATATTAATTGGATGAATACGGCCAGTATGATAAAATATAAATTATATGACATCTAGAATTGCTTTGCATAATTTTGATAAAAATATTATAATTTGATTTTAGAATTATATATTATACCTAATTATTTTTGGGTGGATTAAAATTTGAAATATAATAAAAAATAATAAAATATAATCATTTATCTTCTAGAAAAAGAGCGTTTCCTACGAAAACTAGATATACTTACATTAAGATTAAATAAAATATACACAAACCGTTGCAGATTATTACATTGAGCATACATTATATTTGTGTACGTGACTGAGTGGTCATTTTAGATTTCGGAAACGTTGCGAAAGTTAGATTTTATGAAGTTAAATATGTACCACACAAAACACATTAAAGTTTGTTTCACAAATTGTGCATTTAATAAAAAAAAAACTAAACGTCATTTACCCAATATCTATCTATCCAAGACTTTGCCTTGTTTCGAATGCAATCGGCTTGATTTGGCTTAAGTGCGTAATTCGTGCCTAATGAAATCGCTAAATCGGTTTAAATATTTCATTTACGAGGCTTACCTATTTATTTTTTGCATAAAGCATTTACCAATTCAAACGGTGTAGTCAAACACGCAGTCCAAAGTTCAAAAGATTAAATGATCTTGTTCATAAAATTGCACAACATTATGAAATATAGGAAGGTACCTAAAATACGCTTAAGGCGTAGATTTCAATGACAAGACAGAATGTAGGGCGATCAATATTGCCATCTATCTGATACTTATAAATGAATTTGATCGTAATATGATGAGATTACACTTGTAATACGATTGGAATCTTAAATACTTCCGGGGATCTGTCTTTATAATTATAATTAAGCTCCTCTATCGATATCGCCACAATTTTTGGTAACCGTAATAATGGTCTAGTTAATGTGTTTTTACATCATCTAGATATTTAAGTTACAGTGGTATATTGGTAGATATATAGGTTATGTTATATAGTGTATGTCTTGTAGACTTTCTAATTTTGAACAGATGGATTAATATGAAATAAATTTTATTTCCAGTGCCTGACTGCAAGGAAAAGTGGCGCAAAATAAGGATTGCCTACATGAGATCACTGAAGCTGTGTAAAAGTGGCACTCCACCGAGCAGGCCGTATTATCTAGCTCCATATCTGAAGTTTTTGTCACAAAATAAAAAAGTTGATGACAACGTTCCTACTACTAATAGTCCACCGTCTCCAGTACCATCTGAAGATAGTCTTAAACTAGAAATAGTCGAATACGATCATTTGGCGGACAGCAACGAGGCTATAACAGGGAACAGGAACGAAATGTATCTACATAAAAATGAAATACCTAAGGAATATAGCAGAAAATCACGAATGAGCTATGAAAATCGAAGCACAAATTTCAACAGTTCAAACATGGACAGATTTCAAAAAGAAGACAATAGGCTCAACCAAGAAGTATCCAGAGAAGCGAGTCTCAGGCGTTGTGATAGTAATATTCTTCTTGACAGCCAAAAAAACTATTTAGTGGATGAAAATAATCCACGAAGAATGTTCCTAATGAGTCTCTTACCTGATATAGAGACGCTTAATGAACAAGAAATGAGGACTTTTCGACGGGAAGTTATCGCTTTGTTAGACAGAATAATGGCCACGCGTGATAGTGTCATAATAAATCTATCAAATAGTGCGCTATGACTGAGAAAATATGAAGTAAAATTACAAAGTGATCGAAGCAAAAATCCGGATTCTTTATTTCCAAAAGTGAGATTTAAATTGAGATACATTGAAAGTGAGTATGAAAAAATATATATGATAAATAGATAACCTAAAAGAGGTCAAAGAATACTTTTGGAGCTTGGTTGAAAATAGACTTGACAATGAGTTAAAAATTGTCAGTTGATTGTGCTGACCTTATGTCTCACTGTACATGGGTCTCTCCTTACAATTAGAGAGAGTCAGAAGACTAAATGAGGACTGAATAGTGACCAACCTGTGTCAGATATTTTCAAATCATCCGGCCTTCATAGTGTATTTGTACTAAGCACAAATTATCTTATTAACAAAAACATTTAGTATTTGTGACGGCGTTTGTATTACAAGAACTTTAATGTGTGATGTGTATGAAGGTAAAATTGAAAAACAATTGCATTTATGTATTTAAAAGAGTTTCAGTAAGTGTGTCAAATGCGTAACTAAATAACTAACATTAATGTTATAAATTATTATTATATTTTAAATAGTTTGAGTCATTCTTCGTGGAAGTTTCAATAAAATAATGAGATAGTGAGGTCAAAAACTGAATTTGAATTTTAAAAAAATGTGGTGAAATATAGAGGCCTAAAAGTCCATTCATATGTATCTAGCTTTTAAAAAAAATCTCATACTTTTTGTTACAGTGTACACAATATTATCAATTTATTTTCGGATTATAGCATCCAATGTATACAACAAACATCTGAATATCAATTTGGTTTCGGATTACATGATTTAAATAAAAATAAACAACTTAAATATGATGTTATAATCACTACATAGTATAAAACAAAGTCGCTTCTCGCTGTCTGTCCCTATGTATGCTTAGATCTTTAAAACTACGCCACGGATTTTAATGCAGTTTTTTTTAATAGATAGATTCAAGAAACAGTTTGTATGTGTGATACATGTATAATATAATAGAGAAACACTGATAATTATAGATTTTTGACTTTAAGCGGAACGAAGTTCGCCGGGTCAACTAGTTTTCTATATATATTTTTGTCACAAAATAAAAAAGTTGATGACAACGTTCCTACTACTAATAGTCCACCGTCTCCAGTACCATCTGAAGATAGTCTTAAACTAGAAATAGTCGAATACGATCATTTGGCGGACAGCAACGAGGCTATAACAGGGAACAGGAACGAAATGTATCTACATAAAAATGAAATACCTAAGGAATATAGCAGAAAATCACGAATGAGCTATGAAAATCGAAGCACAAATTTCAACAGTTCAAACATGGACAGATTTCAAAAAGAAGACAATAGGCTCAACCAAGAAGTATCCAGAGAAGCGAGTCTCAGGCGTTGTGATAGTAATATTCTTCTTGACAGCCAAAAAAACTATTTAGTGGATGAAAATAATCCACGAAGAATGTTCCTAATGAGTCTCTTACCTGATATAGAGACGCTTAATGAACAAGAAATGAGGACTTTTCGACGGGAAGTTATCGCTTTGTTAGACAGAATAATGGCCACGCGTGATAGTGTCATAATAAATCTATCAAATAGTGCGCTATGACTGAGAAAATATGAAGTAAAATTACAAAGTGATCGAAGCAAAAATCCGGATTCTTTATTTCCAAAAGTGAGATTTAAATTGAGATACATTGAAAGTGAGTATGAAAAAATATATATGATAAATAGATAACCTAAAAGAGGTCAAAGAATACTTTTGGAGCTTGGTTGAAAATAGACTTGACAATGAGTTAAAAATTGTCAGTTGATTGTGCTGACCTTATGTCTCACTGTACATGGGTCTCTCCTTACAATTAGAGAGAGTCAGAAGACTAAATGAGGACTGAATAGTGACCAACCTGTGTCAGATATTTTCAAAACATCCGGCCTTCATAGTGTATTTGTACTAAGCACAAATTATCTTATTAACAAAAACATTTAGTATTTGTGACGGCGTTTGTATTACAAGAACTTTAATGTGTGATGTGTATGAAGGTAAAATTGAAAAACAATTGCATTTATGTATTTAAAAGAGTTTCAGTAAGTGTGTCAAATGCGTAACTAAATAACTAACATTAATGTTATAAATTATTATTATATTTTAAATAGTTTGAGTCATTCTTCGTGGAAGTTTCAATAAAATAATGAGATAGTGAGGTCAAAAACTGAATTTGAATTTTAAAAAAATGTGGTGAAATATAGAGGCCTAAAAGTCCATTCATATGTATCTAGCTTTTAAAAAAAATCTCATACTTTTTGTTACAGTGTACACAATATTATCAATTTATTTTCGGATTATAGCATCCAATGTATACAACAAACATCTGAATATCAATTTGGTTTCGGATTACATGATTTAAATAAAAATAAACAACTTAAATATGATGTTATAATCACTACATAGTATAAAACAAAGTCGCTTCTCGCTGTCTGTCCCTATGTATGCTTAGATCTTTAAAACTACGCCACGGATTTTAATGCAGTTTTTTTTAATAGATAGATTCAAGAAACAGTTTGTATGTGTGATACATGTATAATATAATAGAGAAACACTGATAATTATAGATTTTTGACTTTAAGCGGAACGAAGTTCGCCGGGTCAACTAGTTTTCTATATATATTTTCTTGAGTAACGTATGAAATCTACTATTAACTATTTTCGACTAAATTTAATCATATCAACTAAATTATTCTTGATAGAGCCTATTTTACTGTAGTTGTGTCGTTGTAGAAAATTTTAAAATTTATTCTGTTCTTAAATACAAATCTGTGTAAACTTTCTATTAATCACATTGTCTCGCAAAGATTCTCAAAGTGGGGTTAGCGTACTCCTTGGGAGGGGGGGACGCTAGTAAATCATAGAGTTACACCGAAAAAAAACGTAGTTTTCAGTTTTTTTTCAATTGCTTCTAGATCTCTTTAATTTGCTTCGAGAAACCTTTAAAAATTCTTACACATTGCTGTTGCTATGGGCCCGTTCAAGTATTACGTAAGCACTATTGGGAGGGGGGGGGGTCTTTGTTTTGCTTATTTTGGATGACATGAGGGTTGGTGGGTCTAGATGATGATTACGTCATCGCTAGTTATTTACTTTTTTACAATACTGTACAAAAAATATTTTTTAAATTGAAATATGTTTACGTAAGCATGGGGTTACTTTTGCTGACAAGGGGGTTGGGGAGGGGGGGTAAATAATTGTTATAAATCTGCTTATGTAATATTTGAACAGCCCCCCCATATCGGCCTTCACTATTATTTTGTAATTATAGATTACGTAGAGCTATAAACTTTCAGACCTCGATCTATATTTCAAGAATATTTTAAATGTTGTGGACTGTTCGTAGACTTCTCAAAAAATGGTGTATATAGTTATTTAAATGGTCTTGTATTTTGTCAAAATGTAGATGTGCTCTTGTAAGATAACCTCATTCAATAAATGTGTTTTGGTTTGCTCTGTATTCATTCTGTATGTATTGTAAGAAATATGATAACATAATAATGTAATATTCGTATTGAATATCTGCTAAAATCGTCCTAAATTGTTAAAACTGTAGTTAACAAGTCCTAAATAAAATTATTTATAACTACAATAATAATCTATTTGTTATCGAGGTAATTGTACTCTATCTGTCTCGTTTAGAGAGTACCTACTATATTATTTATATTAATTAAGACATTTTATCAAGAAAGAAATGTTTTAAACCCATTCTTACAGATTTTTCTTCTACTTTTGTTGATTGGTATTAAAAATATTAAAAATATTGTATCAGAGGTATTTTGGCTGAAAGTCGAAGAAAAAGTTTTTGTTCATTAAACTTTATATTTGAGTAGATCTCAATTTTATGTTTTTTATTATATATTTTATTTTAAGGTTAATGTTTAAAATGCTGTTAAGTGTAATAAATCTGTGATTCATATGAACATATATATCAACCGGAATTTTGTAGTTTTACTTCATAATTATTGTGGATTCCCATTTTCCCAAGAATATTAAATACTTACAAATGTCGGACAACGAATGAGTTCCGCCGACGAGCACAAAAACGGTTTTTGTTTACCCGACTGAAGTAGCAAACGAGCTTGCAGTCCACCTGAAGGTAAGTGGTCACTCCCGCCCATGTACATCTGTAATCAACTTCATACGGAACATGGGTTCCATCTGAAGTTAACCACAGATGCGTTGTTACTCCCGAGGACTATGATGGTCGCCTCTTGTGAAAGTGTGCCGGCAACCACACCCTTCCATCGAAACACAAGAACTGCTTCACGCTAGAAATGGTGTGGCGGTGGTACTTCCCCGGTCGAACTACACTGGTTCTACTACCTGATTTACGAAAATTTGTCCCCTAAAGGCTTTTTCTGTCACGCACGTCTGTGTCACGCGTTTTTTACTACGTGCGTAAAATGATGGTCTCACCGCGGCATGCGTGTAATTTCAAATGTCAAGGAAAGTGTCTATAAAATTATATGACGTAATTGTCACGCATAAGTACCATAATTGCACACAGGCATGAACCCGTGAAAAGGGAAGGACCTTGAGATGCGTAATAACGGAATAATTTTTTTTTTATTAGTACCATGACTTTCTGACTTTCTCTTTTGGGGCATTCTTATGTGTTATTTGTGAACTTTGGATTTTAACTAACTGCGATTTGATACGGTTTGTTAGATTACAAGTTATTCCCACGTAAGTTAGGGGAATAAAGATTGTTATAATTATAAAAACAATTAACAAGTGGCATGTAACTCAGTAGTATGCATTCAGGTTTCTACCTTCGGGAGTCTGGGTTTTTAAATTCTAAGCAACTCTAGAACTGATGCAAATTAGTATAAAGTCCGTCATGTTCATTGATTACTGCAATTAATTCATGGGCTTCTGTTATAGGTAACGTCAAATAGAATTCAAGGCCAACCTGAATTCTGCTTCAGATAAACCGCTACTTCCAAAGAATAAACTAAAGCAAAAGTTTGTTAATAATAATGTCTGCTACTTGACAAGTTAGAGCAGTGATAGCCCAATGGTTGAAACTTGCCCTCTCAATCGGGAGGTCTGAGGTTCAAACCCAGACACGCACCGCTGGTACATGTGCGTATTTGAAATTAGTTATCACTGCTTTTCGGTGAAGGAGACATCGTGAGGAAACCTACACACCCGAGAGTTCTTTAAAAAAAAGTTTCCTGAGGTGTGTGAAGTCAACCAATTCGCACTTGGCCAGCGCGGTGGATTATGGCCTAACACTCTCTCATTCTGAGAGAAGACCCGTGCCCAGCAGTGGAACAATAATGGGTTGTACCCCAACAGACAAGTCTACATGGTCGTAAGTCTTCATTGCTGCTCATGGACATCTGTTATTATTCTCATACAAGAGTCTAGTACGACTCTTGTATGAGAATGTATGTGAGCAATCACAGTGGCGATGCATTGCTGCACATGAGGATTAATTTGGAAGGCCTTGGATAAGTATGTCACATTTCCACCCTTCAAAACAAAACACAGCACCAGCAGTCAAATAAAGACTTTAATCCCGTTTAAATAAACTACACACTTCTACGTAATTTTATTTAGATAAATGAATTTGCTTACAATTGACTTTAAGATATATATTTAACATAGCTATGGAAGAAGTCTAAGGGAGTCAACTTACTCTAGTCACTCACACTTGATTTGTCCTGTCTTTGACCGTGATAAATATTACATGGTATTGTATACTAGGGACAACCATTTTTAAAAAAACTACTGAATTTAATTTATGAATTTATTTCTTCCGGAGACCAAAGAGCTGGCGGCTACTTTACACAACATTTAAGACTCACCGTACAGCAAGGCAATGCCGCCAGTGTTTTGGGAACCATGGCTCACACGGCCATTTTAGATGGTTTATTTTATTTGTATTAATTAGTTTCTCTTTGTTTTCTTTTTTTTATTTATTTATTTTATTTATTTATTCATGATCACCAACATAATATACACTCAGAAAAAGTAACAATCATAAATACAGAGAACAAAGGTAAGTGTTATTACAATTACAGGTGAAGACAACATGCAAATATAGAGAGCGAGTAACACAGTTTTAAATTTATTTGTGTATTTATAATAGTTCTGTATTAAGCCTTATCAAAATAAAGCATTCATGAATTGATGACATAATTGTAGTCCCATATTTTAGGGTATTTAAGTACCTAGTCCTTAATTCATTATTATTCATTTACTCTCTTAAAAGTTGTCACCATTTTAAGAGGCTTTTTTTAGCTTCGGTCGTATGTAGGTATCTCTCAATTCATTCATCTATTGTTTATCGGAATCTTCAAACGCGATTTTGACGCAACTTTAAATTATCGGAATAATTTGAATTTGCATACCGTTTTTTTTTCAACAATAAATCGAACTAAAAAGAGGAAAATAAATATAGTTAAAAAATAGTAAAACACGCTTTTAAAGCATATCAAACAAAAAAGTAGAAATTAATTCTTAAAATAAGCTAAAAACAATAATGAACGAAAAGTACGAATATTATTGTTAAAAAAGCGTGGGGCGTGTGGCATAATATTAACCGTTTCGGTCGAAATAAGAAAAATATGGCATAAAGTGCCCACGCTTTTTTCACAATAATGCCGAGGGCCTTTTATCCTGGATAAAAAAGACATTAACAGGGACAGCTAAAAAAATAAAACGGATGACAGCTAAGTGCGTTACTTTAGCAAACGTTTCAATACAAGTGTTAGTAAACATCTGTGTCAACTCTTGCATTCCTAGTCGCTTTCTGTGTAAGATTAATTAGTGCCTACCCGGTTAAAGCAGTAATCTTATAATGTAATAAGGGAACTAGTACGTCCAGAATTTTGCGACATGTGGGACATATATTGTACTCTGTCCAGCCTTTTTTTTTAATAGACTAAGTGTAAGAGATGGTAATAATTAAACAAAATATTCAACCATGATTCAAAACATATGGATCAGTTTTGAATCAAACTTAATCTTGTACTAAAATCAGTGGCGGATTTACCAGCAGGCTGAGTAGGCTGGAGCCTAGGGCGGCAAATTTAGTTCATAAATTTTTTATTTCGGTTTACAAATTTAAAAAAAAATATTATACACACATAATACGAATTTCGAAAATTGGAGAGAAATTAAAATATTTAACAAAAATCGAAATATTCTCATATCCAGTGCTAATTAATAAATATTTCAACATCTCTGCATGAACAATTCCTAAACGCTTTACTAATTATACATTACTGATTATGAACTTTTAGAATATCGCAATAGCGATTCGATATTATAATCGAAATTTAGTAATTTTTACATATATTCACTGATAACTGCTATAATTTTTTCTCCGTGTACCTAATAATTATGAGATCTGCTTACCCAATTCAATCTTGATATAATATCGATGGTCTAACCATGATTGCTGCAGCAAGTTTACAACTTGTCAAATTCAATTTCAGAAAGTAATTTCTTTATGCGTAAAAAATACTGACTAAAATTGACTAATTTTTATTAAATAAAAAACTAGTTCAATATCTTATAGAGATCATATTAATCGAATAACTGATAGTTGAACGACTGTGACTTGACAATAAAAAAATTCCTTCCACAAAATATGAAGTGAGACAATTTGCTCATTAGAAAGTTGATACATTTTATCAGTTAATTATTTTATTTGTAGTAAGAAAAAGTTTTGAAAATCCAAATGAGCAGGCCTTAAGCGCTCATGTCGTACACGAATTATCTAAATTAAATGTGTACATCAGTAGATTTGATAACTTTTTTGCAAAGCCAACTTTTTCAGAAAATGTCAATGGGAATGAATTAATTATAACTAGTCACCCGTAGCATCGGCCGAAATTCGACCGTAATTTAAATTAAAAAACTAAACTTCATATTGTCCAAATTAGTACTAATATTTCTCTAATTCAAATCAAATGTCATCTGACATTCTTGACGTTGTGTCTTTTCATAGTAAGACATTATGTTCTATTCTTAGAATAAGGAACTCGTAGAATAAGCATAAACAATACAAACTGAGCACTCTATAGCTTGTTCATTTATGTCAAATAGCATTTCGTAAGTGTGAGTGAAACAAAATATGTCTGTCTGTTTTTATTAAATTAGCGTGTCACAAGCGGTCCTCTTTTGAGCTCTATTATGCTAATAAATTCAAAAGTTCCATCCAAACTGCAATTTTCTTTATGACGGCTGGCATCTTTATTTTGTAGTTTTACGTTTTGATAGTGTTGATCGATAGTGTTGTCGATAGAAGGGCAATGCGCATAATTATCTAGGCGACTGTTTTGATTAATATAACATACAATCAAATCTCATATTAAATTATTATAATTCTCATATTATTTTTTTTTGCTTTTCTTGAACATGTTATATATTTTAGACTTAAGAGGCGAATATTGTTCTTCACAAAAAACTAGCCTCGCAAATATTTATTTGTTCAATAACATTACCGTTGTGTATGTATAAATTTGCTTTTTTTTGGTATTGTTATGATGTTTTTTTTCTTCCATTGACCACTTAATATTAGTACCTAGTGCAGCGTTTACAGATTTTAGTAAATATTTAAACGTATCCATTTTACATTCAGAATAGAATCGTTTGCAAATAATATAATTTTGACATCCGTTCTACGAGTACATGGAAAGTCAATAATATTTAAGTCGGAGCATGAATGCAGAATGCCGATCAAGTGAGTTTCTTCACCGTAAGACATTTTGTGGAGGCGAAATTGCAGGTGAAAAAAAATCTGAGAGATTTAGTATCAACTAGGTACATTTAACACTAGGCACTTAAACACAAATATACAACGTAGACAGTTGACAGACCAAAAGCTGCCACCTCTACGGACTCTACGGAGGTCTACAGAGAAGTCACCGCCGCCAGCTCGTACAATAACATCTAGCCTCTATCAAAGCGTCAACCTGCCCCGATAACGCTTTAATGAAATGTTATTAAATGCTCTACGTAAAAACAAAAAAAAAACTTTATATGAATACTACAACATATACGACTGATAAAACTAAATCATGTTTTATATCGACGCGAAAATGTCGATAATGTGGCATCACTACCTTGTGACAACCTACGAAATAATGAAACAGGACAGTATTATTTGTCTCTTTTCTACGCAATATTTACGTCATACGTAAAGAAGGACAAGTATATGCATTTCACTTTACACTTAAAACGTTGTATCCATGTCTTTTTATACATCCATGGTTCTATTTCATTTACTAAGTACATATGTGTTTGTGACAAATGCAAGGCAGTGTGTGTAATGTGTTTTTAGTTGATTTTATGTATGAAAAATGCATTATTTGAAAAAAATATTAACATTCTGCACTCCTTATCTACGTCCACTATAACCGTGCAAAATTTCATACTAATCCGTCCGCGGCATATTACTTAAAAATCCGTCACAAATTTTTGCTTCACGTATTATAATTATAATAAGATAAAACAATACTCAGCTGCAATTTTTTATTCAACGGCTTCTCTCCAATTAAATAAGTATATTAAAAAAAAATTGAAGTGAAAAAATGATTTTTTCGAAAGTTATCGTGTTTACTGTGAACACGATCATCCAAAATCCATACGATATGGCATTAAAATTACTTCCTTTTAAATAAAAAATAATTAATCATAACCGAAAAAATAATTTTTATAAGCTCAGCGATTATTTTTCTTTCTGATAAGTTGCTTTTTAAATAATATTCATGTACATCATATTTGTTAGGTACGGTTCAATGTGAGAAAATATCGGATTTAGATTTTTAGGCAAGAATAGAGCATACCTACTACGCGCTTCGCACTTAAGGCATGCAATTGCGTAGTCGTATTTGTATTGTAACGCCAGAACAAACGACATGACGATTAGGTAATTTCGATATTTTTTCCTTAAAATAATGTTTTTTAATAATTCTTTGCTATAAAAATAACCAAGGATCTAACACGGTACCATAGTTCTCAATAATAATAACTATATGGGAAAAGTTGATGTAACGAGGATGATGGAGCACAAATTATAAAGTTGAAATTTCATTGATAGAAAATTGATATGATTGTGGACTAAGATATCAAAATTTAGAGGCGGCAAAAATTGAATAGCCTATGGGCGGCAAATCTATAAATCCGCCACTGACTAAAATGAAATAAAGTAATCGTAATAGTACTTCAACGATATTTATTATACTTCATACTATATACATATAATCTTATAAAGGAGAAAGTTTGTGAGTGTGTATGTTTGTTACTTCTTGACGTCTAAACGGCTGGAGCAATTTTCATAAAATTCGGTAGGGAGTTAGCTGACACTGACAACATATAGCTTACTGTGTGAAAATATCTTATTCCAACGGGACAGTCGATACATCGTTTTTTTAACGCGGGCGAAGCCGCGGAGTTCAACTAGTAATAAATAAAATCAATTTCGCATAATTCGCATTTGCATAAAATTGCATTTACAATCATCCTTTCCTTAAATGTCATCAAAGGTTCTCGTACTTCATTGGACAGTGATGTAGGTACACCCTAGGTAGGTAGAGGTTTTATTTTAGGGGGAAGCCCCTATTCGGATAAAGTATTTAATAGCTACAGCTTTAAATTGTCCTGACCTTTTCGTTCATAAACAAACGGTCCAAGTACGCGTCGGACTCGCGCACAAAGGGTTCCGTATTTTATATTGAAAAGAAAACAGAAAAAGATGTATGGAGCCCATATGTGCAGGCCATCTTCAAAATTTATTTTAATCCGTTTTTAGTACCTATTTGTTATCGCTACAACGGAAGGAGCCGCGTGGCGGTGCGGTTACCATACCGATCTGGCATGCAGTGGGTCCCGGGCTCGATTTTTCGGCCAGACAAGTATCTAAATGATGAGTTTAGATTCACCCGCGACACAGAAGAAAATACTATTGTAGGGCTATGATTGTAGAAATCGTTTAATAAATAGGAAATACATCATTTGCAAAATTATCAACTGTCTAGACAGATGGGCGGACAGCGGAATCTTGGTCAAGAAGTAGCATCAGTGCATTCTGAATTATGCTATCGGTTTCCGTTTTTAACCTTTGGGTACTGAAATTCTAAAAATAAGGAACATTAGTTGGCCACCCTACAAAAAGGAATTTAGTACTTGTAAACGACTCTACCGAGAAATGGTTCAGTTTACTCCAGTGCACTTTAAGTCTTAGTGAAAAGTATACTTTTATCTAAGACTATTTTTAATATTGTATTATATGTTAGGGTTTGTATTTCTAAGGAAATACTAGAAATTCATTATTATAATTAATGATGTTATTTTAAACAGAAATAACATCTTAACTGCTTAGAATCGTCATTTTTTATGTTTGAATGAAATCAAATTTTAAAACACTTTTGCTATTTCTACAATAATAATTTATAGTTTCATTAATACGTTTATTTTAGAAATTACCCAAGTATCTAAATTTATTATTATAAATTAAATTTGTTTAAATATGAAACACGTCTTTAAATAATTAATTACTACATACACTTTTACAAAATGTTTTTTAAACAGTACTAAAACAAAGTAGTCTGTCTTAGTAGAGTGTAAACGAAAAACATAATATTAGCTTACTTTTTATTTAATTTTAAATTACCATTGTAAAATTATTCAGTCTGTGAAAACAAAATGTGATTGGACATGGTGCTTCGGACCGAAGTTGTCATCAGTTACTATGACAGCTTCAGAAGGGTCAAGGTACGTACCTACTCGTAGTTTACTCTTTTGAAAATTACCTTTATTTACGATATATTCTTTATAAGATTGAAGTAGCAAACAAACATGCAGTATACCTGATTTTAAGTGGCCATCTGTAATTTCATATATACTCAGGGGTTCCATCTGAAGTACATACTGTTGTACATATGTATTGCTGAGGACTAATAGTAGTCGACTTATAGTATGTAGGCATAGGTACATAAAAAGTGAAACATTCAGCAACCACAATATTACATCGAAATGTAAGAAACGCTAGAAACAGGTGTGGCGATGATAGTCCCCAGCTAAACTATTTGTACCTACCTAATTCACTATATCTATTCAAATATTATTAATATAATTATTTTAATGTTTTAGAACTGCATTTTACCGTCTACATATCCTAATTCATTTCTAAATTAAAAAAATTTTTTGGGCCATTTTCCGGGTTACTTTTTATTCAACAACATAGATATATAATAAATCATAGGCATAATACGAGACATTAGGTATGTCTATGATTTAATTTTACTATAACATTATCATAAAACTGATATTACGTACAAGAACATAAATATCCACGCTCGGAATCAAGCAAGCAATTTAATACACGCCGCGAGTGTTTGAACCGCCTTGAATCGCTTCGATCACAACCATTGTCCCTACCCATATAACTATAATATTGACGCGTACAAAATTATTTCGACAACATTCTTATTACGTTATCCATAGCTGGCCTCCTACCATAACAGGGTTCGTGATGCGAAATTAAACGAGCAATGGATGCAGAATAAACTGTGTAGTCGAATCGATAAGAGAATTTAGTACGCTTCAAATGCGGTTTAGTCGTCGAGGCGTGCCGAAGCGGAGAGGGGAGCGGGGCGACGAGCGAGAAGGACGGCGGGGGAGTAAGCGGGGCGGGAGTCGTCAGTACGCGGCAGCGCGTCGCTTGAATCGCCCGTCGCTTCCGCTAGCGCGCCCGCTCTGCTATGATGAAAGTTAAAGCGAGAGGTGCTCGCACCAAAAACATGGACAAGCTGATAAAAGCCGTCCGGGCTCGGGAATGCTTGTGGGATAAAAGCTACAGAGGTCACAGGAACAGGTTCAAGCTGGAGAGGTACTGGAACGAAGTGGCAGCTGAAGTGGGAACTACAAGTGAGTAAGGTGAACGCCCGTGGCGGCCATCTTGGTTCGCAGTTTGTTTTGATGTCGTATTGTTATGTAGCGCAGCGCTAAAATGACCACTAGTTTGCATTGGCAATTGAGTTAGAAAGCTTCTTTTAATGACAAATTTACTAATTTATGTAGTACTTAGATAGATGGGTTTTAGGAAACATTATGCAATGTTAATAAGAATAAATATGTAATCATTGTAGTTATATTAACTACTATTGATTAAAGCTAGTGTTCCACAAAGTATTAAATATGAATGCGGGATTGTGGGCGGCCTTCATACACAACGTACTGTAACAAGTTCGATATGCTATCGCCTGTAACGTACAATCGTCCTAATGAGTTTAGTATTTATTAATTTTTGGTAGTTTAGCGCATAACACCGGCGTTTATTGATTTATTTATACTATTCCGGACATTTGTTGAGTAACTAAACCATAGTACTTGGTACTAAAAATTAATTGTATTACAAACTGATAGTCTTTTACAATCATGATTGAATTGCGATGGGTTGATATGACGCTGCACTTTCTAGTATGCAACGAAATATATGGTCATGTTATTTTTTTATCTTTATACAAACAAAGAAAAATTTAAAATAGATAATAAACATGAAGTAAATAAGTGCTACTTATGCTTGTTATAGTGAAGTTATGAATTATGATTATAGCCACCGTAAAGATTGGTTACCGATTAGCAATTTTTCGACAACAGTGATCTTTCAATAAGTCATTCTAAATTCTAAAGATTCCAAGCAGTTTTAGCGGAGGACCACATTTCCATCCGATATTTTACTTTTCTCAGTTCAATTTCTTTAATGAGCCGCCTTATATTTTACAATCATAAGTATATTTTCGACGGGGAAGGTAGAGTCTTGTTTACTAATGATGTCTGAAACGATGAAGATAATGAAATCCTGAAAGTCAAAAACGTTCGTAAGGTACCTTTGCTGTAGAAAATCTTTTTGTTTTGGGATTTTGTTTTCAAATAAAATTATTTATTCGGAAACTTTAATTTCAGTGTCATGTAGTTCAAAATTCCCAAGATTAAATCTTTAATTACAGGTGTGTAATAAAGATTATGACAAAGTACATATACGACCTAGGTATGTAAATTAAAAATATGAATTCACTGGCGTAAATCGAGCTACATCTTTAACAATTAAGTAAATATAAGTACCTAACACTATGTAAACATGTATTTATGTTTGTTTTAAAGATGCAAATTATGCACACGTATGGAATTTCTTGCGTCTCTCGTAGCAAAACATCTTTAATGATCAAATTACTTCTATGCTAGGTGATTACCCCGGCTTTACTTACTTTGCTCACGTCTACCAAGATAATAAGTACCTATCCTATTTGTTAATCTAGATTAAAACAATGTGTGGGTGCCAAACTTCCATCTGACTAGTAGTTTTTGCGTGAAACTGTAACAAACACTTACGTCCTTACAAAATTTCGCATTTATAATAATAACTAGGTAGTGGACCCGGCGAACTTCGTTCCTAAACGTCAAAAATCTAAAATTATTAGTGTTTCTACACTATATTATATATGTATTATACATACAAAAACCTGCCTCTTGAATCACTCTATCTATTAAAAAAAGCCGTTGCGTAGCTTTAAAGATCTAAGCATACATAGGGACAGACAGCGAGAAGCGACTTTGTTTGACTATGTAGTGATAACATTAATTAAATTTAAATAAAGGGAATTTAAAATAGAATTTAAATTAAACATATTAAAATTTATTTGTACTTTGATACATTTTCAAATCATTTAATAGTATTGAAAGCCGGATCCCATGAAAATTTCCAATGATTACTCAGTTATGTATCTCATGCATATAACCGCCACACCTTTGAAACTGATTAAAGGCAGACATGGGTGCGGTGATGATTCCAATGCAGAACCAGATATTTCTAATGCTTGTGAAATATATACATGTACACATAAACCTGTTCTTGTAACTAAATTAATAAAACTGCTAGATAATGATTTTAATTCGAGAATTGACATTTATGCAAATGATTCATATCGATCGATACTGTTTTTCAGGTTTAAACTGCAGAAAGAAATGGAAGAATCTTAAGGACCAGTGCAGAAAAGAAATGAAAAAGAATGCAAATGAGTCAGAATGGCCACATTTTCAAAAATTAAAGTTTATACACCACCAATTTTTAGCAGAAGATGAAGAAGGTGATGAGGATACCACAGATGAAGTCTTTAATTCCTTAGACGATTCTATAAAAAGACCCAAATTAGGTTACACGATGAGAAAAAAGTTGTTGATGAACAAAAGACGTACAATTGATGTTGATATGAATAAGTTAATCGATTTGGTTCAAGCGAGAGACATAATTTGGAACCGACAACTCAAAGGTCACCATAATTGGTACAAGTTAGATGAAAGTTGGAAGGAAATTGCTCAGGAATTGGATGTCACGCGTAAGTTTGCAGTTATTTAATACTAGGTTTTCCCGTGACGGTAAGCAAAGCCTACCACGGTAATATCCTGTAATACGGTCGTAAGTGTTAATCTAGTTCATAAACTGTGTGCCAAATTCCAGCCAAATCCTACTAGTAGTTATTGCGTGAAGTGAGTCACAAACGTGTACATCCTTACAAACTTCCTCAAATGTGATGTTAGTAACATATTTTTTAATTAATTGATATAATTATCATTTTTGTTGGCCGTCGTCAACCCATTATTGTCCCACTGCTGGGCACGAGTCTTCTCTCGGAATAAGAGAGTTTAGGCCACAGTCCACCGCGCTGGCCAAGTACGAATTGGTGGACTTCACACACCTCCGAGAACTATTTTTTTTTAAAGAACTCTCGGGTGTGTAGGTTTCCTCACGATGTTTTCCTTTACAGACAATCAGTGTTAATTAATTTCTAATACGCACATAAATCAGTGGTGCGTGCCGGCGTTTGAACCTCGGACCTCCCGATCGAGAGGGCAAGTTTCAACCATTAGGCTATCACTGCTCTCATTTTTTGACATTTTTTGTTAGTAGTGATGTTTAATACTCGTACATGTCGTAGATATCTGTAATATATCTAGTTTACACACAAATTACAGATGAATTTTGACCCTGAAAATAAATTGGAACTCACGCCGTATTTTTCATTGCAATTAGAATACAACAGTGAAAAATAGTTACTGTAAGGAAAACCATAAATTAATTTATCGTCAAAATGAAATCTAAATAAAAGATTATTCTTCGAAATTTTTAAATGCACATCTTCTTAATAAATATTAAGAGTTTTTTCTATGTTTTAATGGATAATAAGTAAATAATGAAATAGATCTTTACATATATCTATATAAATATTTATAAATGTGTTTACAGGAGACGAAGCCAGATTGAAATGGAAATATTTAAGGGACCAAGCGCGGAAAGAAGTCCGGAAACAAGGGTCTGAATGGGAATACCTCCCAAAACTACAGTTTCTTACTAACCAGTTTAACGATTATGAGAGCAATGAGGCCGCAGATGACCAATTCACTCAAGATTACGAACCCCCAGACCAAAGCAGTAGTTATTACTTAGAACCGTCTAATAGTGCCCCATTATCTAATGTAGTTACCGTAAAAGACGATGATTTTGATGAGTTCGACACAAAACCAGTTATCATGGAGACAGATTTTTATGATGATGACGACGAACCGCAGAGAATTCCAGAAATAAGTACGGAAATGATTCCTGAACCAACGAAAGATGAAGATATTGGCTTCTTCAATAGTCTCCTTCCACATGTTAGGAAATTGGGACCTGCTAAGAAGTTAATGTTAAGAATGAAGATGCAGGAGCTGGTGTACAATATTGTGTACAATAATGCCTGACGTCAGGAGATTTAGAAGGAGGAAGTGTTGAGTTTTCCACCATTGTGACAGTTATCCAACTAAATTGTGGTGTAAAATGGTGACTCTCATGCAGGAGGATTGGATTTCATTCCAAACTTCATATTACAGACCTTGGAAGTGATGAACGTGTTAGATATTAGTTATCACTTGTTTTTAATAGCGGAAGTAAAGAAAATTAAAAGTTATCCATAATATTTTAATATGTGTGAATTTTACCAACTTGCACTTAGCCAGCTATGTGATTGCCTAAACTCTATTGTGAGAGGAGACATGTGCTCAGTAGTATATATAGTAATAATAGAGATTTTTTAATGTAAGATACAGTACCCTTAGTATGGGTTTATTATTTAGACGAAACAAGCATTGTTCGTGTTTTGGCTCACACATTGCAATGTACATTGCATCCTTCCCTTTTTTTCGGCCAAACTTGTAATGTGCTTCTAAATGACAAACGAAAACAAGAATAATGCTTTGTTTTGAGGAATATAATGAACTTGTCCTAAAGATACAGTATGTCGTAATATATTAAAGGAAACTTAGATATCTATAAATATGCTTGACATTTTTCTTACCGTCTTAAATTGTGCATTGGGTACTTGAATCGAAAGCTTTTTCTTCTGTATTTTATAGTAATAAAGATGCATCCAATATGCAATACTCGTAGGAGTATATGAGAACTTACGGAAAACTACTTTTGCATAAGCAAAATAGATCTCAACAAATAATCAGTTGCCTTAGTAATTCAAATTTCTAGTATTCATATTGATTAATATTGAATTACTAAGGGAATTATTGCCTTTTGGAATTATGTAGTCAATAGTGTATTTACAGTAAGTACGGTCTCGACGGTTTGGAGAAAAACGCGTTAAAAATTTTTGGTACGAAAATCTTGATTGTAGCTTTAAATGAAAGAGGACCTATGACTCAACATATGAATGGTATAGATGCCATACTATAGTTTGGCCGAGAGGCTTTGAAAAAACTTTTGCAGTAAGTGCAGCCACTGTTAACATGCATGAAATATGATTTTAGACTAGTATTATCGCGGAATTGATACATTATAATACTTAACGGGTACTCACGATATGCGGTGGTTAGTTTATGTAAATCTCAAATAGTGCAAAATGTGGTGCGTAAGGATAGAGTTAGTGTTGTGTGTCGTAATATGGAACCTAAAAAAGAAAAACGAACTAGACGTAGGGTAAATAGGTTAATTTACCACTAGTGCTTGTCAACGGTTTCTCCCCGCTACCGCAGTTTGGCGGTGACCACGATCCATGCAACTGGGTTGAAATATCGGCAAAAAGAATTCTATAAGAATTCATAAACCGCATATCGTGAGTACCCGTTAAGTATTATTATAATGCTTGGTGAAGTTACAAATTCGACTTACTGCAAAATGTTAAATTTAGATTTAAAAACGATATAAAACGAATGGGTTAGATAAAAATTGTAGATCTCGTTATCGTGATCACGGCTATATTTGTAACTCAGTTTTGCCAAAAATCCCACTTACTGCAACTATGCTATTGTGTGCAAAGTTATAAGGTCTAGGAAAATGTAAAATTGCACCAAAATTTGTATTCATTGCTATTCAATGATTAGAAGACTGCTTAGTAAAAATCCTTTGTATTAATTGCAAAAGATATTTTGGACCTGTCCAAAGCTGTTATTGTATCAAATATATTTACAGTTGAAGTAAATATATTATTTAATATCAATATGTTATAATGAATATGTTATATGCCGCAATCATGTAGGTTAATAAGCCGTTTCGTAGCCTTTTTTTAACATGACCTAACTTTTTACCAAAGATTCTACCCTATATTTCATGCAGTTTAAAGGACGCTTAAAATTTTGCCCTATTTTTATTCGTCTTCGTAGTTCATTAGGGTCGGTCGCTGCGTAGAGTATTTACGTCTTGTTGAGACCGGCTAGAACAGACGAAGATAGGATTTAGAAAAAAAGGTCCTCTACCTTTGTTCTCCTTTGCGTTTAGATAGCATGTATGTTTCGGGTAGATTGAGGGGTCTTGTGCTCTCTACTCTACTTTCCCCTGGATAAATCTTATTTTATATCTACAAATATGAACCTACGACGAATTTTACTAAGCACGCTGAATCCCACAGCTTCGCCGCGTTAAAAAAAGCGATGTATCGATTGTCCCGTGGGAATAAGATATTCTCCCACAGTAAAAAATAGCTTATATGTTAATCCAGAGTGTCAGCTAACTCCCTACCATTTTTTATGAAAATCGCTCCAGCCGTTTAGACGTGAAGAAGTAACAAACATACAAACTCATAAACTTTCGTCTTTATAATATTAGCATAATTTTAACACTTGTCTTAATGTACATATATGACTTGGACATATAACACATGTTTATCAAAGTAAAATAATACATAAGATATATAAATACTATTCTTGCCTTGTAGATAATTCCAAACTTGTTTATATTTTCAAATTTTATTGCTGTAATCTAGTTTGCCATAACTATAATTTACGAGTAGGGTGAAATGTAAATAGTTAAAACTATTTAATAACGTGTTTATAGTTATTAGCTTTACCTTTTATAAAGTCTAGACAGAGAATTAATGATAGGGACGTAGGCTTAATGCGTTATTACAGTCCTTGGTAGGTGAATGGTATTTTAATGGAACAAAAACAGTGAAGTATCCAATCTACTTAGGTTTGCGCCAAATTTTATGGCCACTTTGAATGTTTACTAATTTGTTCCCCTCAGGTACAAGGTCGGTAGTAGGTACTATAATTAGATATATATTCTACTAGCTGTACCCGCGGCTCCGCCCGCGTTCAAATCAATGTATCACAAAGTTTTTCCATTTCACCCCCTTAGGGGTTGAATTTCATAAAATCCCTTCTTAGTGAGCACTTACGTCCTTAAAAGAACCCGCATGCAAAATTTGAAACTCCTAGCACTTGTAGTTTCTGAGATTTCCTGATGAGTGAGTGTGACCTTTCGCTTTTATATATATAGATTTTAGATATATTTATTTTATATTATTTTATAAGTTTAAAATGGCAAACGAGCATGCAGTTCACCTGATGGTAAGTGATCACTGCCGCCCATGGTCAACTCTAAAGTAAATTTAGTTTATATAATATAATTGAATACATTTTTATTTCCAAATTGGTTATGCTGGCATTACATTGCTAATTTTGTAATCAATAACTGGTATAAAACACTGGTAAATCCTTTAAATTATAATGGTGATATTTTAACGGAAAAAAAATAAAGGGATTTCTATTTATTCGTATATTTTTTACTGATACATAGTGGAGTTAGTGTAGAACAGGATTTAATGTAATTTTTTAAGCATACATTCTAGTAAAATATGTATATAAACACTATTTTTTTTACACTCTAGCACCACAGTAGGATTTTCTCCTGTGTTGTGGGTACCATGGACACACACAAGACGAATACACAAACACCCAGAGTCAGAACACGAATATAAACTCATCATTCAGATACCTGTCTGGCCGGGAATCGAACCCGGGACCCATTGCGCGTCAGACCGGTATGGTAACCGCTTCGCCACGCGTGTCGTGTATAAGTAACCACATATGATTATATATATATTAACATTGGTGCTTTGCATAAAAACCCCACAATAAAAAAATCGACGAATTTTAAAATTTAAAATTTAAATAAACTTTAAATTTGTTAATTCGTCAAGATATAGTTTTATTCATTATATTATTTTGGAATTAAAAGCTTAGTGCTGTTACTCCATTTTGGTTAATGGTATTTTATTTTATTAATATTTTAACTTCATGTATTAACAAGATAAAAATAATAGAAATTTCTAGCGTGAAGCATTTCTTGCGTTTGGATAGAAGGGTGTGGTTGCCGGCACACTTTCACTTGAGGCGACCATCATAGTCCTCGGGAGTAGCAACGCATCTGTGCTTGACTTCAGATGGAACCCATGTTCTGTATGAAGTTGATTACAGATGACCATGGGCGGCAGTGACCGCTTACCATCAAGTGGACTGCATACTCGTGTGCTACTTCAGTCAAATAAAAAAAAATAGAAATTGTTTAATATTCAGTGTTAGCCTATTATATACGTATTTCTGTATTGTGATATTCCTCATGCGAAGCATTAATTTATATAATAAATCATCTATCTCGTGGCTATAAGATTTGGCGAGGATTATACCAATAAGTATGTATATTGTGTAGGACACAACGACAACACAGCCTAATAGACACCGCATCTAGGCGAACACTTTCGGGCAACACATCAGTTTAATAGCACTGATATAATAAACCGAGCGCGAGCTACACTTCAGTACCGACCACTTATGTGACCTGTGAACATCGTATTACGAGACTATATATAGCGCGAAATAAATTCTTTAAAAAATAAAAAAGTGGAGCAAAATGACTTCCTGATCATTAATATGATGTAAAAATGTAGCAAAACATCTAATTTCAAAAAAAGACGGCATAACATTTCACAAGTAAACTATTTTCACAATTATAATTTCAGGAATCAAATTATTTTGGAGCTCAACTTACACTGGTCATTAACAGCGCCCGTTGATGTCTTCTTACAGTGCATCCCTTTCCTTTTCATTAAATTAAATATTTCTATCTTTTTCGTCCATTTTGGTAGTGATGTACACCTCAATTAACTGATGAAAGATGACAACTAATGCAATTGAATATTACTTGAATGGAATTTAAAATAAATAATTATAGTTTTAAACTTTTAATCATAAACTGCCAATAATTAAAGATATTTGATGACTCTAATGTCTAAATATGTATCTACCAGATTAATTAACCGACTTCAAAAAGGAGAACGTTCTCAATTCGGCCGGTATATATATATTTTTGTATGTTTAAGGAACTCCGCCCTTAGTGGACCGATTTTAATTATTCTTTTTTTATTGTGTAGAGACGAGCTGCGAATTGGTCCCACTTAAATATGGTTATCATCCATTTATGAGTTCTGGAGAAAATGAGGGGAACTCCTTAACCGATGGGAGTAATTGAATTGTGTGTAAAGATATTTCATGTAGGTTCTAATGAAATTGCGAAGCCAATTTATCATTGACTATTTAAGGGTCTGATAATGTGGCTCGGAGACAAAACATGTAACTCCTCACCCGATGGGACTAAATGAGTTGGGTTTCAAGATATTTGGTGTAGGTTCTAATGAAATTGCAAAACCAGTTCATCTTTGACTATTTGAGGGTCTATCAGACCCTGTTCATCAGTCTCGGTGACAAAATATGTAACTCCTCAGCCGATAGGAATAATTGAGATGTGTTTGAAGACATTTGGTGTAGGTACTAATGAAATTGAATTAATTACTTACAAGCTATGATCAGAAGAACATACGTACATATAGAAATGAAAAAAAACTTTTGTATAAAAACACACATAGGACACATGTGGTTTCGTCGTGATCTAGCGAAATATGGTGAGCGCCGACTTCAGGACTACTACTAAGTACCTACCGTGTATGCTCTATACTAACATGTATTTAAATATTTTTTTACTTTTTTGTTGCATGGAAGTCGGTTTTTTTTTTGTTTTTTTTTTTTTATTTATTACAAAATCCGTAGATCCGAAACCTACAATTAGAAGAATTTATATCAAGTTAATTCATTCTAATAATAATTAATTCATTTTTTGCTTAAATAGATTTTATACAACAATGTTAATACTGGTTTGAATTGCGTTATGTTGTGTATTAATGGTTTAGATTGTTAAATTATGTTTTCATTATTTTTCTCAATACTTCAATATGAGTACTACTATACCTTCTATGAGCTATTTATTAATCGTCTTATTCAATTATAATTATTTTATTATTTCTAATCAATAACCCATTACAAAAACGTTCCCATCACTAATTGTAATTTATGATTTATTGCGACCTTGAATCGACCAATTGCAATGCTTTCTTTTACCGCTCCCCCGCTCCGCATACCTCAGTGCTTTGACTGAAATGTTTCTTAGTAGAAATGAAGACATGAGGTGTCTATTATGCTATGTTGTCGCTGGTAGGACATAAACATCAGCTTAGATATTAGAGAGTATGTGAATATTTTGTTAATCATTATAACTACATGTAACAAAGAAGATGTACCTATAGATTATTTTGTTGTATTATTGTTTAAAAAATATGTCTGTAAATTGTGAAAATATTAAAGATCTTATTAACAGTAATTTCATGTTTGTCATTGCACTTGGAAGGAAGGGGTTAGGTATATTTATAGAACAGTGGTTTGAGTATTGTTTGTTTGGGTAAGGAGTAACTGCTCTCGGAGTGACGCCAAACGGTAAAAAAAATAGTTATTTTTTACTGTCTAGGGCGAAGGGCGAAGGGCGAAGAAAGTATGTAATGCATCGCAATTTGACATTTGTACGCCAACATTAGGCAACAGTAAGCGTTGCTCCTACTACTGTAACCATCTATATATTGTGCTTACTGACAAATAAATGATTATGATTATGATTACGACAGTTTGCCCTCTCTACTATTTTTGACGCTTTGGTACATGGTATAGTAATACTCTTGTGGAATTTTTCGAGAACTTTCTACTTCTTGTCTTTTTTTGTTTGTTGTTGTCGGGGTTTTACTATGTTAATGTAATTGTCAAGTTTTCTCTAACATTATCAAATTTTCTATATCGAATTTTGAGTTTTGGACAAAAATAATAATTAACCAACTGAAAACCAGCAAAGCGACTGAAATTAACTATTACAGTTGGTTATAAATAAGCCATGTAACGAGTTGTAAAACATCGGTCTCACGTTCAACATCAAAGAAATCAACAGCATTCAATTACCAAGTGGTTTTCTGTGTAAATTAATTCGTGACTAGTATATTTGGGTTTATAAACAATACTAGTGTACACAGCTCAAGTCAAAACACACCATAATGATGTAATGTGCTAAAAACGTCTGAATTCGGGTCATCGGGTAAATGAGGCCGTTTCCGTATTTCAGTTTTTGTTACGGATTTTTTTTTGTAACGCGAAATTGTGTGATTCTACTACTACATTTAATTGTTGAATTATTTATACCAATTTATAAGATTTACTTATATTATTTGTATTAATATTATATACTTAGTTATTTTATAAAGTAGAATTTTGTATTTTGAACGCACAAAATCTTTAGAAGTTCCTACCTACTAGTCAAGTAGGTAAAAAAGAGATTTTTTTTTTATTTGTCTAAAGTAGCAAACGAGCATGCAATCCACCTGATGGTAAGTGGTCACTGCCACCTATGGTCATCTGTAATCAACTTCATACAGAACATGGGTTCTATCTGAAGTCAATAACAGATGCGTTGCTACCTCCGAGGACTATGATGGTCGCCTCATATAAAAGTGTAAAAGTGTGCCGGCAACCACACCCTTCCATCGAAACGCTTCACGCTAGAAATAAGTGTGGCGGTGGTACTTCCCCGGTCGAACTACACTTGTTCTACCACCTCAAAGAGAGAAGATAAAATCAGAAATTGCCGGGCCCAGCCGATATTCGCTTATTTTTGGTACTGCGTTCATATAAATATCTTTTTTAAGAATCTCTTTAAAGGAAGCACTCGTTTGTTATCCTTTGTCTCAAAATTCTTGTTCCGATTTGTCACGTTAGTAGATTCTTCTATTCGTGTGTAAAACTGCTAGTCGATCATAAGATAAACATAATTATGCTGCACTTATTCTTCTTCATAGACAAAATATTCTGCGAAGCAGGAGTAGCTTTAGAAGGTGAAAAAAAATTACATAGTCATAGCAGCCACTTAAAGATAAACGGTTTTCTTCACCGTTAAAGCAAATCAAATTTAATTTTTGCCTCGGCTGCGTCAGAAAGAGCAAATTGTATTTCAAGAGCAGGTATATTAGTGATTCGCGAATATTCGCATGATTTTAGATATTTGCATTCGCAAATATTGTGCGAATGTTTTGCGAATATTAAATTGCAGTGTTTTGCAAAAAGAGGTCGCCAAATATAATAACGAACTGAAAAAAGGTCGCCAAAATTTACATTTTCCGTCACCCTATATAATACCGAGAACTGAAAAAAACCAACAATCGCTTTCGCATTCGCAAATGTCAAATGATAACGTTACATCACTAATGTCTATTTATTTGGCATCCGTTACATTTCAAATGTAATATTTGACATGTACCTACTCGTACTAGTAACATATAATATATGTCATCTGATCGTTAGTTTTTGAAGTGAAACTTCTTTATCGGGGTTGGAAATTTAGTGTAACATTTTTTCGTTACGCGCCATTTTTTTCTGTTACGCGCCATCTTTTTCTTATCCCTACCACGCGTGATATTAGATAGATTATTATAGATTAGATTTTTAGATAAAGTTTAATAAAAGCCTTTTATTAAACTTTATCTAATTTAACTTTATTTAACCAATTTCTGTAAAGTTGCATATAGTAAATTATTTTTTGAAAAATAACGTCATAAAGAAGTTTCATTTCTTACGAGTGTACGCTAGTACACGCACACATTTTTTTGTGTAAAGAGTAACAAATATTCAGGTGGTAGAACCAGTGTAGTGAGACACGGGACCAGTTCTCGGGAGTAGCAACGCATCTGTGTTTGACTTCAAATAGAACCTATGTTCTACTTATATGAAGTTCCTTACAGATGTCCATGGGCGGCAGTGATCACTTACCATCCGGTGCATGTTCGTTGTCTACTTCAAAATTATAAAAAAAATCAAACAAACACACGTTCAATCATTGGTAATAATAGTGTGATTTTACACTAACCATGAATAAAATTATCGTACTGTCTTTCTTTACATCATGATTTCCACACAATTTAAGCATGTTATATACAAGGATACATAGGTATATGCTGTTAAAGTGCTTTTCCTTATGAATACTCGATGTTATCACTCCCTTTTAACCAATAACATAAATCGCTTCCCACCCATACCGATGCAAAATGTATTGGGGTTGCACTTAAAATACCAAATCGCATCGCTGAGGGATGTCTGAATCGGCAATAACCGCATATCTTTATCAGTTCGTTCACCCACAGTTTTAGCGTGAACTGCGATTTACAGTGACTGAATGTTGCTTAAAATAGTAATGCAGTCCGTATAGATGTCTGTTTGGGGATAAACTCTGGTTTCGCGGCGGGGAAGGAGAGGTTTCGAGATTCGAACCTCTGACAAGCAATCTGGTAACCTGTGATTTGTTACAGAAATCTGTGTGCAGTTATAGCTTAGCGCTGAAAACTATGCTTCTTAATCGGAGGCGCGAAGTTAATTTTTCCCTCTCTAATTGGGCAAGTTATATGCGTCTTAGATTAGTATTAATAGTCGCTTTAATAGTGAAGAAAATCATTATAACAAAATGTAAACGGATCATATAAAAAAAGAGTTACCTAAACCCTTCTCACTCGGAGAAGAGACTAAGTCTTTTTTTTTTTGTTCTCGAGGGGGAAACCTTCAAAAGGTACCCGACGCCGTGGGAGTGACGCACGGTTATGTGGGATTTTTACCGCACTAAAACCCCCCCGGTGGCCGACCTCGGCGCTATAAAGAGGACTCCGAGTACTCGGTCCGACCGCAACCGGAATCCTCTAAGCGCGTTGCCTCATCGGGCTCCTCCCAGATAGGTGGCTGGGCCCACCGCTCCGTCTAGTCTTTACGACGGCATGCGACCACATATACCGCAGTCCTCCCCGGGATCGCCTGACCGAATGGTTCGAGCTCGCACTTTAGCCGCCTGCAACCCCGGAAGCCCCTTTTAGTCGCCTCTTACGACAGGCAAGGGATGCCGTAGCCCTATTCTGATCCCGGAACTACAGGGACGAAGAGACTAAGCCTAGTAGTAGGATTTTACTAATTTTGAATAACCATTACAATTGTATCTAAAAAATATCTCCCCTCACACGTTTCAATTAGAATATGTGAACGTTTGACTTTGGTGTTATAGGTTAGAAATAAATGTGACGGAGGTACCTCTTCAGTCGGACCAGGAGGGGTTTTAGCTTTATAACGATTTGTACACTTTTAGTCCCATGCAAGGATTTTCTTTTTTTTTATCTGACTGAAGTAGCAAACGAGCAAGCAGTTCCACAGATGTTTTTTTTTTTATAATTTAACCTAACGATAAGGCAGACGGGCTACCTGATGGAAAGTAGTCACCGTCACCTATGGACGAATGTCCTATGGACGAATCTCTCTCCTCTGGTGTTGCATTCGCAACACCAGAGGAGTCGCCAATGCATCGCCGGCTGTGAAGGAGAGCTCTTTTCGCACCTTTCTTGAAGAACCCCATGTCATAGCGCTCCGGGAATATCTCAGGAGGAAGGATAAGTGGGAATACCTCAATAGGAAGGGTAATCGGAATGGTAAGTGGTCACTGCCGCCCATTGACATCTGTAATCAACTACATAAAGAGAACATGAGTTCCATCTGAAGTCAATCACTGATGCGTTGCTACTCCCGAGGACTATGATGGTCGCCTCATGTGAAAGTATGCCGGCAACCACACCCTTCTATCGAAACGCAAGAAATGCTTCACGCTAGAAATAGGTGTGGCGGTGGTACTTCCCCGGTCAATCTACACTGGTTCTACCACCTTGAAAACCTTTTCTCCGGTGTCGTGAGTGTCATGAACACACACATAGACGAATACAGAAACATTCAGACACACTGTCCATCCAGACAGAAATCTGTCTAGACGAGGATCCTACCCGGAACGCATTGCGTGTCAGAGCGGTATGGTCAGCGGGGGTTGTTGTCAATTTACCTTTATCGATCAGTGTTGTCTAGAAATAGAATAAATGTTACATAAAATCTAATTACAGATGCGTACACAATATTATTTATTGCGGATGTTATGCCTTACGAGGCTCAGCGCCATTGACTGGGTGGATTGTTGAACAATCTTGGCGCGGGTTCAAATCTGACTCACCTGTTTGTTTTTTAGATTAATCCCGACTAATTTCGTATTATTACCACATTCCACGAAATCTCTACATTATCGTATCAAGGTACAAGGTTTATCTATCTATCGTAGCCTTCCCTGTAATATTCAGTATTTTTAGATGAAAGTGCTATCAAGTTCTATTCATGCCGTACAGAAAAAAATATGTAGATAAAGATAACTTAAAGTTGATGAACCTTAAATGTCCATTTGAGTCATTAATTTATTATAAAAAAATAAGTTTCTAAAGTTTAGAGTTAAATCATTTTTATTTCAAGTGTATTTCTATAACAAACACATTTTAAGATTATTTTATCAAATTTAAAAAGTAAATTATCAATACGATACAGCGGTTAATAAACAGGGTTTATTTGTTATAATTAGTTTCTTTTTATTTTCTTTTTTAATTTATTTATGTATTAATATTTGTTCTGTATTAATCCTTATCGAAATAAAACGATACAGCGGTTCTATCTCGAAGACATTCATGGATGCGTTGTTTCTTCTGAGGACTAAAATGTTCGCTTCATATATTTGTCTGTCGGTTTAGCATTAGGATCAAATTAAATATTCAGCTTACTATACTAATGAATGCGAAAGTTTTTGATGATTTATGAGTTTTAGTTAGTCTTTCAAGCAAAACAATCGGTCAGTTTTCCCTGACATCTGACACACGCATAGTTTGTGGCCTAGTTTAACACATAGGTATGATTCTTCTCGTCAATCCATTTTTTTCTCACTGCTGGGCACAGGTCTTTTCTCAGAATGAGAGAGTTATAGGCCATGGTCCACCGCGCTGGCCAAGTGCGAATTGGTGGACTTCACACACCTCCGAGAACTTTTTTTAAAGAACTCTCGCGTGTGTTTTCTCACGATGTTTCCCTTCACCGAAAAACAGCGACAATTAATTAATAATACGCACATAATTTCTGGAAAATCAGTGGTGCTCACCTGGGTTTGAAACTCGGACCTCCCGATCGAAAGGGCAAGTTTCAACCATTAGGCTATCACTGCTCTGTATGATACAATGTATTAATTTCTGTAATAGACGTGACCGAAGCGGGCAAAACACTGAGAATAACCTACTACTCTAATATATTGACGTCCCTGTAGTTACGGGTTCAGAATAGGGCTACGGTATCCGCTACCTTTCATAAGAGGCGACTAGAAAGGGCTTCCGGAGTTGCGGGCGGTTAGAGTGGGAGCCTGACCGTCCAACCACGCGATTCCAAGAAGGACGGCGGTATGTGTGGTCGCATACCGTAGTAAAGACTAGACGGAGCGTTGGGCCCAGCCGCCCATCCAGAAGGAGCCCGATGGGGCAACGCGCTTAGAGGATCCGGTTGCGTTCCTTTGGAGATCCCGGAATTCTCTTTGTAGCGCCAAAGACGGCCACCTATAGGGCGATAAATATCCCACATAACCCTGCATCGTCCCCACGACGTCAGATTTGATTTTAGAGACCTCAGCGATACTACATGGCGCAAATTGAGAAAGCTCGTGTTTTTCTTTGTTTGGGCTAAGATAAGGCATTGTGTAGGTATCATTATTATAAAATTTTGATGGAATTTTGCTAGCTAAATTAGTTCCTATGTTTACGAAAGTCATTAAAAATTTCACAGATTTGCGAAGGATTTGTCCGCTTTCAGTTTTTATGTTTAAAGGAACACAGCTATTTACAGATTTATTATTTGCCAGTGTATTAATTAGATTCCACATTTTCTTAGGCTTGCTTTGACATTTTAAGAATTCTCCGTGAAATTTTGTATTTGAACTTTTGTATTTCTTATCGTGTGTAATAAATTAGCTGTTCTAATTTTAAAATTTGGTCAGGTACCTTTTGAAGGTTTCCCCCAAAAACAAACCTAATATATTGAATGTAATGCTCTAAATCGAATTGCGTATTTAACATTAGAAGCAAACATTACAGTTTCAGATATGTAAAACAACTTTGCACGTTTTATTGCAACTCCACAAAGGGTACATTTTCATAACGTAATTTTGTAAGACAGTGTTTAGTAAACATCCGTTAAACTAGTCTACAAGGCCGTGTGTAACCGTTTGGTTGAATATATTTGATTTTGGGTTTCATGACACATTTCAGCTTTGCATGAATAACCGTACAATTTAAGATTAATCTATTAAAGTTAAACATTTCGTTGTACCTAAAATAAAGGATGAAAAACTTAGTACGCTGCTTACATCGTGGTTAGTTTATTATGGTCCCTGTAGTTTCGGGGATCAGAATACGGCTATATCTGACTAATATTTCTTACGTGAAACAAGAATATAAGTAGGTACATACCTTTATAGAAACATTCACATTAAGAATATTAGTAAGAATTATTTAAATTACAAAATATAGTTCAATAATTGAATTAAGAATTATTTAAATTACGAAATATAGCTAAATAATGATTCATTTTTATTAACCGACTTCAAAAAAGGAGGAGGTTTCTCAATTCGACCGTATATATTTTTTTAATTATTATCTGTACCCTGCGCGTGTTGCTACGCCATCACAAAAAAATACAAAAAAAAAACAAAAAAGTACTTAAATAAATAAAAAAATACCTACCAGAAACCTTCGCGAGCTCGTGAATAAAAACTTTGCTAAAGATCATCACATGATCAATTTAATAGTTTACGATTCTATAGAGGACATCAGGACATATGTACAGAAAAACATTTATTTTTATAAAGAAGAAGATATTACCTTTTGATTTAAAGATAATTATTGTAAGTATATTTTCGCTTTTTGAATAAAACCCACTTTATTAATCGCTTTTAACATGCTTTTTTCACTTTAAAACGAATATAAAAAGACGAGACATAGGACAATGTACAATGCAAAAGACTAGTCTCTACATAAAAATTATAAAAAAAACAATTTACGGAATCTCTTAATTAGAGATAACTTGGTAATAATCGTCTACCCATTATTGTCCCACTGGGCACGGGTCTTCTCTCAGAATGAGAGAGTTTAGACCATAGTCCACCGCGCTGGCCAAGTGCGGATTGGTGGACTTCACATACCTCTGAGAACTTTTTTTTAACTAACTCTCGGGTGTGTAGGTTTCGTCACGATGTTTTCCTTCACCGAAAAGCAGTGATAATTAATTTCTAATACGCACATAATTTTAGAAAAATCTGTGGTGCGTACCTGGGTTTGAACCTCGGACCTCCCGATCGAGAGAGCAAGTTTCAACCATTAGGTTATCACTGCTCAACTTGATAATAATCGTTGTTTAAATATATTATGCTTCGTACAGTGATGAATGGAAACGATAAATTAATGACCAGTACGGAATGGGACGCTGAATTTTTCGAAAATATAGCGTAAAGTAACTATTTTTAATAGATGTTAGTCACCTGCGATCGTTTCAAGGCTATTTCTGTCCTGATATAAATATATTCAGAACTGGAGCGCGATATGAACTTTTATAAGTTTTTTCCACTCGCCTTGTGTTTTGGAATCCAATATTTTTGTCGTTGTCATGATTTTTGTTTTCACATATCTATATATTTATACGTAAAGCAAAAAGTTGTGGTGCATTTTTAAGTAATACGTATGGTGCGGACGGATTAGTATGAAATTTTGGACGGTTATAGTGGACGTACGAAGGAGTGTAGAATGTTAATATTTTTTTCGAATAATGCTTATAAAACATATGTAAAATCAACTAAAACACATTACACACACTACCGTGCATTTGTTACAAACACATAAATAATAAACGAAATAGAACATTCAATGTCTTACTGTGAAAACACATAACGTCAGAAATGTCAGTGTCTTTGTTAAATAATAAATAGATAAATTGACTACTTAGTTCTAGAATTAGGGAATAAGTTTGATCTTTAAGTCGTTTAAAAAAACGGTACAAAGCGTATTTTTTTTTAAAAAAAACATCGGTGCAGTCTATGTAGCACGGACAAAGCCACGTTTTGGTTTTGTGGCGGGTTCAAAAAATAATAATAGGTGTAGCGGTGGTAAATAGGTGTAGCTCTGGCTGAATCTTATAGGGGCTTGCATGAGAGCTAATTAATGAGAGCAGTTCATGAGAGCCAATCCAAAACACATATTGTAGTGTACTTAATATTTTTTATATTATAAATATTTTTAGTTTAGGCTTCAATCCACTCAACTCCCCCTAGCCCATGGTAAGTAGTAAGTAGTAATTTCAACCACACCACAGTCCAACCAACCACAGATAAAACCAGAATCTTACATGTTATCCTTGAGGATTTAGTTTGAGTGCCTCTCAAGTGCTTACCAAATCCTTTGACATGAAATGAAATGTTTTTACTTTGTACATAGGCTTAAAGAGGCACGTACAAATTGTCAGTTACATTTTTTTCTTCCACTACCACCGGATCGGAACACGTCCTTAACTGAAGGGATCCGCAAGAAACTCAGCGGGTTTTTCTTTTCTGTTTGTTTGTATTCTTTTTTATAATTTACTTTGTGATCACGACC
Organism: Spicauda simplicius; assembly: GCA_949699795.1. Classification (NCBI taxonomy): domain Eukaryota; kingdom Metazoa; phylum Arthropoda; class Insecta; order Lepidoptera; family Hesperiidae; genus Spicauda; species Spicauda simplicius. Next base: position 9,795,131 of record OX453081.1, on the reverse strand, counting down.
CTTATTCTTAGTAAAATTAACGTTACGTAGGTACCTAAAAATTTACGAAACAAAATGCCGAAAATAAAAGACTACAAAATTAAAATAAGAAAATAGTAGATTATAAATGTTAGTAAATACATCATATTTATCTTATCTGTGCTGCCATGTTGTCTTAACGTCAGACAATGACAGTTTGTCAATGACACCATTTCATAATATATTTTAACTATATCATGGACAATCTTTGCCACGAGGTTTCATCAGTATTAAAAAAAATAACATGGACATATTTATTATAATTAAAATATTTTTATAGAGTAAATACATTTATATCAATTAAATACCAAATGTTAACTCACGATACGGGCTACAAATATGTTTTTAATAAAAAAATAACGTAAAATTATTTCTTTCAGTTTGATGTCATTTCAAATTTCTGTTACCGCTAATAGTACTAAAAATAGTATAAAATAAATATTTAAGGGGGCTCTCATACAACAAACTTGTTGTGTTTTTTCCCGTTTTTTTTAGATAATGGTATAGAACCCTTCGCGCACGAACCCGACTCGCACTTAGCAGATTATTGTGCCTTTCAAACTGGCTTTTTGCAAATATATTAGATGTACGCGGAATTAACATTTTTATTATATATTTTTTAACTGATTGAAGTAGCAAACGAGCAGTCCACTTGGTGGTAAGTGGTCACTGCTGCCCATGAACATCTGTAAGAAACTTCATATAGAACATATGTTCTATCTGAAGTCAATCATTGAAGCGTTGCTACTCCCGAGGACTATGATGGTCACCTCATATAAAAGTGTGCCGACAACCACACCCTTCCACCAAAACGCAATAAATGCTTCACGCTAGAAATATATGTGGCGGTGGTACCCCGGTCGAACTATAGGTACGATTTACCACCTTTAAAAAAAAAACCTTTTTTTGTCCAACTATTAAAAAAACTAAAAATTAGGGATACGAGAACGGGAGATGGCGATGTTTTGCTTTTCTGTTAGATATAAAGAACTCTGAAACACGCAGAAAACTCGAAAGGCTTCCAAAAAGAAGTAATTTTGGAACTTTCCAGCCGCTTTTGTGAGAACTTTTCCAATTTTGTGAAGGTACAAAATGTAGTTACCAAGTCTGTCTCGTTAGAGCTGGCAACTTTTGGTTTTAGGATAAACGTGGTTGCAGAAATATTATAACGTAATTAAGTACGTGCCAACAATTATTGCTCGATAAAAAGTGATTAAATATGTTACACAACATTACTTAGGTAGTAAAGATTCTTATATATATACACATATATATAACTAACTAAACAAATAAACATAGACTAATTATATGCGAAAACAGATAAATGGTATGTTGTATGTTATTTATTAAGTGTTTTTTCTGTTTACCTAAATAGTGTATGCTTTCCTTATAAAATAAAATAAAAATAAAATACAATAACACTTGCGACTCCTATCCCATTTTATACAGATTGCTATACATAATCTTTATTAATCAAAATTATTTTTAGTCTGTAATTTTTGACAATAAAATTAAAACTGTAAAAATGTTTGTACTGAACTGGATCAGTGAAATTTATTTAGAGAAAGAAATATTTTTTAAAGAATATTTTTGTTTCATTATGACTTTATGAGGTTGATTGTATCTTAGGTTATTATAAATTACATTACATTAAATATCTTATTTTTACTCAAAAATTGTTTAATTTTTGTTACGCTCGATACTATCTAGGCAATGCGACGCCATACATGTCTATAGGGAGATGAAAATCCTTTACATGAGTGATTCAATTATATGATAGTTATCGGTGTACTCGCTCCAGCCATAGATTTTACGCTTACGCTTACGCTTACTACACTCATAGCCCCACAGTAGGATTTTCTCCTGTGTCGTGGGTGCCATGGACACACACAAAGACGAATACACAAACACCCAGACCCAGAACAAGAATATAAACTCATTATTCGGATACCTGTCTGGCCGGGAATCGAACCCGGGACCCACTGCGTGTCAAACCGATATAGTAACCGCTGCGCCACGCGGGTCGTCAAATTTATAGATTAGAAATCAATATATTTAGAAATCAATTAGACTCTTAATAACTTTAATATAGGCAAAGTATACAAATATTGTCTTTTATCTTTGACGGTTCTAAATACCAAGACTACCAATAACCGTAAGTGTCACTTTATTATCTATTTGGCTCAAGGGCTCAACTTACCTAAAACGAAGGTAAGTAGACAGAGCCGTCTTAGACTATTCTGGGGCCCTTGGGCACATAAGAATTCAAGGCCCTTTTGGAATGTAAAGAAGCTATGTGCTGCACTTTCTTTACATTCCAAAAGGGCCCCAACGACTTTCGTGCAACGAGAAATGTGTAATGCGCCCGACCATAATGCTGAAAGCACCACCGCCATTTTTTTTGCTTGATAACAACAGTTTACGTGTTATCATGTTCTGGTCAGCAGGGTGTGGTAAGGGAGAAAAATCTATTCCAGGTGTTTTAATTTAGTCCTCAGGGGTTAATGCATGTGTGGATTGTGTGGCTTATTTCGTGTATGACAGGTTGATTACAGATGGTTTTGGATGGCAGTGGCCGCATGATCGAACAAAACGGTACCTTCACTACACCTATTTCTAGCGTGAAGCCGTTCTTGCGTTTCGGTGAAAGGGTGTGGGTTGGCGGGTCACATTCTTAAGCAGTTTGCAACGTTACAGCGTACAGTGAGCGCAAAGTAGCCAAGTTTGGACACTCCATTTCAAATATATGGCAGGGCGTACTAAACCGATACGTCACAAATTCAGTCGGCCGCGAACAGTTTGCTTACTGGGGACACAGCCTAAGTCCTCGGGAGAAGCAACGCAACCGTAATTGACTTCAGGTAGAACCTTTGTTTCGTATGAAGATGCTCACTGATATCCATGGGCTTCAATTTCCACTTACTAATTATTCGGAGTCTATTAGCTTCATTCGTCCTTGGCAGCATATCAGTACGGTCAATCGGGTGCATCTATTCTAGTGCGCGCTCGCTCTTGTTCTAGAATGCGTCTAGAAATGTCTGTCTGCAAATCTGCCTGTCTTTGTATCTGATCTGTCTGCAAAAGTGTGTCTACAAATTTACTAAGTTACATAACGAGAGTTCAGTTATATACGAGATATTGTAATGCGGTCTGCATATGAAAATTATCACAAACAAGTGTTTATCAACTATGTTATATGGTTTGGTCACGTTTATCGCGGTAATGTGGGATGCGAAAACCCGTTTGATCCCTACCACCAAAGTTCGCAATAAAATTTACGTTATTTTTTACGTTTTAATTTTATTATTTACTAGTAGACCCGGCGAGCTTTGTTCCGCCAAAAAATTAAAATTATCAGTGTTTATCCACTATATTATACATGTATTAAACATAAAAACCTTCCTCTTGAATCACTCTATCTATTAAAATCTGCATTAAAATCCATAGCGTAGTTTTAAAGATCTAAGCATACATAGGGACAGACACCGATAAGCGACTTTGTTTCATACTTTGTAGACGTATTACATTATCCAAAATGACTCCATTTGGGAAAACAAAGAAACCCGTCACATTATTAGTAGTAACCCGTCACATTATTAGTAGTAAATAGGTATATTGATTTCGGCATTTTATTGTTACCTTTTTTCAGTAGTGAAATTTATTGTTTTCTTTGGGGGGGGGGGGGGGTTCAATTTGTTATGTTAAGGGTTTGCTGTCACTTGGAAACCTCAACAGGGGTACGTGGAACCGTGAAGAGAATGTTTGAGATAAGGGTGTGGTTGCCGGCACACTTTTATATGAGGCGACCATCTTAGTTCTCGGGAGTAGCAACGCATCTGTGATTGACTTCAGATAGAACCCATGTTCTATATGAAGTTGCTTACAGATGTCGCAGGGCGGCAGTGATCACTTACCATCAGGTGGACTGCATGCTCGTTTTCTACTTCAATCAGTTAAAAAAAACTTCACAAACTTTGCTAGTAATTTCCAATTTACATAGGCCGTGTATGATTTTTCCAACGTGGATGAATCAGTGGGAAAAATCTAGTGTGTGAACGAAACATAATGTATAGTCATATCAATAAATCTGTCATGTCTTTCTGTATAAATGTCATATATAAATTGTTTCTCGTTCGCAAGACATCAAAACTTAATTGGCTTGCCATAATATGTCTATTCGTACGTCTGTCTATTTGTTCCAATGAATATTAGAAACTCGATCGATTGAACTTGACGACCCGCGTGGCGGAGCGGTTACCATACCGGTGTGACGCGCAATGGGTCCCGGGTTCGATTCCCGGCCAGACAGGTATCTGAATGATGAGTTTAGATTCGTGTTCTGGGTCTGGATGTTTATGTATTCGTCTTGTGTGTGTCCACGGTATCCACGACATAGGAGAAAATCCTACTGTGGGGCTATGAGTGTAGAAAGCTCCGCCACTCGGGTCGTCAAATCCAGTAATAATAAATAATGCTAGATTTAAAAGGGAAAATACTTATATATAACTCCGTAAAAACGCGATTAAAATGAATGCGGAGTCACTTAACAATACGTATAGTCGAAACTAATAATTATAATTGAAGTACAATCAATTTGGGTAACATTGAACAGCGGTGTAACTTTGAACAAAGTTGTGAAAAAAATATATTAATTTATTACATGGAAACTTCTTGTTATTTCAATATCGTACCTGCGTAAAATGGTTTGCCAAAATGTTGTATTATCAATGAAAGTAAAAAAAGGTACCTATCAATGACATAATTTTAAAAAATACCGCCTTTTCCGTAGTGAAGTTGTTGCAAGTGTTTGATGCTTCATTTTGAAATAGCAATTATAATATAAAACTTACCGTAAACAAGTGTGTTTTGGTGTTTATCTTTAAAATGTATATTGTATATTATTATTTTGAAACTGTACTATCCGTATCCCATGTTGAATATTGCGTAAAACTGTTAAACTTTTGACGACGTCGAAATTGGATGTTATATGGGTAACTTTGAACGGTTCAAAGTTACCTGTATCATAAAAAAATATTTTTTTCGGAGGCTCAGGGTCGCTCAGCGTGCTATGGAGAGGGTTATGCTCGGAATTTCGCTACGAGACATGATTCGCAACGGTGAAATCCGTAGACGAACGAAGCTTACCGACATAGCTCTCAAAATTGGCAGGCTGAAGTGGCAATGGGCCGCCACATCGCTCGTAGGACCGATAACCGATGGGGAAGAAAGGTCCTCGAGTGGCGACCATGTTTAGGCAAAAGGAGTACCGGTCGCCCCCTACGAGATGTACCGGTGACCTGAAGAAGACAGCGGGAAACCGTTGGATTCAGAGGACACAGGACCGGTTGGAGCGGCGCCATTTAGGGGAGGCCTATGTTATGTCCATGTTCCGTCCATCCTTTTTTTTTTTTTGTTTTCGAGGGGGAAACCTTCCAAAGGTACCCGATGTTCCGTCCATCCTATGGATGGATGGAATAAATAATCAAAAAAAAACTAGTATCTTATTTTACCACCAAATTGATCGACCTTGATTCATATGGCAAGACCAAGTTGTCTATTGTATTTATATATCAAAATAAATGTATTTTTTATAGATTTGGTTTTAATTAACAAAAATATGTTAATTAATTTTACTCAGACCTTAAAATATTCGATTAATGACGGATTTTATATCCTCAAAAAATTATATTCAAAGTTACCCAAAACTAAGGATAACTTTGAATTTGAGTTTTAGGGGTAATTGTGGATAGTTTAATTGTTTTCTCCGTAAATTTATTGTGTTAGATTAATAAACCAGCTAAAAAGGACACTATTCATTTAATAAAAACAAGGTGCAATAAATATAAAACAGATTATAATATCACAAATATTGTAAAAAATGTTCAAAGTTACCCAAATCGAGTTTATCTGTTTGTAGTGTTAATATAACAGATTTTCATCACTAGGTATATAGTATAAAACAAAACTCCTTCCCGCTGTCTGTCCCTATGTATACATAGATGTTTAATCTGTCCTTCTAGTTCCGGGACCAGATAGTGCTACGGTATCCCCTGCCTGTTGTAAGAGGTGACTAAAAGGATCTTTTGGGGTTGCGGGCGGTAAGAGTGAGAGGTCGAACCGTCTAGCGAAGCGACTCCGGGTAGGACGACGGCATGTGTGGCCACAAGCCGTCGTAGACACCAGGACGCGCAGTGAGTGCAAAGTCCACTGGGAAGAGCCAGTATGGAGCATCGCGGTCGGAGGACTCCGGTTGTGTTGCACTGGAGATCCCGGAGTCATCCACGCAGGCCATGGCCATCTTAGTGAGGTAAAATTTAGAGACCATACTTTCTATATCTTCTTTCAGGTTAGGATTTTTAGGATAGCAAAGATAGTAAAATATAAATAGCAGGTAGGTGTTGGGCCACGAGGTCTCTCTAGTCGCGGGGCCCGTAGCATTTGCTACTCTTGCTATGTTGCTTATCCGGCACTGTTTGGGTCAGCTAGTTAAGTATATACGAAAGTACCTAGCTATGTAAGGTACAAAAATAATACATTATTTTGCTCTGTTTGTTTCAGGTAATCTCACCGATAAATCAGTTGGAGAATTGCTGTAGCTGGTATTATAAAGAGTAACTCTTTATTTAAGATTTACGAATCCGCGAAAATTAAATATCAATTATCACGTTTGCGTTTCACGCGCATGCGCCCACCGTTGCCAGCGTTTTTAAATTGCTTCTGTCTAAAATTTTTGAAAAATTGTCGAAGGTATAAAATTTAGGTTAAAAGTATGTCATGTTATATTTCAAACGCGAGTGGAACCGCGGGCAACATTAGTGTTGTATAAAAATCTCATTAGACCGAGCGTTTCATCACTCCAATAAAACTATATCCAAAGAGTGAGTGGACTCTATAAAATATACTTTTTATCACCCGCTTAATGTCAAACATAAAGAGATACGGGTGAAATTGTTTCTAATGTAGCGTAAAAGCATTTTAAGGATTTATCCGTTGAAAATAGCTTTACACTGCTTTAATATTTTTGATTTTGAAAAATTTCTATAGCCATTAGTTTTTTTAAATACATGTTTATTGAATACCAGCTTATTACCGCGGCTGATCCCGTTTTATCACGTTTACCATTATAATGAGTAACCCCCGTGTTAGCCCAAGCCATAAACTGCCTGTAAACCAAAGAACGGATCCGTCTCTGGGTGTGGATGATGCCTGTAGTGAGTGGCTTTGTATAGGCTTGCCATGACCTCGGCTCTGGGTGGTGGTCTCGGGGTTGGTCCGTCGCCCTGCGGGAAGGCTTTGGAGGTAAGGCGCGCCTTTGTGTTTTCTGCCACGCCTTACTGTTGGAGGGGAGCTCCTTGCTCCAAGTGGAGAAGCTGCGGGAGTGGTCAGGCACCGGCGGGTTCGCGGATAAGTGTGAAAGCGTGCCCGTTTTACGCCGTAAAGTGCGAGGAGAAAACACAGTAGGGGCTTAGAAATAGTCCAGCATAAGCTGCTACCATGGGCGGCTGGGTATCCATGAGGATTACCCACTTTAAAAAATAAACTGCCCGTGAGTCAAATTTCAGTGGTTTTTGCGTGAAAGAATAACAGACAGACATACATCCTCACAAACTTTCACACTTATAATATTAACAAGAATAATATTTACAAATTACTGTTACGATGATTCAAAGTCAAAGTCAAATTCTTTATTGCTCATGCACTGATAAGTAGGTCTTACAGATAATGTTGTTTGCACTTGCATGCACCCTGTTAGGGCGTTGCAATAATGTCATGGTAGATTAATCAATATTCAATAATGTTAACATTATTATACTCTATGGTCAAGATTTACTTCTAGCTAACGATTTTATTAGTTAACTTCGCAGCTCCACAAACATTTTCATTCTTTATTTAATCTTCTAAAACAAACAATACGAAACTTGTGGTCGTAACTGCTAATGCGTATGCTAACCGCGAAATAGGCAGGAAATTCAATCACAAGTAAAGACGACTTAAGACAGATGCATACTAGTATCTTTCACGTTGATTTTTTTTAATTGTCTTAATTTAGATATTTCGTTTTTTTAATATGAATCTATATTATAGTTCAGTGGATTGCCATGTCGTGCGCTTTTAATGTGTTTCCTTTTAATTATAATAGTTTTAAAGTCTAATCATACACTTTTAAACATCTAAATCGCATAGTTTTTGCGTGGAACATGAACAAACAGCTCGTGTTAAAATATTTTCTGTTTACTTTCAATCGAATTGAAAACACTCAAAGCGTGTGCATCTTAGTATGCATCCAATCTAATCGTTATGATAGTTTTATGCTCCATTAAAATCAGTGGAAAAGCGGTTAAAGAGCGGTGCGGATTTATCGCTGGTCTGCTTTACGCTAACGTAACGCTTAAAATATTGAGAGGGGTAATGGTATTTATAAATTGTATCAATAAAGCCTCTAATCTAACGTAGCAAGTCTGCCTCTTGCTCGTTTATGTAATGTGTGAGCGAGAAAAGATATCAGAATTTTGCATTCATTTATTTTTTAACAAAAAAAAAAGGATAGGCACATATTTTTGTGAGTACCTATATATACCTATTTATAGAACAAATATAACATTTAATAAAGACATAACAACATAGTCTTTGCATGAGTTCCGATATACAATTGGTTTACATTGAATTATAGTTGTATTATAGTGATATATACTAGGAGATTACAATTCAATTACAATTCAAACTCGAAGCCTACGAAACCTTCATTGAAAACAGCAAACTTCAGCGCTGAGCGATATTCAGCAAACTTTACTACAATATGCAACGACTTCTTGTGGCTTTATAAGATCGTCGTATAAGATTTCGCTTTATCTGAATATAATGTCAACTGCAGCCAGTTGACATTATATTCAGATAAAGCGAAATCTAAACCTAAAGGCTACGTACTCACGGAACGGCGGAGTGGCGGGCGAAAACCGCAAGACGGGCGGTTTACCATCAGTTGAGGTCCTGACTACTGCACTCGCCCGCCAACTGATGGCAGAGCGCGCGGGCGCTGCCCGCCGGTGCAGCGGGAGCCGCAAACAACCGCGCGCATCGCGGGCGAAAAACGCGTCGTGAGTATTGCTTTAATTTTTTACATTTAAATCTGCATCCTACAGAAGCTGCGGGCCCGCAACTGCGGCGGCCGCGGGTGAAAACCGCTCCGTGAGTACGTAGCCTCAATGTGAATGCTGTAGAAGCATAAATTGCCACGGTGGTGATACTTTCGTCTAAATTTCATTTCTAAGAAAGATTCACGTGTTGTATTGACTTATTGTTTTGCTGCTGATTCAAAAATACCTTAATGTTCATCCATGTGCCTCTTAAAGTCCAGTGCTGGTCATAGGCTACATACAATGGAGGGTTTTTCCAATAGTGTCCATAGTACCGTATTGGATATTACCGTCTACTTGCCACTCTTTTTATGGTGATTTTCGCACAGCAATCGCTAAAGACTGAAAAATTCACTTATTTTTTTAAAGGTTTATGTGTCACCAAATAAGTTTAAGTAATCGATCTCTAAATGTGATTCTCAAGATTTATGTTACAGATACTAATCTTATAACAATCACTAATGATTTTCGATATATTTCTTAATTAAAACTTTTTTTTTTAAATCATCTACTATTTCCTAACATTTGCGAATTCAACACCGCCTAAATCTGATAAAGTATCAGTCGACACAGCTCAAGTCATAAAATAAATGATAATATAAGGCAAATCTTCAAAATGACCTTAAATAATAATTTTTTAACTGTTATCTACGATATTTATCAAGTAAAATTTAAAAAAAGAACATGGATTTTGAATATAAACGGTTTTTTTCGTCTCGTGTAAAGTTGGTAAAAATGACTTATGCGGTGTTGTTAGCTAAGGGACGATATTAATGTTAGAGCAACACTGTACTTCTCACCAGTGCCTGATTAATCCAGCGCGGGTTCTATATTCTAATAGGAGGCCCATAGTTTGCCTTAAGTAAGGGTATTAAATTTAGGATTTTAGGATAGCAAAGATAGTAAATATAAATAGCAGGTAGGTGTTGGGCCACGGGGCCTCTCTAGTCGCGGGGCCCGTAGCATTTGCTACTCTTGCTATGTGGCTAATCCGACACTGCTTCTCATCTCCGAGATTTTTTCCTTTAGTCGCCTCCTACGACTTTGACTAGAAGAGTGGAGTGGCTATTCCAGACCACAGAACACCCTGCATATGTTTATATTGTAGTAATAATCCAATCTTATTTCTAAAGATTAATTTTTAAGAAGTTTACAATAGCAATTTATAGTTTACGATAAAATTGGAGTGGAGGTAAACAAAAACCGACCCACGTACTGGAGTTGTAACATAACAGTCCAAACACAAAGAGTTCAAAGGTCAGGTGAACGCTATATTTAGATTTTATAATACTTAACGGGTACTCACGATATGCGGTTTATGAATTCTTATAGAATTCTTTTTTCTTTTTGCCAATATTTCGACCCAGTTGCATGGATCGTGGTCACGGCCAAACTGCGGTAGCGGGGAGAAACCGTTGACAAGCACTAGTGGTAAATTAACCTATCTACCCTACGTCTAGTTCGTTTTTCTTTCTTAGGTTCCATATCACGACACACAACACTAACTGTATTCTTACGCACCACACTTTGCACTATTTGCGATTTACATAAACTAACCACCGGATTCCACGCTTGTGCGAGTTTAAAACCATATCTTCTCTGTTAAAATTCTTAGAATGTTTTTTGATCTCTACAGCTTCTCTTACTAAACGTGGGAAGTAATGACGCTCAGCGGAGATCACCTGAGGTTTATGCAGTTCGATCCAGTGGTTAGAGCCGGAATTAAGGATGTGTTCAGCTACCGCAGATTTTTTCGGGTCATTCTTTTTGACTGCGCTGATGTGTTCTTTAATCCGTTGAGCTCGTTTAGTCTGTCCAATGTAGGAGTTGCCACAGCTACAGTCAACCTTATAAACCCCGGGACATTGGTACGGGATGATGTCTTTAGGTGTACGTAGATAGGCGGTATAGAAGATTTAATATAAAATCTATATTTACGCCCTTTAAAAACCATCTTCTCTGTTAAAATTCTTAGGATGTTTCTTAGAATTCTATAAGAATTCATAAACCGCATATCGTGAGTACCCGTTAAGTATTATAATGTATCAATTCCGCGATAATACTAGTCTAAAATCATATTTAGATTTTTGTTTGATTTCACATACCTACCAAAGGTAGGTGTTACTATCAAAAATAATCAACATATAATATTTATATACAAAAAAATTACACGTCTCAAACGTAGAACCAGTGTAGTTCGACCGCGGAAGTACCTCCGCCACACCTATTTCTAGCGTGAAGCATTTCTTGCATTTCGATAAGGGTGTGGTTGCCGGCACACTTTCACATGAGGCGACCATCATAGTCCTCGGAGGACGAACGCATCTGTTATTCACTTCAGATGGAACCCATTTTCTGTATGTAAGATTACAGATGTCTATGGGCAGCAGTGACCACTTATCATCAGGTGGACTGCATGCTCGTTTGCTACTTCAGTCAGAAAAAAAAGGTACGATGACTTGCAAATCAGACCAAAATTTGCGTGCTAAATCACATAAACATTGTTGATTTATTACACAAACGAAGTCGAATCACGAAGACCTTCAATCCCCTTAACAATTAACCATCACGTAGCCGCGAAAGCTGAGGACTATGAAATATTCGATACTGTTAGGAGAATAAAACGTATATAAAAAAAACGTGGAGGAGCAGTGATAGCTTAATGGTTGAAACTTGCCCTATCAATCGGGAGGTCCAAGGTTCAAACCCAGGCACGCACCACTGATTTATGTGCGTATTATAAATTAATTATCACTGCTTTTCGGTGAAGCAAAACATCGTGAGGAAACCTACACACCCGAGAGTTCTTAAAAAAAAAAGTTCTCGGAGGTGTGAGAAGTCCACCAATTCGCACTTGACCAGCGCGGTGGACTATGGCCTAAACTCTCTCATTCTGAGAGAAGACCCGTGCCCAGCAGTGGGACAATAATGGGTTGATGGGAGGAGAATAAAACGTATATAAAAAAAAAACGTGCGGCACTCGGGGACTGCCGTTGTAAAGCTACTGCATAGCATTTTCTATCAACTTATACAATTATAATTATTTATTTATTTATGCATTATTTTTTTCTTTGATAATTTCTTTCTCACAAACAGCTGCTTACATATTCGTCCGATTTTCGAGCAGCTCGTCTCGATCCATACGAGCGTACTGTCGTACCATATAGAATTATACATACACGTTAAGCGAACGCGGGGTGGGGGGTGTTAGGTTTTTTCGTTACGGAATTTCTTGATTCGGTCACCGCGCTCTAAGCCCGCGATAAAAGCTATGTAATAGCTTAAAAGTCGGTTAATTTCGAGACGGTTTCGCGTACGAAGGGTTCCATACCATTATCTATAAAAACGGCAAAAGTCACGGAAATTGTACAGGAGTCCCTCTTATATATTTGTTTTACTCTCTTTGCAAATTTCAACGGTCTAGATGTCACGATTCATGAGAAACAGACTGACTGACAGACAGACGGACAGGCGGACAGTGGAATCTTAGTAATAGGATTCCGCTTTTACCTTTTGGAACATTGGAACCCTAATAAATGTATATGTCTGATTTGATAAAGCGACGACACTTTATTTTAGGGTTGGGTGGTATCCACAGTCCACCAATTCGCACTTGGCCAGTGCGATAGGCTATGGCCTAAAACTCTCTCATTGTGAGAGAAGACCAGTGCCCAGCAGAACATAATGGGTTGTGGAGACCACCACCTTTCCTGTAGTTGTTGGTTATGAAAATCGATGAATAACTTTGCGAGGTGATGTTGCTGACTGTCTCGTGAATTAACAATTATGCTTTAATCCGGGGTGATACTATCGCCACAACAATTTCTACTGAAGCAGTACTTGTGCTGCGATGGAAGGGTGTGGTTGCCGCTCACTTTACACTTTACTTACAATCAGATGGACAACTTGTTTGTTTGCTATTTTAATCGATTGACAAAAATCTCTAAATTGTCTGAAATGAGAGCCTTCATTCCCAACAATATGGATGAGAAAATCCGGTTATTCTGGAGAACCATACGCCAAATATTACCCATACTTACATAAAAATAGACTAGATGTTTGTTTTCATTACATCTTTGATCAATAACGCATTACAGGCGATTGGAATTCACGTGGAAATATATTGGTGATGATATAATACATGCATGTGAAGAATAGGAATAATTGAATGATTTGTCAGTCTAAACACATGAATCTAAATATAATTGTGATTGTAAAGATTTCTCGTACAGTTGCATTTCTTGGTTCGACAAGCATTTTTATTCGGTAAGCCATAAATAATGGGTGATAAGTACTTGCACACTTTATTTGATATGACTACGGCAGTATTACTGCCGATTTCTGTGTTATAACAGCAGTGTTATGAGTTAAAGTTTTAAGGATGTAAGACAGACTCTCTGAAAGATCTCTAGGCCAGTGATAGTCTAATGGTTGAAACTTGTCCTCTCAATCGGTAGGTCCGAGGTTCAAACCCAGGCACGCACCACTGATTTATGTGAGTATTAGACATTAGTTAGCACTGCTTTTCGATGAAGGAAAACATCGTGCGTAAACCTATACACCCGAGAGTTATTTAAAAAAAAAGTTCTAAGAGGTGTGTGACGTCCACCAATTCGCCCTTGGCCAGCGCGGTGGACTATGGCCTCAACTCTCATTCCAAGAGAAGGCCCGTGCCCAGCAGTGGGACAATAATGGGTTGACGATGATGTTCTGTCTCCAGGGGTAGCAACGGATCAACGGGTAGGTCGATATAAAACAGAATTGTAATCTTATTTGGGATTGAATGCAAGTGTCCATGGGTGGCAGTGGCTACGTTCCTTCATATATGTAAACCCGGATTTATAATATTCACGATGCAAAAAATACGTATTTTAGTCTATTTCATACAGATAAGCAAACATTTTATAATAAAATTTAATATTTTGTCATAATCAAATGGAATTTTCCATTTGATTATGACAAAATATTAATTAAACAATATAAAATAAAATTTAATATTTATATGTACTTACTTATATAAAAAATAATAACTTAAATTTTAAATTAAAAAAATTGCCAAATCTAATATATAAAATTTTCGTGTCACAGTTTTTGTTGCCATACTCCTCCGAAACGGCTTGACTGATTCTCATAAAATTTTGTGGGCATATTGAGTAGGTCTGAGAATCGGCCAACATCTATTTTTCATACCCCTTAGTGATAAGGATTGTCCACCCTTGACATTTTTTTTTATTTGTATATGGCGAAACAACGTTTGCTAGGTCAGCTAGTTAAGATAAAAATCTGCATCCAAATTATTGTCCCGAGGATAACTTCCCAGAATGCTGGCAACATTTTTTATAATTGGAAACATACAAATTCTTATCTTAAATAAATAATTACATTAAAGAGTGCTTCATTAACTTTCCACATCATTTCCGCTGATCTTAAATGGAACACAGTGAGGCAACGCAAATAAATGTGCGAGATGAGCTGAAATAAATTTATATGCCAATTTATGCGCTGAACTTATCCATTAAAAATTTCCATTTGAATATTCCCTCGCGTAACGAAGAGTTCGTTTAATTAATTTAAATGAGTAACCTCATTTTCTGTTAGCTAGACACGAAGTAGCATTAAATTGAGAGTACATGTTCTTTATGAGGTATGAGATGTGAATCCGGGACACTTTTGATTTTTCCGATGTTATGTGCGTGTTAGAAGTTGATTTTCACTTGCTTTACGTTGAAGAATAGTATTGCCCATGGACATCTGTAAGCAATTATATAGAACGAGGGTTCTCTCCGAAGCCAATAACAGATTCGATGCTATTTCCCAAGACCAAGAGACCTGAAAAGGTTGCCGAATGGCAACTAAACCCTTCCACCTGAAATTCGACAATATGCTTTCTACACTCATAGCCCCACACAAGACGAATGTACAAACACCCAGACCCATAACACGAATCTAAACTCATCATCCAGATACCTGTCTGGCCGGGTAACCGCTCCCCCACGCGGGTCGTCAAACAGCGACAGACTAGAAACTGGTACCGTCTCGGTTCAACCGTATACGTTCTTAATTTTTTTTAAATCTGACTGAAGTAGCAAACGAGCATACAGTCCACCTGATGGTAAATGGTCACTGCCGCCCATGGACACCCGTAATCAACTACATGCAGAACATGGGTTCCATCTGAAGTCAATCACAGATGCGTTGCTACTCCCGAGGACTATGTGAAAGTGTGCCGGAAACCACACCCTTCTATTAAAACGCAAGAAATACTTCACGCTAGAAATAGTTGTGGCGGTGGTACTTCCCCGGTCTAACTACACTGGTTTTATCACCCTTAACCTTTTTCTGAACCGAAGCTATAATTTATTCGCGGCGGTTCTCAAAAATCTTTTGATTTCCGTCGATTACATTTGCCTGCAACTCTTACTACCCTTTAGCGCTGACCAAGTGCCGATTGGTTGACTTTACAAAATTTGAGACTATTAAGAAATAAATACCTATCTGGGGTTAATGCCATGCGTTTGAGGTAAAATACCAAATAAAAGCGCGTTCATACTCGTATTTTTTTAAAATAAGTACTCACTGTAAAATTTCAACGTTTTAACTCTTAAAACGCGGATGGGCTCATTTGACCTATTTTCCTATTTGTTCGTGAATCTCTTGAAACATTATAGCCCTCAACTCATTAACTTATATTTCAACATTTTTGCTTTTAATATTTTTGATTAAATAATTAGGTACCTTTGTACTGTACAAATATTAAGGATTTTAGTTTTTATTTCTAACATGTGTTTGGAAATGGTCGCAAATCCAAATGCGCGTGCAGTCAAACTGATGGCAAGTGGCAACTGTCACCCATGGATCTATAATCAAGCCTAGATAGGATTCGATTCCTACCTGGTCGTCAACAGGTTCCCAGCCCTGAGGACTAAAGCTAAGCGCAGTTAAGTATATATATCCGTTACAACTCTTTTTATAAGAAAACACAGCAGCGCCTAATTTTACATAAGTGTTCACTGTCGGCCATGGACATCTGTATGCAACGTCATACAGAACAAGAGATCTATCTGAAGTCAATTACAGATGCGTTGCTACTTCCAAGGACTAAGATGGTCGCCTCATATAAAAGTGAGCCGGTAATCACAGCCCTTCCAACGAATGGCATGTGTGGCTACATGCCGTCGTAAGCACTGAGAGGCACGGTGAGCATGAATCGGTCACCGGAGAAGCGCCCAAAAGGGGCATTGCGCTCGGAGGACTCCGGTTGAGGTCGTTTCGAGATCCCGGAGTCCTCTTTATAGCGCTGAGGACGGCCACCGGTGAGGTAAAAATCCCACATAACCCGGCGTTACTCCCACGGTGTAGGGTACCTTTTGAAGGTTTCCCCCTCGATAACAAAAAAAAAGGTACACTTTACAGAGGACAGTTCCCAGAGACAGAGGGTCGATCCGACCCCTTGTTGGCTGTGGAATTTATTTTCCATCATTCCAATGTTAATACGTCTCGTTGGTGCACTCAAATGAAATTAATTTTCACTGAGAGATGAAAGCGGGTGCATTTAGCGGAGTTAATGTTGATTTAAAAATGTTTTTCGCATTCGTTTTATTTTGATTTCTGCTTTGACACGCTTTTTGATAGCTGTTTTCTGCTTATCATTGATGCGTATCTGCGTTTACATTTCGTTGGAAATATTAATTAACTTTATAGTTATTTTTAGCTGTCCCTGTAACGGGCGGTCAATTATCTCTTCGAGAGAATGGGGGTGGAGAGATAGTAGTTTCCATGACTCTTCATATGCAAGGTGGTACAACTTATATTAATTGAACTATTTTCTTTTACAAGAGGCGACCATCTTAGTCCGTAGATTGACTTCAGCTATTATTGTAATGTATTAAGCTTCTGAAAGATGTCCATGTCCGTCTGTGACCACCTATTATCAGGCGGATTACATACTCATTTGCTATTTTTCTATACTAATATAATAAACAGGAAAACATTGTATTTTTGTATGCTTGTTATGAAATAGCTTAAAAACTACTGAATCGATTTTGAAAATTCTTTCACTATTAGAATGCTACATTATTCCTGACTAACATAGGTTATCTTTTATTACTAGAATATATAATGCGTCCTTTCTAAAACTTCAATAACGTGCATCAAGGTAAAAAAAAAATGCTTAAAAAATTCTTTCATCGCCTACGCTGCGGTACATGGTGAGGGACACGTTCAGGTGTGGATCTCAAATGTATAATGATCGGATAGTTTATATTATTATAAGTAGTCTGCGCTAACGAAGTCGCGTGGATTCTGCTAGTAACTTATAAAAAAAACAGAATGAGGCAAGTTATCGTCCACGCTAGACAAATGTGCAACTGATAAACGTCGTAAATGTTTTTAATATTGAAACTAGGTTCAAGGTTACGAAAAAGAATATGTGCTAATGACTTAGAATCATGCTTTATAAATATCAAATCTTTGTATATTTGCAAATATATTAGCATATGCGTAAGGCATATGCTTTACGCACATGCGAAGAAATTTGTCATTAAGGCAAGCATATTCGCACATGATAACACGCAATGCATTTTCCCTATCCAATTTGTGTCATGTAATTTCTTGGCAAAATTTCAAATCTGGCGATATTTGTTTTACGAAGCATGAATAACGTTTGTATTAAGAACGATGTACTGCATTTATTGGCAATAAGTAATGATGACTTCATTGACTTTCTAGTATTTATTCCATAGTATTAGTAGAATTTCGTGTGTCATGGATGCGATGAACACATTAAGTTAAACTTTAATGATATCGAAGTAGCAAACGGGCATGGTAAGTGATCACTGCTCATGGACATCTGTAGGCTTCATGGATACCTACCATTCCAGGTGGTAGAACCAGAGTAGTTCGACCGGGGAAGTACCACCGCCTCACCTATTTCCAGCGTGAATTTTTTTGCGTTTCGATGGAAGGGTGTGGTTGCCGGCACACTTTTATATGAGGCGACCATCTTAGTCCTCAGGAGTAGCAACGCATCTGTGATTGACTTCAGATAGAGCCTATGTTCTATTTGAAGTTTGTTACAGATGTCCATGAGCGGCAGTGACCACCTACCATCAGGTGGACTGTATGCTCGTTTGCTACTTCAATCAGATAAAAAAAAACCTAGAGTTCTATCTGAATTCGGTAGATGCATTGCTTCTCTCGGATTAAAACGGAAGCCTTACTTGAAAACCAGCACAGAAACTGCTTTTGGCTGCAATAAATGCAGCTGTTGTAGCTCCCCTGTTATTCTTTTCATCAATTACTTCTTCTAGCTAGCGGTGTTGATAAGTCACCGGAAGATAACCGGAATATAACACTATTCTCGTCAACCTATTATTGTCCTACAGCTGGGCATCGGGTCTTGGCAGAATGAGACAGTTTAGGCCATAGACCACCGCGTTGACCAAGTGCGAATTGGTGGATAACACTAATAACCGGGTTAACACTGTTACAAGTCAAAAATAGCTACCACTACTACTATAGTAGATGAATAATTAAAAAAATATTTAATTCATGAATTTTTACTAATTAAAATGGCTGATATTATTCAACCTAAATTATTAACTGAAGAAAAAGATATTAATTTTCGTACAGAAGTTTGATTAATACCTCCAATAGTTCCAATAATTGTATATATTGTTATAATACATATTAAAAAAAATATATTTATCAGACATTCTACGATCTTTATTGACGTCAACTAACACTTTAGAGTACCTATTAAATTTTAGATTTGTTTAATTTAGTAGTCCTAATTGTACCTGCATGCTCTGTACGTATAACTTTTTCTAGATCTTTGTGTTAAGATTTCAACACTTCATAGGCAAATATTTTTTTACAAACTTATTTTTTAACTCTACAGCCGTTAGTCATTGACAGTGAAGAAAAACATTTAAATTTCGTACTAATTAGTCAAAAGTTCAGAAGCTAAAGTGTGGAAACGTTTGAAGAATTGAGAAATGTGTTGTTTAGGGTTAGCAATATTTAAACACACTAGTCATTCGTCACATTGGTCGAAATTCGACCGTAATTTAAATTAAAAATTAAACTTCATATTGTGCAAAGTAGAATGAATATTTCTCAAATTCAAATAAAATGTAATAAATTTCAAGTAATTTTGAACGTCCCTGTTAAATATAAAAGGAGGTTTAATTAGCTAAACCCCATTTTAAGGCAATAGCGGGTATTTTGACAAAGACACTGACATTTCTGACGTCGTGTGTTTTTAACCGACTTCCAAAAAGGAGGAGGTTATCAATTCGTCTGTATTTTTTTTTTCATAGTAAGACATTGAATGTTCTATTTCGTTTATTATTTATGTGTTTGTGACAAATGCACGGTAGTGTGTGTAATGTGTTTTTAGTTGATTTTATGTATGTTTTAAGCATTATTTTAAAAAAATATTAACATTCCGCACTCCTGTTCTACGTCCACTATAACCGCGCAATTTTATACTAATCCGTCCGCGGCATATTACTTAAAAATGCTTCACAAGTTTTTGCTTCACGTATATAGATAGTCAAAAAGAAAGAACATTGAAAAGCCGGCCCCAGCTTTAAATAATGTAGCCTTTATTTAGGGCGGATATAATTTACAAACCATTGTTCGGTAACTCCAGCTGACTGAAATACTGAAAGGAATGAAATGGTTAAATTCAAAATTCGACGTTTTGACACTATTGTATTTTATATTCTTTCACGATACGGAGTTCGTGTATATTATATAAAAAGGCTTCTAAACTTTGGTTGTGGTTATATAAATATGCATTAATCTGCAAGTGTTAGTACCACTACGCGAGAATTTCAATTGCTATGTTGGATTTGTACCAGTGACCTAAATATCATTATTTTTATTAATAACATAATCTATACTAATATTATAAAGAGGTATGTTTGTAACTTTGTATGTTAACCTTCGGAAATACTGAACCGATCGTGAAAATTCTTTCAGAAAGATACACTATTTAGGAGTGTTATAGGTTATATCTTATTGAACAAAATATAATTAACGCTCAAAATAGTGAGCACGGGTCGGCTAGTTATTATATAAAAATATTTATATAAAAATATTTGTTGCGTGGTACAATTTTCTAGCGACAAGCTCATGTATGATTGAAAATTGTACCACACAACAAAATGATGGGTTTGACTACTACAAGGTTTGTTTTCAGTACATTGAAATATAAGCCTGTTTTAAAAAAAAATATGTGTTATATTATTCTATTTCATTATTTTTAATAGTCTCAGGACCTAATATTGTTTATTTGATACTAATATAAGGTGGGTTGTACAAAAATATGAAATCCGCCATTTTGGATTAACAATAATATCAAAACTATATATGTATTCCAAACTCCAGAGGAATCGGACACTGAGAAGTGGGTTAACGTACCTTTTTACCCGCGACGATACGGAGATAGGGAGATAAATTATATGATATCGTAAGTTCGGTAAGTTGTCACACTTGTGTGTGAGGGTTAATTCTTAATCAGAATTTATCCTTAAATCAGAATTTTAAACCAGTAAATTCTAACATATTGATCCGAATTTCGCTTACAAGTTTAATGTCAATAAACGCAATTCTAAACGCAATACGGCGGACGCCTAAAATGGCGGATTTTATTATAAATTCGATACCTTGGGGTGTTTGCTATATTTCAATTTATGAGTAGTTATTAAACGTATTTCTAAGAAAAGTACTTGTTATAATTATATAAGTATATAAAATTATTGCAAATAAAAAATATAGAAAAGCTTGTTTTTTTTTTACTTTTATATGGTAAATACGCAGCGGTCAAATATTGAAACAGAATTTGAAAATTATAAAATATTAAAATATTGAGCTGAAATTTCGCTGACAATGGTGGATTTATTTTTATTATTTATGCATTCTTTATATGTGTCAAATTACGTATATGTCTACCAGTTCGCACTTGGCTAGGCGGCCTATGACCTGAAACTCCAACTCGTTCGTCGGTTCGTAACAATGATGGGTGCCTATCAAATGAAAGGAATTTACATATGAGAACACGAAAAATACGCAGCACTGTGTTTTCCGTGTTCTCATAATTATGTTAATTCCTTGTTAAACCCTTGTTTTTTTAACTTCATAAATATCTCGCGTAATACTAGGCTTGTGCCAACCCTGTCATAAGACAGTTGAGTAGCGAACCGTCATCGGTCCCCGCGAGAAAATTTCTAATTTATTTCAAGAATTCTCAAGAATTCTGAAATAATACTTCTCAAGTGTTACACGGAGAAAGTTATTTTTGAATCGTGTTGAATGGATGTTGTTGTAAATTAATTCTGACACTGATTGTAAGAGACACGTGCGGTTATTTCAAATTTTGATTTAGACTTTGTTTTATTTTGTAAATTAGTTTATTCACCGCTGAAGT
The DNA here is from genome assembly GCA_949699795.1 of Spicauda simplicius. NCBI lineage: Eukaryota > Metazoa > Arthropoda > Insecta > Lepidoptera > Hesperiidae > Spicauda > Spicauda simplicius. The sequence continues at coordinate 9,773,546 of OX453081.1, read as the reverse complement.
CCATTGACCAAGGAACTAAATATACACTTTTAAATGTTAAATTCAAACACAATCGAGAATACTTATTGTTTTATTTTGAAAACTAACATTTATCAATCATAATTGGTATAATCAAACATATACCAAACTGTTATTGATAAAAGAACGAAAAAAAATCATGTTTTTAATAAATTTGTACGTTTACCAGCTTAGGTTAGTAAATCGACCTAATGTTTAACTTATACATACGATTACGAATTTAAGAATTATATTTATTTTTATTGTCTGTAAAACTTAAGATTAAAAACCATTTAGAGACAATAATAGATTTTACCGTAATATTATTTACGAGTAATATAGCGATAGCTATTTGTCAACGGCAAGCTATTTCAGCGCTACTGACAAATTAGCATATGTTACTAATTAGTGTAATATATGTCTGAAACTCGGCTTAGCTTAGCTTCAATTTGGAAGTACGATGTTTTACAACTGATTTTCAAAGTTGTCGCTTGTGAACTCTACCTGAGGGTTCTTAAACTAGAAATTACTGTTAAACAAAACATGTGACTACTTAAAGCTTAGCCTTCCTTTTTTTCTGTGATCGCAGGCGCCATTTTAAAAATCTACTTATCATACTTCATACTAATATTATAAAGGCGAAAGTTTGTATGTGCGTATGTTTGTTACTTCTTTACGCTTCAAACCCATCAATCAGTATCTTGTCGGATCTTCTCAGTTGAAGTCGTGTCTTGATCCAGTATAAGAAAATATATAGGAACTAGCCATTTTTAAGTGCCCTCACAAGCCTATACAAAAACATTTCACTTAATTTGACGTCCCTCGTGGCGGTGCGGTTACCATACCGATCTGACTCGCACTGTGTCCCGGCTAGACAGGTATCTAAATGATGAATTTAGATTCTTGTTCTGGGTCTGGGTGTTTGTGTATTTCCATGGCACCCACGACACGGAAGAAAATCCTACTGTGGGGCTATGAGTGTAGAAAGCATTTTAGCTTTTAATGTCATTTCACTTTGTTATACATTTAGTTTCGTTTTTGTGACCCGTACACAGTAAAGGGACAATAATAAGTTGCCATATAATTTTATTTATTTACGTGTACAAATTTTACAATTATCGTTATAGTTGTTGAGTCCTTATTAATATCCTTGTGTAGGGAATATATGAAAAGCCCATATTCACAATATTTGATTTGCTATACCGCGTATGGGCACGTGTTCACAATACAACCGCTAGCTAAGGACTATCTTTTCATGCTTTGTTATTTGGCTCCAACGAGCGACATACACTTTACTGTGTCGCCACAAAGTGCCCCAAAGTAAGCAAGTAAGTGCCACGAAGTAATGGTACGATAATAGTATCTACAGTATTCTAACTTCTTACAAACGCACGAAACACAAGTTGTACCTACGCGCCTCGATTTCGGTATGCACTCGGTATGCAACAGCCAGCGAATGTGCCGTAGTGACGAGCGGGCGGTGTGACGTTTTTTAAGCAGTGGATCTTTTTATTTAAATAATAATGTAGCGAAGAGCAGTTGTAACCTATATTAGGCTGTTTTTAATTGCTTTAATTGTGCATAAACACCTCCAGTGTTAATAATTTTGATTTTGGTTGGTAAAATATTATTCAGTGTGTGATTTATAACTATTATTTGTGTACGACTTATTAGTAAGTTTCTCAAATATTAAAAGAACGCGTTGTTTATTACCTTAATCTACTGAATGAAATACATAAAAGTAATAAAGAAAGTCAAGTACGCAGATGTAATTAAAATACTTTAGGCGGGTAGCCCTAACGCGAACTCTCATCCAGCGCGTCTGTAGGTAAATTCAAGGACACGGCAGAGTTAGAATACTGTATGATATTACTACTGTGGTGATGTGTAGATTTACATTATCCGAGAAGAGTCGCAGACCAAACGGTGTTAAAATTTACTATTAAACGTAGAATTAACGCTATTTCATTCATAACACAAACACAATGTCATAACAGGTAATAAAATGTTTAAGAAACAATAATTGTCTGTGAAACAACCGTTTTGAAATGTGTGTGGGTGTGATCTGTGAAATATTTTGTAATAGATTCTAGCTAAAACTCGATTAAATACATTCAATACTGGTGTTTCAACGTGTTCTATGTTTTGAATAAAATGTTATCTTCATTTAACATGCATTATTAACTTTATGCGATAACATTGAGCCGATATTTAAAAAATAAACATTTTTACATCTACATTTGTAAGAATTTACTAACGAATTAAAAAAAAAAATAAAGAATCCATCCATGCATCAGCCCTTTGATGTCCACTACTGGACATAGGCCTCCCCTAAATGGCGCCACTCCAACCGGTCCTGTGCCCTCTGAATCCAACGGTTTCCCGCTGTCTTCTTCAAGTCATCGGTCCACCTCGTAGGGGGGCGACATGTACTCCTTTTGCCTAAACGTGGTCGCCACTCGAGGACCTTTCTTCCCCATCGGTTATCGGTCGTTCGAGCGATATGGCCGGCCCATTGCCACTTCGGCTTGCTGATTTTCAGAGCTATATCGGTAACCTTTGTTCGTCTACGGATTTCATCGTTGCGAATCATGTCTCTTAGCGAAATTCCGAGCATAACCCTCTCCATAGCACGCTGAGCGACTCTGAGCTTGATTTTAAAGAATATAGTAACAAAAAATGTTGATTTTTGGCTTGGATTTCCACACTAAAATACTAAAAAGTGGGTTTCCGCACTGAAACCCTTACCGTGTGCGTTGTGTTAGGGACTCTGAAATGTCTAAAGGGATATCGGAGGAAGAAATTACTTACATGGTCTTAATCCACAAAATATTATTCAAATTCAAATTTTACATTGCGCACCGGCGGATCCAGGTGGGGCAGGGGATAAGTATGGTTTAGCGATTTCAAATGCGATTTCAAATGCGTTGAAAATCTAAAGACCTTAAGACCTTCTTACCGGTCTAAAATCTAAAGAAAATCTAAAGACCTTCTTACCGGTAGGCACTTTTCTCGTTATCAATTTTAAAAGCCTTTCGTCAGCTCCTTTCATTACTTTACTGCTTCCTCCCACCTCTAACCCAGGATCCGTTGGTGATTTTACAGTTAAGTTTTACTATACAGTGCCGAATACATTATTTATTTATTATACTTTATTATACCTTACAATTTTGGTACAAAAGGCGGACTTAATGCTATGAGCATTCTCTGCCAGTCAACCTTTAGGCTAGACGAAAAACATACAATACATTTTTTAGAGATGGTCAAATCCGGTGCTGAAGAAATAATTTCAGGTAACGAGCGATTAATTTAAAACCAATATTGTTTTAACTGAACAAAATAATTGTAAAATGTTTTCGTGTTGTTAAAACGTTGTACAAAATGATCGCGGAATTGGACGTAATAAACTCGGTTAAAATCCGTTGGTAAAATAGGGTTTAATTTAAGGGTTAAACAACATTTTAGTAGCAAACAATTACACACACCTGACGCTAAGTGGGTGACCACTCGTGGATATAAGTAGCGAACTTGATAAAGAACTGGGATCTTTCGCCAATCGCATTCGTTATCATTTTACACGTAAGACGATCGTTTTACACGTAAGTCAACATACAAACATACATCCACACTCTACCACAGTAAAATGAAATGTCTTTATTTTGTACAGGTTTTTTTTATTCTCTCGAGGGGGAAACCTTTAAAAGGTACCCGACGCCGTGGAAGCGAATGCGCAGGGTTATGTGGGATTTTTACGTACTAAAACCCCCCCGGTGGCCGTCCTCGGCGCTACAAAACAGGAGTCCGGGTTTTTTTTAAACTACCTCCGAATCGGAACACGACCTCAACTGAGAAGATCTGGCAAGAAACTCAGTGGGTTAGTCTTTTTTTTTTGTACATCTTTTTTTCTCTAACGCAAGGACTGCAATATCTTTTTTTAAAAAAAACTGAGCCTTATCACAAGTATAATGGCTGAGCGTTGTTCTGCTCCCTCTTTTATATGCAAATGTTCTGAAATTTCGTCACAATCTTCTTCTTTTTCTTCTTTATAAAAATGAATTTATGTCCTCTGTAGAATCGTAAACTAGTCATTTGATCATGTGATAATCTTAGCAAAGTTGTTATTCATGAGCTCGCAAAAGTTTCTGGTGTATTTTTTTGTGACGGCGTAGCAACGCGCGCTGGTTACAGCTAGTCTTCTTTATAAAAATGAATGTTTGTCTATATGTCCTCTATAGAATCGTAAACTATTCATTTGATCATGTGATGATCTTAACCGAAGTTTTTATTCATGGGCTCGCGAAGGTTCATGGTATTTTTTTTTGTGATCGCGTAGCAACGCGCGCAGGGTACAGCCAGTTTTCAATAAAAACTCGTGGCCTTATCACAGAGAGACATAAATGTGTTCAACGTTCAAAAATGATCAACACTTACTAGACTACACACACTTAGACTACACACACTTACACTAGAGCGTAAATGTTGATTCTTTTTTGAACAAAACACAAATGTTTCGATATACTCTAACTATAACTCTTCGTGTGGTGTCTTCGTTTTATACATATACTAGCTAATTTCCGCGGCTCTGTCCGCTTTTAACACGTTTACCATAGCAATGATTATCGCGTGTCTTATTCTAGGCTATAAACTTTTTGTGTGCCAAATTTTAGCGAAATGCGACGTGTAGTTTTTGCGTAAAAGAGTGATAAACACACATCCCCACAATTTTTAGCGCCACTATAGCCCTAAACAAAATAAAGACATTTCATTTCACTTTGATCGTAGGTAATGCTATTTTAGATAGGTATATAAAGAATATCGCATGTCTTATTCTAGGTTATAAACTTTTTGTGTGCCAAATTTTAGCGAAATCCGATGTGTAGTTTTTGCGTAAAAGAGTGATAAACACACGTCCTCACAATCTTTGGCGCCTCCATAGCCCTAAACAAAATAAAGACATTTCATTTCACTTTGATAGTAGTTAATGCTATTTCAGATAGGTATATAAAGATAAAATCATAAAATATTAATATTATTACAGATGTCTGCGTATAATCAAATCATTGCTTCCTTTCCATTTGAAATATAAATTTAATGGAATATTCTAAATTACTGTTAGAGTTGTCATTTTATTGGAGCGAATACTTGAGTTTGTGACAACCTATATTATTAGATTTTTAGGCCGACCCCCCACTTCATGACCATTTGTCACCTACTTGACATAGATCAGGAGTTCCACATGAAGTCATTAATGTGTTGCTACTTCTGGGATCAAAGATAATCATCCCATATTATTATGTAATTTAGCCATACTCTTTACGTACGTACTTCATACTACATTTTTTCAGGTGGTAGAACTAGTGTAGTTCGACCGGGGAGCTACCACCGCCCTACCTATTTCTAGCGTGAAGCATTTCTTGCGTATCGATGGAAGGTTGCCGGCATACTTTTAAATGAGGCGGCCACTTCAGTCCTCCGGAATAGCAACGCATCTGTGATTGACTTCAGATAGAACCTTTGTTCTATTTGAAGTTGCTTACATATGTCCACGGGCGGCAGTGACCACTTACTTAGGCAGACTGCATGCTCGTTGCATGTACATGCACATCACATGTACATCAACATGTTCTTGTGTTTCGGTAGGTATGGTTGCCGGCTCAATTAACAGGCTTCCCAAAGGAAAGAGGTTATCTATTCTTCACTTATTTTTTTTTTATTAATGTTCGGCCGTTTTTCCCACATTTCGCCGACATTTCGACACGAGAGCTTGTCAACGGTTTCTCCCCGCTCCCGCAGTTTGGCCGTGAACACGATCCATGCAACTGGGTCGAAATATCGGCAAAAAGAATTCTATAAGAATTCATAAACCGCATATCGTGAGTACCCGCTAAGTATTATAATATATCGACACGATTCATACGACATTGTATGTGGCTAGTTTCACAGGCGCTAGGCGGTTCCATATTGAGGAAATTGAAATCCTTACAGCTCATATAGGACACATGTAGTTTCGTTGTGGTGCGAAATATGGTGAGCCCTGACTTCGGGACTATGTACAAAGTACTATGTATGTTCTAAACCAACATGTGTTTAAATTATTTTTTACTTTTTGTGGCATGGAAGTCGGTTGAGTCTTGGTCAAAAGGTCAAAAGGGACCACTCGGAAAAGGGACCGCGGTCCCTTATAGCAATAGCGTCTTTGAATGGGTCGATTGGGACCAAAAATTCGTGATAAATTTTTTTGTTTATTTTTTATTTATATGAAGCGACCATCTTAGTGATGTGCTTTGTAAAATAAAATTATTTACTGCCGTGAATAGACAACCCTACTTTGACGCGTAATAGCGGAACTTAATTCATATGAAATACTAAAGGCGATTTTGATTTCGACGGTTTTTAAAAACAGGAAACGTTGAAAAAATAAAATGGACAACCGTGGATTCATAAATAGGTGTCTGGCGATCAACCTTGGCATCTCGCGAGTTTCGTACTTTTATACACAAATATAAATTATTCTTGTTGTTTATATGGGTAGTGATGGGAAGCAAGTTGGTGTGATATAACTACTATATGCTTTGTTAACAAAACATCTAGAAAACATTTCTAGTAATATTATAATATTAGTATGAATATAATATAAAATAATATAATATTATAATATAATATTATATTGAATGTAAGTTGTTTGTTACGCTCTCACACCAAAACTACTCAACCGAATGTCATGAAACTTTGTGAGTATATTCTTAGTGGTATTAGAAAAAACATGGGATGATTTTATTAAAAAATATATTTCGGCAGACATTAATGTATGCAAAAAAAATCTGGCAACTTCAAAGCCATCAAATTAATACGTTATTGATTATTAACCTTAACGCAAGTGAAGCCGCGGGTAAAAGCTAGTATATATAAGTGTCGTATCACACAAAAAGGTGCTAAGTAAAAACAAATAAATTGCGCGTTATATTTCATTAATAAACTCAAGTTCAAAACTAATGAAATTTACACCCATTTAATAATCTGACGACCCACGTGGCGCAGCGGTTACCATACCGGTCTGACACGCAATGGGTTCGATTCCAGGCCAGACAGGAATCTGAATGATGAGTTTATATTCTTGTACTGGGTCTGGGTGTTTGTATATTCGTCTTTGTGCTTTCTCCTGTGTCGTGGGTGCCATGGACACACGTCCATGGTACGCACGACACAGGAGAACATCCTACTATGGGGCTATGAGTGTAGAAAGCGTTTTAAGTTTTTTTTTTACAATAAAAAATTTGAAGATCCAACTTTTAATCGAAAAGAAAATGGTGATTATAAATAATTAAATAAATTTTCTTTTACCGTAACTTAGATCACTTACAAATAAGTCCCCTTTTTAAATAAAAGAACTTAATAAAATTTGGTTAATGCATGATTTATGATGGCATAGACATTGACGCAAAAAATATACACACGTCAAACTTTTAACAATTATTTTTTCATCAGTGGCTCGCACTCATCAATCTATAGCGTCACTAGTATTGAATATTGCTATAGAAGATTTTTAAACACGTTTCTTGTATTCAAGTATCAATTTAATACTGTCGATGGCCATTGCCTATATTTTACTATATTCTATGTTAATCTTCGAAAATCGTACGACCAAGTTTCAATTCGTAATAACATTCTATTTCCCAGTGCATACAATATTAATATTATATCAATGGTAAGCTATTCCAGTTCCAAATCCAATAGTCAACAGATATTCCAATAATCTAATCCGATACGAAATTCCGATTTGAGAATGCAAAGATGTAACAATAGGATTGCAAAACTAATGTTATCATAAGGGCCCTTAAGGGCCCCCGGTATGTATTCAGATGCATTTGATTTCTGACGTGCTTATTAACTTATTGAATAGTATAGAGTAGGTACTATTTGGCCGCAAATTCAAAATATAACGACATAATTTAAATTAAAAATAAGACTCATCATCAATCAGATTCAAGTTATCATTATAGGAACATCCATGAATCTACACGAAAATAAATAGAAATAACTCTACACTGTAATACTATACTATTTCTGGGGCCCCCTAACATTTCTAGGGGCCCCTACAATATTTGTAGTTCGTAACACCTACACATCACTACACTACATACATATAGGTCAAGTTGTAGTTATTTAGTTCTAACACCTTTAGCCTTGATTGAGTTTTTGATGTTGAAATTAGCAGGAATTTTGAGGTTATAACAGTTTGCTATTCGGCCGTAAAATGTTGTAATGAACTTTGTTATGGAGTCTATTTTTGTCCCGATCGATTTTGGTTTAGCTTTTGATGTGTACAAAATTATTATGGATTTGTTTCAAAGGAAGATTGTACAGTATTCGTGTGAAGGAATATAATAAAGTAGTTGACCCGGCGAATTCTGTTACGCTTAACAGTCAAAAATCTAAAACTATCAGTATTTCTCCACTATATTATGCATTTAACTTAAAAAAACGCTTTCTACATTCATAGCCCCACAGTAGGATTTTCTCCTGTGTCGTGGGTGCCATGGACACACACATAGACGAATACACAAACACCCAGACCCAGAACAAGATACCTGTCAGGCCGGGAATTGAACCCGGGACCCACTGCGTGTCAGACCGGTACGATAACCGCTGCGCCACGCGGGTCAAATATTCCTCATCGGCTTGAATCACTCTATCTATAAAAAAACTGCATTTGACTTAAGAAGGGGCCTGTTTGGCATGATTTTGACCTTTATTTAATCTACTATGGAAATACATTACAAGATTGTCATTCTCATATAAGTTAATAATAAAATGACGCCAATGTGTCACGAAACACCAACATCAAAAAATGTCTGAAATTCAAGTTAAAAGACATACAATCTTTATTACTAAAACTTTCGTTGAATGTCAATATGGCGTTGGAATAAATTAGAACACAGACCTATCTTTAGTTTCAGATATCGATCGAACCAACGGCATGAATTATTCCATCTGCTATGTACGTTATGTAGACGGCGTCTCGTATGTGGTCTCATGCACACACAATCCAACGTAATGTTTTCATGTTTCTATTTACGTTAAGCAGTAATAATTAGATAACTTTCGAAAAATCATCGGGGATATTCGATATTGACTATTATTTGATTCATTCGGCTATCGCTACTCATTCATCCAATTAAGGTAAAAATACTATCGACTATACTTATACTCGAGTGGCGACCACGTTTAGAAAAAGGGAGCACAGGTCGCCTTCCCACCAGGTGGATGACCTAATATAACATAATATCCCACATAACTCTACGTTGCTCCCACGGCGTCGGGTACCTTTTGAAGGTTTCCCCCAAGAAAACAAAAAAAAGAGAGAAGTGGGTAACTATAGGTGTCGTGCTTCGTGAAGTCGAAACATTTAGGGACATCTTAATTATCTTATGAAAATTGGTCATCTTATGGACTAACTGCAAAAATTTTACGTGTGGTAACTATCATCAAAAGGTTCATTTAGTGAATTTAGTTCTGGTCGATCATGATATGTGTGTGTTTTAAATAAGAGTTCATACGATTTAGATACATATAATAGTGCAAGTTAAATAAGAGGTTTTTTAAAATTAATATCAATGAAGAATTTTTATTGGAGGTAGAATGTATATGGTACTATTACTAACGTGAAGCATTTCTTGCATTTCGGTGGAAGGGTATGGTAGTCGGCTCACTTTTACATGGCGACCATCTTAGTCCTTGACAGAAGCAGGGCATCTGTGATTGACTTCAGATAGAACCCCTGTTTTTCTTGAAGTCGATTAAAAGTGACACTGACGGCAGTGATCACATACCATCATTTGGACCGCATGCATTCACCTTTATTAAAAAACTAGCTGACCCGGCAAACGTTGTTTTGCCATATAAAAATTTAAAAATAAAATGTTAACCCTTATCACTAAGGGGTATGAAAAATAGATATTGGCTGATTCACGATATGCTCACAAAATTTCATGAGAACCGGTCAAGCCGTTTCGGAGATGTACGGGAACGAACATTGTGACACGAGAATTTCATATATTAGATATATCTGGATATTTTAAAAATACTACATAATCGGAACTTAATACTAAAATCTAACTACAAAAATACATTCAAATGTTCTTACGTTTCAAGGCACCGAGATGAACGGGACGTTTAAACGATAAACTCGACAGAACTCCTTTGTATTCCCGACAGATTCACATTCGCAACAAAATAACAATAATGTTACCTTTTCGTTTGATATACGCAGAACTGGCATTGAACTCCCAACTAGCGAAGAATTATGATCAATGGAGTAACAATAAAATTGTATTCGGCCATTCTACGATCACGTCACTCCAAACGGCCTTTCATTACGACCACATTTGAACACGTAAACAAAACTATTTCAGTATCCACTGCTTACTGTGTTTTGGGATTGGAAGCAATCGTGTTATTAAACTAGCAATGGATGCCTTGTTTGTGTATTTGAGTGGACCCGGTCTAAAATTGGTGTTGCATAATTAGGGCAAGTCGATCGTTCAGCTCAAGTGCGCGTCCATTCATATTTGCACCTTGTGTCTGACTCACCAATAATGTATTTATGGGATTTATTACATTGTTTGTAGATTTGATCGTTTGCTTGATATCCGGGTTTGTTTGTTTGCCCGGATGTGGAACGCCCTTGCGGGTAAATTGCAATTGAGCGTAATAGCGTTAAGTTTGTCTATAATCGTCATTGGATGGAGCAGTGATAGCCTAATGGCTGAAACTTGCGCTCTTAATCGGGAGGTCCGAGATTCTAACTTAGATCACTGCTTTTCGGTGAAGAAAAACATCGTGAGGAAACCTACACACTACTACTTCCGAGGACTGAGATGGTCGCCTTATATAAAAGTATGTCGGCAATCACACAGGAAGGGTGTGGTTGCCGGCATTTTCGAATTTTGATGACAATGCAATTGTAATGTAAGTAATTTAATCAATTTTGTTGCTAATCCAAAATAACCGCACCAAAATAGCGAATTAAATATTTTTACACAACCCACCCAATATGGGTATCAAATGATAACGTCTAGGAACAGTTAAAAATAAGAAAACAATATGATAATAGAAGTGTATATATGTTGAGAAACACACTTTTATTTTTTTAAACACACTTTCTTCACTCATAGTAGGATTTTCTCCTGTGTTGTGGGTACCGTGGACACACACAAGATGAATACACAAACACCCAGACCCAGGACAGGAATCTAAACTCATAATTCAGATACCTGACGGGCCAGGAATCGAACCCGGGACCCATTACGCGTCAGACCGGTATAGTAACCGCTGCGCCACGCGTCAGTACTGAATAGTCGTCATTAATGTGCTGAAAATGAGGAAATTGTAAAATGTGTATCTATTATTTTTTGTGTGACCATGGTACCCACGATACAGGAAAAAGTTTAGACTGGGCTGATTATTTCAATTATACTCTGATATTCTACCTTCTGGTAAATCTTTTATATTTATGACTCGGTAAATAGACACTGAAAGTAATGTGTTCCCCGAAAATTTAATCCGGCCTGCTAAATTTTTTCACAAAAACATATTTCATCTCTGAAAATATTTTTAGTACGTAATTTATTACGTTTTATGTCTGTCATACCAAATTGTTATGAAACTACCTACATATTTATGAAACCTCTTCTAAAATCAAATGGGGAAATAAATATAACAGCTTATCTTTTATTTTTGTATGTTTATCATGTCGTATAAATAGGTTGTTGTAGAAAAGTTTTTCAGGTAGTACGACTGGGTATCAACTCCATACTTAGGTATTTCTAGCTTTAGTTTTTGCGTTTCGTTGGAAGGGCGTGGTTGCCTGTACACTTTTATATGAGGTGACCATCTTGGTTCTCAGGAGTAGCGACGCATCTGTGATTGACTTCAGATAGAGCCCCTGCTTTTATAAAGGTGGACTGCATGTTTGTACGCTATTCACACTCCCTTTACCCCGACTCCCGTTCATATCTAATATATAAAATTCTCCTGTCACAGTTTTTGTTGCCTCCTCCGAAACGGCTTGACCGATTTTTACCAAATTTTATATGCTTATTCAGTAGGTCTGAGAATCGGCCAACATCTATTTTTCATACCCCTTAAGGGTGGACACACCCTTAACATTTTTTTAATTTTTTTATATGGCAAAACAACGTTTGTCGGGACAGCTAGTAATATATAGATTTGTAATCGCCCTATAAGGTGAAATCTACCTGTTGTCCAAAGAAAAGTTGATACCACTACCACTTTCTTTTACCACATCCTTTACAGCAGAAACCAAGCAGCGGACTGCTTGTCAGTTACGATGACCCGCGTGGCGCAGCGGTTGCCATACTGGTCAGACACGCAGTGGGTCCCGGGTTCGATTCCCAGCCAGACAGGTATCTGAATGATGAGTTTAGATTCTGTTCTGGGTCTGGGTGTTTGTGTATTCGTCTTTGTGTGTGTCCATGGCACCCACGACAAGGAGAAATGTAATTGCTCTAGGTTTTCTGTATTTTCCTTTTAGCTCTGTATTGGTGCACAAACCGTCAACATGTGAGTGCAAAAAACCATAAACACCGTTCCATACCTATTGTATGGAACGGTGTTTATGGTTAACTATAAAACCAACTTCGTTTTGCATGAAAGCTAAGAAATGTATACATAAACTAGTAGTTGCTTGCGACTTCGTGCACAATCATAATTCTAACATTAACATTAAACCTTTTCTTAATTCCCTTGAGGGACCATGAGCCCTTCGTTAGTAGGTAAATATATCATAAAATGAGTGCGATGTCCTTTAAGTTTCAGGCTTTGCTATTTTAGGCTTTGAGAATACTGAACGAATCCTTTACTTATTCTTTAAATTGTTTTTTTTAGTTTTATAACATGTAATAGCAAACAAGCATGCAATCCATTTTACAATAAGCAGGCACTACTTGCCACGGACATCTTTTATCAACGAATTTAATAGATTAGACATTACATACAAGACTCGCTGTACCCTGCGCGCGTTGCTACGCCATTACAAAAAATATACCAGGAACCTTCGCGAGCTCATAATTAACAACTTTGCTAAAGATCACCACATGATCAAATGAATTGTTTACGATTCTATAGAGGAAATACAGACAAACATTCAATTTTATGTACAAGATGGTTACGTCCTGAATTATTATATACTAGGTTATTCCCGCGGTTTTGGTTCACGTATGCCTCGATAGTCAGATTTTGAGCTATATTTGTGGCAAATTTCAACGAAACCAGGTTGGGTTTCGTATTAGTAGTAAATTAGTTAGTAACAAACAGATATACAATCTCACAAACTTTCATATTTGTAATATCAATAACATGCCGGATCTTTTTCATTTGTGATTAAGATCAGTATCCACCGATATTACGACGACAACGATTGCAACAATTACGTTTATGTGTTCAATGTAGATACAAGATATACACATAAAACGGTGCAAAGTTTCTAAGCACAAAGGGGTGCTTATCCCGCTATCCCGAGGGAAAAGTACTCGGTTTACCCTTTATTCCCATGAAAGAACGTGTCTGGAAGATTGCTTGACGCATAGCCAGACAATCATACGCTTTAGTCATGAACGAGTTTGCAGAATTGAAAAAGCTATTCACTAGTAGTTGCTGCTCTGTTCTGCTAGTTATACCTTTTTTCTGACGGGGAAGAAACTTTCATAAGGTACCTTGGGAGAGACTCAGGGTTATGTGGGATTTTTACCCACTAAAATCTCTTTGGTGGCCTTTCTCAGCGTTTGCAGGGGACCCCGGGATCTCCAATGGAACGCATCGGTGCCCCCTAGCACCCCTCATGAGCTCGTCTCTTGGGGGACGTGTAGTTATCCCCCTACACATTCTGGTGTCTACGACGACATGCAGCCACATACCGCTGTCCTTTTTGCGCGGGGTTGCTGGCTGGGCGGTTCGAGCTACCACTCAAGCCGCCCGCAACACCAGGAGCCCCCTTTTAGTCGCCTCTTACGACAAGCAGGGAATGCCGTAACCGCATTCTACTCCCCGACTACAGGGGAACTGCTAGTTATACCTACAATGTGTTTTATGACATATAGTTTGTGACATAGACAACATAGGGTACTCAATATCGTGGTAGACATAACCGAAGCGAGTGAATGCCTGGAATGAGTTAGTATTATATAAATATATATTAAAAGTCCATTAACCGCAGTGTGCTTATAGTAAAAAGTCTTGAAACCTAGGTGTTTTTGAATCGTCCCTGTAGCCTCGGGGTAGAATAGGGCTACGGTATCCCCTGCCTGTCGTAAGAGGCGACTAAAAGGGGCTTTCGGGGGTTGCAGACGGCTAGAGTGGGAGCTCGAACCATTCGGTCAGGCAATCCCGGGAAGGACGGCGGTATGTGTGGTCGCATACCGTTGTAAAGATTAGACGGAGCGGTGGGCCCAGCCGCCCATCTGGGAGGAGCCCGATGGGGCAGCGCGCTCGAGGATTCCGGTTGAAGTCGTTTCGAGATCCCGGAGTCCTCCTTTTCAGCGCCGAGGATGGCCACCGGGGGGGTTTTAGTGCGGTAAAAATCCCACATAACCCTGCGTCGCTCCCACGGCGTCGGGTACCTTTTGAAGGTTTCCCCCTCGAAAACAAAAAAAGGTGTTTTTAAATAAAACTGTCTTGGACAAAAAAATGATGAATTTTGAATTGTGCGATTATTCACGCAGCGAAATGTTCGAAGCGAAGCGAAGAAGCGAATCGTCGGGCGTTAGGCTTCGAAATATCGTAGTAAATTGTAGCGTAATTTCCTGAAATTTCCTACACACTGACGCTTATAGATCCAAATATTTTCTTAGCCCTCGGGTAATGGGTAATAAACCCATGGGAAGTCGTAAGGTTGATAGTTTATATGATAGAAGTACCTATCAAACGAGCATGCACTTTACAGGATAAGGGGCGAAGTATAAAATGAGGATGCACTTTATAGTGAGATGGTAAGATAAATGGTTTATAGATAGATGGTAAGAGGCAATTACTATCCATGGACATCTATCATGTAACTTATATTTATACCTATATTTATATTTTGTTTTATTGTGTTTAGTGCTTGTCTGTTTTTTGTTTTTAAAACAAGTTGCTTTTTCTCGTTTTGTTATTCTAAGAGTTAGACTACTTACAATTACACGTATACACTATGGAAGTTGTACATACCTGTAATGGCGATTCACACTGAACCAAACGGATTGTAAAAACTAACAATGTATAGTGATAAGTCGACGGTGTATCTAAATAAATAAATAAAATTAATAAACTTAGTCCTCGGGGGCAGTATCTGTGACTAATCTAAGATGGACTCAGATCTTATCTGGGATTGACTACAGATGTAGGCGGTAGTAACCACTTACCATCAGCTGGACTGCATGCCGGAGGGCCAGTTACTAAAAGAAAAAAGAAAGGACAGCCATTTTTGAACTACCGCTACTTATAAAACTTGCCTTTACCGTAAACCCTGAAAAAAATAATTTTATCCCTCTTGTTTGACGCTACTAAGTATTGCTAGTGTACCTACGATACCCGCGGATAGATATAGTGAATCTATTTCTAGCGCCCTTGACACGCGGTTGCGACGCCCTGTCAGCCCTAATACATTCCGTTACTCAATGTTGGAGCAGTAAAGGCATTTTGTAACTCGGGTTCTAATCAAGGGTATATAAAAAAAAACAGAACAAATTGAGAACCACCTCCTTTTTGAAGTCGGTTGAAAAGAAATTGACTTTTTTATGAATTTAAAG
Source organism: Spicauda simplicius (assembly GCA_949699795.1). Lineage (NCBI taxonomy): Eukaryota > Metazoa > Arthropoda > Insecta > Lepidoptera > Hesperiidae > Spicauda > Spicauda simplicius. Next base: position 9,757,746 of record OX453081.1, on the reverse strand, counting down.
TGAGGTTTACAATGTGGTAGAACAAAGGTACGACCTTTACCGCCGCCACACCTATTTCTAGCGTGAAGCAGTTCTTACGTTTTGGTGGAAGGGTGTGGTTGCACACTTTTATATGAGGTGACGTTCTTAGTTCTTGGGCAACGTATCTGTGATTGACTTAAGATTGAACCCTTGTTCTGTGTAAAGTTGTTTACAGATGTCAGTGAACAGTGACCACTTACCATCAGGTGGACAGGTAGGAGATACCGTAGCCCTATTCTGATTCTGGAACTACATGGACGGGATATATTTATCTTAGGCGTTCCAACATAGTTCTCAGGGCTATGTACGTACATCCTTAGGCAAGATTCTAATCTTATCTGAGATCGACAGGCATCTACAGGTGACAGTGGCCACTTACCATCATATAGACATCAATATATAGGCAGTAGAACCACGATATCTTATTGCTATTTATTAAAAAACATGTACGAATACGCGAAAGTCTAAAGAAATAACTTTCTTCATAACGTCGGATTCCTAAGCGTTAGGCTCTAGGTAGCGTTATGAATAAAACATATCACGTGTTCTATTAGGAGATTACACCCAGACAGACAGACCTGTATACAATATGCTATCTATACCTTTATATACATCTTAATATACTAGGTATTGAGGTCACCGCCATATGTTTAATAGGCATTTATTTCTTTTTCGTATAACAATGCAGTACGCTTAGTACATATCTATAAGGTTTCTTCAAAATGATCACCATTTAAGTTTAATAAATAATTAATGTACATTTCTATAATAATATAAATCATGGTAGTTCTGAGAAAACGTAAAAAAATTGTATTAAGGGTGCTGTGTCCTCAGGAAGGTTCTCGAGTGGCGACCACGTTTAGGCAAAAGGAGTACAGGTCGCCCTCTCACCAGGTGGACCGATGACCTGAAGAAGACAGCGGGAAACTGTTGGATTCAGAGGGCACAGGACCGGTTGGAGTGGCGTCATTTAGGGGAGGCCTATTTTATTACGTTTACGTTTACGCTTATATATTGCAATGACAGTATATTGTAAGGAAAACGAAAGTGATGGACAAAAACGTAAACAATTATTGTTTAAAGGTAACGTAATAAACTAGGGCGAAGGGCGCCGATTTGTTGCATGGTTTTTTGTGATTTGAATATTAGTAGCTTAGTTGATGCTGTTTTGATTTGAGAGACTTAAATGGATTCCTATTTAGGCACTAAATTAACATTCGTTTTTAACAAATTCAGTCTCAAATAATATTACTGTCACTTCCAATTTTATTGAATAAAATAACCGAAAATTTAGGCCTGATAGAGCCCTTTGGGCTTCGATTCCGTACTATCGTAACTATCCTTGTTTTTGCCGTATTTTGGTGTGGAAAATTTGGTAAGGGAGAATCACTTATTTGACGCAATCAAACTCAGTCCTCGGGGGTTGCAATGTACCTATCTGTAGCCAAGCTCAGCAAAAAATATAACCTTATAGGGTTGGTTACACATAAACGGCCACTTATGTGTCATTACTGTCGTCTATACGCGTCTTGCTGTAGATGCTGTACATTTTTAAAAAGACTAAAATACAAAGGTTTGTTTAAAAAATCTTATCTTACTTATATATATACTTATTATAGTAATATATATATTAGCTATTTATGTATCTATATATATTTACTTTTCATCTACTTATTTTTATATCCTTTTTTTTCTCTTTCTCTCTTACCTATTCTTATCTTTTATATTAATTTCCTTTACACTTTTTTGTACCGCCTTCAATTTTCTCTGCACTTCCCTAAGGTTGATTGGCGGAAAATGCTATTAAGCATTAAGTCCGCCTTTTGTTTTTTATGGTCAATAAAGATTTAATAAATAAAAATAAATATATGGTGTTGATTAAGTGTGCCAATGAGTGATAGTTTCCACTTGCAATCATCCCTATATTACTGTCAAAAACAGGGATACTTACATATGTAACGAAATGGACATATGTATTGCACGGAATATTCCGAGTAATTCCGGTCAAAATAGACGAGTCTCCGATCCATCTCCGGGTTTATCCGGCGAAGTGTCCGGAGATATGATTTAATATCCGGCCGTCGGCTGGGGATTTTGTGGAAATAGATTCGAGAACACATCTATAGGCGTTGTTTTGATTAGTTTCTATACAAGTAACAAATCTATGAAGAGATATAAGAAATAAATATAAAAATAATGTGTTTGTTGTGTTTGTAACATTTATATTGTAAATGCGAAAGTTTGTGAGGATGTGTCTGTTTGTAATCTTCCACACAAAAACTACTAGTTGGATTTGGCTAAAATGTAGCTCACATATAGATAGTGACCTAGATTAAAACATAAAATATATATAACATACGGTGGTAGACGTTAAATAGGTGAGCAAAGCATCGTAACAGGTAACCGGTGACAATTTTTGTACAGATTTTTGTGACACGCTTCTTATGTGACGAGAATCGCAACATAAGAGTAATTTCTTTCGGCTTTAAAATAGTAATATAAAACAAGCTGGAAAACAACCATGTTGAATAACGAATTACGTGAAGTGATTTTTGCATTTTTTGACTAACCTCCTTATCATGGTGAGACGTAGTGTGATTTGTCTCAACCCCGGCCCGTCAATCGTACGTAAGATTATGAATAATTAGGAGAGAAGCATATTTCGTTTTATTTAACCGAGTTATTTATTTTCACCCTTTTAAAAAATACGTCATAAAAAAACCCCTCCCTCTGCTCCAGCGTAAAATTTTATGAGATTCAAATCAACTCCCTCTCTCCAAATGTTTTATATATAAAACTGATAGTCCCTTATCAGATTTGTATTTAAACTGTCGAACGCTTTAGCATCAGTACTAAACGCCAATCTTAGTAATGAAAAATTACAGATGCAGTTCAATAAAAGTTTATTGCGTACTTACAATCGAATCTGGACTGCAATCGACCGATAAAAAGCGAAATGGGTCAACGAGCAGGACATCTGGCTATCTGGATGACGTCATAATACCTTACAGATTTTAAATATTTTTTTGCAAAGCACTGCGATTCAATATTTGGAAATTATTGGCACAATTCTTGCGAATGCAAATATTTAAAAACATGCGAATATTTGCAAATGCAAATGATATGCAAATCGGTTTGCACGCTCGTTTCTGCCACGGTTTGCAAGATGTGGGAGCTTATTCCTGAGGTATTCCCGGGGCGCTATGACATGGGGTTCTTCAAGAAAGGTGCGAAAAGAGCTCTCCTTCGAAGCCGGCGATGCATTGGCGACTCCTCTGGTGTTGCAAATGTCCATAGGGGAAGGTGACTACTTTCCATGAGTTAGCCCGTCTGCCTTACCGTTAGTTTAAGTTTGGCGACCTCCCGCAACTCATCAAGAGTTGGCGCTACTAGAATTCTGAAACACGCTATCGAAGTATTCTCAATACCCTGCATATATACAAGTTCCGAACAACGACTGTCGGAGCACGGCCGCTCCCCAGGCATGATCACCTAGCCTTGCGGGAGATCTCCCTTTGCCAAATAAGTATAAAGAAAGAATATTCGTTACATTAATATTTAATATTTGACGACCCGCGTGGCGCAGCGGTTACCATACCGGTCTGACACGCAGTGGGTCCCGGGTTCGATTCCCGACCAGACAGGTATCTGAATGATGAGTTTAGATTCTTGTTCTGGGTCTGGGTGTTTGTGTATTCGTCTTTGTGTGTGTCCATGGCACCCACGACACAGGAGAAAATCCTACTGTGGGGCTATGAGTGTAGAAAGCGTTTATTTATTTATTTAAATGGTTACACTAATATGTAATCGACTTTCGTTTACTGAGTAGAGTTGTCTATCTTGTATACATTAAATGTCACTATTTCCGTGCATTCAGCGTGATGTAGGGCGGATGCTGCCTTCGCCGCCCTGTCATATCCACGAGGAAACACAGCTTGTTATTGCTCACTTAGATGATTGGTTATTGTCTTTGTAGAATCGAAACTGTGAATACGATGGATTGAAATGAAATATGCGGTATTTATACTCAGTTCCACAAACTTATGCACATTTCTATTATTTGACGACCCGAGTGGTGGAGCGGTTACCATACCGGAATGACGCGCAATGGGTCCCGGGTTCGATTCCCGGCCAAACAGGTACCTACGACACAGGAGAAAATTCTAGTGTGAGGCTATGAGTGTAGATAGGGTGTTTTTTTATTAAATTTGGTATGTTCGATTGTTTTTGTAGTTCAAAAATTTGTTATTAAAACAACACTGCGTGACAAAAAGAAACGACGCATCATGCAGTTCGCCTTTTATCACGCATTTTAAAGCTTGATGTATATTTAACATCACAAATGCTCACTGAATGCGAAGATTTGTAAACATCTATATCTCTAGTAGTAAACGCTTTCTACGCTCATAGCCTTATACTAAGATTTTCTCTTGTGTCGTGGGTACCATGGACACACACAAAACGAATACACAAACACCCAGACCCAGAACATGAATCAAAAATCATCATTCTGATACCTGTCTGGCCAGGAAGCGAACCCGGGACCCATTGCGCGTCAGACCGGTATGGTAACCGCTTCGCTACGCGGGTCGTTTTCAAACATATTGTATGGGCGACATGGACGAAAACGTAAATGTTTTAAAGATACAAATTAATACAAATGACACTGAACTCGACATTTGTAGGTCAAAAAGAGGTAGGTGTTGTCTCCAGGATTCCTATTCTGTCCATGTCTAGCAGTAGTAAAAGTAGAGTATATTTTGTATACATTTCAATGTCACTATTTCCGTGTATTCACGGGCGTGATGTAGGGCGGATGCTGTCTTTGCTCTGTCATATCCACGAGGAAACACAGGTTTGTTATTGCTCACTTACATGATTGATTGGTTATTGTCTTTGAATCGTAACTGTGAATACATTGGATTGAAATGCAATGTGTAGTATTAATAACTATTTATATAAACAGATATATAGCTCTTGTACATTTGTTTTGTTATTTGAAAATTTGTTAGTATGATGCATTTTGTTATGGAACGTGACTGCGTGACAAATAGTAACGAGATTTTATCAAGCAGTCCGAGTGTCACGGCTTTGTCTGTTGTTAAACTTGATATTACGATAATGGGAATTTCTCACTGTATATTTTACTGGCTCTAGGTACGTTCGAAAACATTTCTACACAGAATCGTATTTTCCTCTGTGCTTTTATTGCTCAAATATTTGTATGGGTGAAATAGGCGATAATTATTTTAAAAGTACCGTAATAAACGGCAGATAGGTGTTATCACCAGGATTCCAATTCTGCTCCCGCAACGTGGAATTCCAACTTAGTTTTCATAATAAAGTATGTGTTGATGATTTCAGCTGTTGATTGCCAAAGCCCATGGATAAAAGTAAGCCCTGTCTGCCAAGTTATATTCACGCTATTGCGTAATTTTCCTGTCACGCAGTATAGCCGCGTGTGTTTCATATACACATGCTTTCGTTCATGCACGCACGCATTCACTCATGCATATAGATGAGACATGCACATAAACGTGTGACAGTAAAAATCCCTTTTATTATTTTTATATTAATACATGAAGCAAAAACTTGTGATGCATTTTTAACCGACTTCCCAAAGGAAAGAGGTTATGTATTCGTCACGTATTTTTTTTAAGTAATATGCCGCGGACGGATTAGTATGAAATTTTGCACGGTTATAGGTACTACTCTACTCTCTACTGGACGTAGAGAAGGAGTGCAGAATGTTAATATTTTTTCAAATAATGCATATATCATACATAAAATCAACTAAAACACATTGCACACACTACCGTGCAATTGTCACAAACTCATACACAGTAAACGAAATAGAACATTAAATGTCTTACTATGAAAACACATAACATCAAAAATGTCAGATGTCTTTGTCAAAATACCCGCTATTGCTTTTAAATGCGGCTTAGATAAATCAACCTCTTTTTATATTTAACGGGCACGTTAAAATTATTTGAAAATTATTACATTTTATTTGAATTTGAGAAATATTCGTACTACTTTGGACAATATGAAGTTTAGTTTTTTAATTTAAATTACGGTCGGATTTCGACCAATGCGACGGGTGACTAGTATAGTTTAAAATATCCTTGTGTTTGTCTTAGGGAACTGGAAAACATAGTGAAAGAATCAGTACAAAGAATAGCATACAAGAGTGTGTAAAGTGGAAGGAGGCAATGACCCTTCTTCACGCGTTCTAAGAAATAGTACACAATGCACTGAGTGAAAGATGTTACGAATTGTATATGTGTACAGGTTTGATATAAAATGAAACGGTTCTGAATTTTTTGTTTAGAAATCGTGAAAATTGTTACAGATTTCTTGGAAAGATAGAAAGAGAGAAATATGCATCGTAGTCAACCCATTATTATCCCACTGCTGGGCACGGGTATTCTCTAGGAATGAGAGAGTTTTTAGGCTATAGTCTACCGCGCTGACCATGTGCGAATTAGTGGACTTCACACGCCTTTGAGAACTTTTTTTTTAAGAACTCTTAGGTGTGTATGTTTCCTCACGATGTTTTCCTTCACCGAAAAGCAGTGATAATTAATTTCTAACACGCACAAAAAATCAGTGGTGCGTGCCTGGGTTTGAACCTCGGATCTCCCGATCGAGAGGGCAAGTTTCAACTCTTAGGCTATCACTGCTCTATATATATTATATGCAGAAAATAAAAGCAATAAAACCCAGAATTAAAATGAATGTTGGCATTGCGACGCGGTCTAGATTAGATTTTAGGTAACGATTTTTAGTATTTCATATTAATATAGAGGGAAATTTTCAAATAATCGTGGATGGCGAAATTCAGAACGGTATAGCGAAAAATACAAACGTAAAGCGAAAATATAAAGCAAAAGAGTTACAAGGCCGATTTTAATAAAGCGTAAAATTCCATGATTACAAAATGAATACCTATGTTATTTTACGGCACACTTTCACATGAGGCGAACATCATAGTCTTCGGGAGTAGCAACGCACCTGCGATTCAGATGGAACCTATGTTCTGTTTGAAGTTGATTCCAGATGTCCATGTGCCAGTGACCACTTACCATCAGGTGGACTGCATGTTCGTTTGCTACTTCAGTCAGATAAAAAAAAAAAACTATTATTACGCTTTTAGACAGTATCGCTTGAAAGGAATCAATTTTATGAAGTAATAGTTTTTGAACAAAATACATTATTTTGGCACGTATGGAAACAATGACATATGTTTTTTTTAATAATTAAAAATTTCATTCTTATTACCGAAATCTATGGAGCAAAATTAAACGAATGAATTCATTCGATTCTCGCTAGGGTATAGATTTCCTATACCTTGAGTATTTATATGGAACTATAGAATTTGTTATTTATTAAAATCGGTGTTTTCTTTACGCGTAAGGTTTTGAATTTTCCTATTTACATTTAACATTTGAATTCGTCTATTTGTTATTATATTAATAACAAAATATAACTATGATAATAACAAGGTCCTTTACCAGATTTTTTTCATTTTCAAAAATCATAAACGACGATAACTACTCAACAAATAGGCCTTTGTTTCTATAAAATATGTGTACTATTACTACAAATAGGCCTACAAATATGCGTACAATAATATTTGTAAAGTTATTTCAGTTGTTTGGGCCCCGAGTAACTCTCAATTTACATGCGTTCGATCAACCCAAACTATTCGTGAGATTCCGACGAACTTCGCAGAAGTGTTAAAATAGCACAAACATTAACAAATAGCAGATCAACGTATTTGTCTATTTCTGTTAATTACTCCACGTTTTGTAGGTTACATTATACATGATCCATCCATCAGCCTTTGAAAGTCCACTGCTGGACATAGGCCTCCCCTAATCTGCGCTACTTCGACCGGTTCTGAGCCATCTGAATCCAGCGGTTACCCGCTGTCTTCTTCAGGTCATCAGTCCACCGGGTCGGGGGGTGGCCTGCACTTATACATACATGGAAGAAATATACGCTTTCTACACTCATAGCCCCACACTAGGGTTTTCTCCTGTGTCTTGGGTAACATGGCAACTCTCAAGACAAAAACACACAGACCCAGAACATGAATCCAAACTCATCATTCCGATACCTGTCTGGTCGTGAATCGAACGCGGAACCCATTGCACATCAGACCGGTATGGTATCCGCTCCACGCTGGTCGTCATGGATTCGGCGCTCGTGTCGTGATGGATTTGTGAACTTTTCTCAAGAATAATTTCGTTCTATAGATTTTATACTCCGATTATTTTAATATGTAATAGGTACCTAACTACCTACTATATATGTAGTTTCGCCGTGTTCACGATCTATCCACTGATCTAAATATCGTCAAAAATAATTTAAAAAAGAAACACATTTATTTTACAGGTAGAACCAGTGTAGTTCAACCCGGAAAGTTATATGTAACATGAAATTAGCTTTTATTAAAAAAACATAAAAGAAATGTGTACCCTACAATTAAAACCAAGTCGCTGCGTCTTGCAAGAAACCCATGAATCTTAATATAAATTACTATTTTCATTGACCATATAAATTGAGCTTCGGGATTTCATAAAAAGTTACTTGGATGTTTGCGTAGTTAATTTCTACACCTAGTATTTACACGCAATGCCTGTTTATCAAATGAATTGCTCTAGTATTTCCAATAGACGCCTGGATCGTGTTAGTAAAGGTATTGCATATACACACGCTGAAATTTCTAGTATTTGGATCGTGGTTGTTTTACATTCACGTGGCATTAACTGTCTAGTATTTATGAGCTGTTTTTTAAAAGTTACTATGTATTTAAAATTAGCGCTTGGATCGTAATTGCTTTACATTTTATTGTGTTGGCTTCTTAGTATTTATGTGCAATGTCTGTTTTTTAAACGAATCTCATTGATAGTATTTAAGTTTTCTGCAGTGGCCATTAGGGTTTTTTTCCATGTCCCTGTAGTTCCGGGATTAGAATAGGGCTACGGTATCTCCTCCCTGTCGTAAGAGGCGACTAAAAGGGGCTTCCAGGGTTGCGAGCGGCTCGAACCGTTCGATCAGACGACCCTGCGAAAGACGGCGGTATGTGTGGTCGCATACCGCCGTATAAAGACCAGACGAAGTGGTGGGCCCAGCCGCCCATCTGTGAGGAGCCGATGGCGCAACGTGCTCTGCGTCGCTCCCACGGTGTCGGGTACATTTTGAAGGTTTCCTCCTCGAGAAAAAAAGGGGTTTTTTCCATAGATACCGAGCTTGGCTGAGCCTGTTAGTGACTGTAGTAAATTTAAATATTTACATAAAGATGAACAGATGGACCGGTAGACTCATGACCCGAAGAAGATGGTTTAGTAGCCCCTAAAGCCTAGGTCTTGTTGAAGTAGCGCCGATTAGGGGACGGCAACGCCCAGCAGTCCACTTTCAAGGACTGATGGAAGTATGGTTTAAGAATTATTTTAAGATCCTGATTGTTCATAAATAAATACGTATCGCGTTGAGTAAGAAATAAAATTATAAGTATTTTATTTCTTAGTCTTGTACCATAAATATGGATACATACTCTTTTCAAGAAGAGTTGTTCTAACAATATTAAAAATCAGTGCTTGAACAGACTATATTAATTTGTATAGTTAACGTTCTTTCTAGGCAAAAATTGCTGCAAAATGTCGAAGTAACCAGCTGAATTATTTGATGTCATAGATAGCTTAAAAAACTTAAAACTTAAAACTCTTTCTACACATAGCCCCACAGTAGGATTTTCTCCTGTGTCGTGGGTGCCATGGACATACACAAAAACGAACACCCAGACCCAGAACAAGAATCTAAATCCATCATTCAGATACATGTCTGGCCGGGAATCGAACCCGGGACCCACTGCGTGTCAGATCGGTATGGTAACCGCTGCGCTACGCGGGTTCAAAAAAAGCCAAAAAGCAGTCACTGCGTCAAAAATTTGCTGGAAAATCCCGAAGTGTAAAATGGCCCATTTATCTAAAGAATCTAACAATCCATTAAGCGATCCTTTGGATATTTAACCTCGTTCCTAAGGGTCTTGAGACGTGATCAAGAAGATGGTTTTTGTGGGTTAACACGTTGCTTGTGCCATATTTTCTGGGTCACGCAGATTTTTCCACAAAAGCGTATTATGAGAGCGTTTGATGGGTAAGTTGTACGAGGTTTTGTGAAGGATTGTTCATCTTTGGCATTATATTTAGGAAAAACCGTTTTATGAAATCTATATAATATTACGTGAAGCAAAAACTTGTCACGCATTTTTAAGTAATATGCCGCGGACGGATTAGTATGAAATTTTGCACGGTTATAGTGTACGTAGAGAAGGAGTGCAGAATGTTAATATTTTTTTCATATAATGCATATATCATACATAAAATCAATTAAAAACACATTACACACACTATCGTGCATTTGTCACAAATATAAATAATAAACGAATATTAATAGAACGTTCAATGTCTTACTATGAAAACACGTAACGTCAGAAATGTCAGTGTCTTTGTCAAAATACCCGCTATTGTTTTTAAATGCGGCTTAGCTAATTAAACTTCTTTTTATATTTAACGGGTGATACTAATCAATAAAATCAATACAATTTATTAATTGAGAAATATTCGTGCTACTTTGGACAAAATAAAGTTTAGTTTTTTAAGTTAAATTACGGTCGAATTTCGACCGTTGTGACGGGTGACTAGTATTTATAACTAGTTGACTCGGCAACTTATGTTTCGCCTAAAACTCAAAAGTCTAAAATTGACAGTATTTCTCTATTATATTATACTCTTATTATACATAAAAACCTTCCTCTTGAATCACTCTATCTATTAAAAAAACTACATTAAAGTCCGTAGCGTAGTTTTAAAGATCCAAGCATACGTAGGAACAGACAGTGGGAAGCGACTTTGTTTTATATTATGTAGTGATATCACAATAATTCTATCGCCTTTTTCTACAACTTTACTTGACTAAAAGTAAATATAATATAATAAGTAAATCAACCTGTACTGAAAAGGATATAGGAAATAAAACGTTAATATATATAAACGTTAATATTAGTATATATATATACATATATATATATATATATATATATATATATATATATATATATATATATATATATATATATATATATATATATATATATATTTTCTATTTCTATTTCAGTCAAAGTTTAATCTCATTTTTGGCTTTTTTAGACTTTCGACATTACGATTTCAAACCTGGGTAGGTCTTAATCCGATTGTCTTAATTTATTTTATTTTATGTTATTTTATTTTATTTTCGATGTAAGTACCTATGATACAAAAATATTTAAAATGAACCTCACGATTTTGTTTGTTAACGTAAATTATACACATTGTACATTTTTTGGTAATTTAAGAATTATAAAATAACAGTATTAATTAATGGAGGGTACATAGATTTTTTATACCATAGTTCCTAAAAATGTGTTATGGAGATTAAAGTATTGTTTACCTGAAACCTTTAAGCTATTTAATTTCTACATATAAAATATTTATAAAAAAAATATATTTTTATGACAATTGTGTTATAGAGATTAAAGTATTGTTTACCTGAAACCTATTAGCTATTTAATTTCTACATATAAATATTATACGAAAAAAGTATATTTTTGTCATAAAACCAAACACGAATTGGCAATTTATTATAAAAATTCAAAGCTCCTACCTTAAATTTAAAAAACAGCGTAGCTGGCCACTCGATTCACGATCCAGCACAAAATAAACAAAACACTGACACCCAAACAATAATAAAACAATAAATAACCGCAAACCACTAACTGCGAATATCAATTGTTTATAAAAGAAACTTTGAGCAAATTGCACTTTCACCGCAACGTTAGTTCACTCAGGGGTTCGAAACTTGTCAGGGGTTCGAAATTGTAAGCCAGGGGTTCGAAATATTGAGCCAGGGGTTTGAAATTTGGTGAACGCGCGATTCAGAGAGCGGTGGACGGTGGCCCCCTTCGCATCGCGATTTCGACTGGCTAAAATTAACACCGTTGATTGGAGCGGTCGGATGCAACGAAGAAAACTATGTAGGGCTGGCAATTTATTTTTTTGATACAAAATATGTTTTTCTTTTCAACTTAAATTATGATAGATAATTATGATAAAGTGATGCGACTCGAGTCGTATTTTTACTCGAGTCGTTCGATTGAATTGGTCCAACTCGATTGAAATAATGTATCACTCGAGTGTCTATACACTCGAGTGTGTACGGAGTGTGCTTGGCGCACCGAATTGATTTTTTTTATTGAGAGTGGGCCCTTGACTACTCTATTTATTCTTTTATGCTGTGCCGGCCGTTCTTACAAATCAAAAATTCGGGTCATTTTTAGTTTACGTTTCCAAGTATAGGCATATATGTGTTAATAAAAAAACCGTGTTAATAATAAATCCCACTCGAATTGCAAACTTGTAACTCGAGTGGGATTTCACCTCAGTTATAAATTAGCAAATCGAGTAACTCTAAAACTCGAGTACAACTCGAGTGATGTATTAAAATTACTCGAGTGACTTTAATCACAAAATTCTATTTAAGTCGCATAACTAATTTGAAGTCATACGCAAGTCACTTTTTTATAATTTTGTAAAATATTTTGTATTTCAATTACAAATATGTCATACATAGAACAATATGTAGATATATTTTGCTTTACTTCATTATTTTCATTTTACCTGCTACCAGACAATCTAAAAAAAACCAAACGAAACATTACGTAAAAATTGAATATATAAAAAGAAATCTTTTGCTAATCTTTTTTTCGTTTTTAGTAATAATATTTTATTTGTGTAGGTTAATTCTATGTACTATTTCAAATAGAATTTATCTATAAAGAGATACCAAATATCGGTTGATTAAATGTAAAATTTTTAGACACTAAAGAAAAGATGCGAAGAAATATTAGATCAGAATTACAGATCAAAAATGATCAAAGGTTAGTGAGCCTAGATCCACCTCCTTGGCACAGATAAAAGAAAAAAAAACATGAAACAAGGGATATGCTTGGTGTTGGCAAATGTCGAAGTCTATTTAATCCGAAATAAACTAACTCCCCCCCCCCCCGGAAACAATTTGGGGAGTCGCAAGAACCTCTGTTCTAAAGCAAATTGATTAGAAACATTCATAGGCGGCAGTGACCACTAACAAGTCGACTGGTTCGTTTGCTACTTTAATCGCATAAAAAAGTAAGTTGCATAAGTTTGCTTTACAGAGCCGTTGTCTCTCTTTTTTATTCTACAATTAAAACGACCCAAAGGACCGCGTCTACAGAAAATAAAAATCAACGATAAATGATAGAATTCACACCCCCGTTGTTTAAAAAACTCTTTGTCCACTTGAAAATAATGAGATATTTCTCAAGCGTACGAAAATTGTGGTTGCAAAGCTTTGACTTTGAAAGCTTCTTAAAGCACACTCAAAAAGCCACTTAAATTTTCTTTAGTTTACACCCCGAGGGCTCTTGCTTTACAACAAAGCTTGAGTCAGAATTAATTACATTTATATAACAAAGCCTTGCTATAAATTTACTATAAGACTGAGCAAAAATGGGTTTTATTAATGTTATAAAGTGCCTAATTTCCACGGAGGAACTTTCAAATTGTTACATTTTTTTACAGTACCACCCGGTCGGAAAACGATATCCAGTTAAAGTGTCTTAATAAACAAGAAACTAAAAATTATCTCTTATTAAGTCAAACAGTTTAAGTAGGTATTTAACTGAACAAGAGGCTTGTTTGGCAAGCATTTTTTTCTTTTATCTGACTGAAGTAGCAAACAAACATGCAGTCCACCTGATGGTAAGTGGCCACTGCCGCCCATGGACATCTGTAATCAACTTCATACATGGGTTCCATCTGAAGTCAATCATAGATGCGTTGCTACTCCCCAGGACAAAGATCTCCTCATGTGAAAGTGTGCCGGCAACCACACCCTTCTATCGAAACGCAAGAAGTGCTTCACGCGTCCTCGCTGGAAATAGGTGTGGCGGTGGTACTTCCCCGGTCGAACGACACTGGTTCTACCTTGAAATTATTTTTTTAGTGATAAACTTTTCCGGTTTCCTTAATTCGGAAAAGGAGACTATAAAGAAAACTCCGGGAACGAGGAAATATGATGAAACGTAGTTTTATTACTGACGAATAAATGTATTTATCCATTTTCTATAGCGTATCTGCTCATAGAAACTATTATTCTTAGAAGCTGTATGAAAGTAAATACCCATTGTTATTATTATTTCATAAGCGTATATGATTATTTCATATTATTTTACATTTATTGTTATTTGTTGATTGCGTAAGAGCATAGATTTATTACGAATGGTATAGAATTTTGCCTATAACACTCCTAAAAGGAATTATTGGGAATACAAAATATATTTAAATTTCTTTCCCTGAGGTATAATTAAGTCTTTAATTCATTAAAATCTATGCTCTATTAAAAGTTATTAGTAAAGTTATGTTTGATTTATTAAGCCTCGGTATAAAAGTAATAAGTTGAATTATATTGAAATTTTCATGAACACAACCCTATCACTATCTTGATTATTTACTTTTCGGTGTGAAAAATAGCACGAAAGTTGTGTAAAGAGTACATTTTGAGTTGAAGATGAAGGACGTTTGTTATCTTAGATGTATCTTGCTAATTATCAGCTACTTTTTACAGTCTTTATTGTAATTGAACTAGATATAGAGTAGCAAAAGTTACTGTGTGTCAGTAATCAATCCTAAATGTATTTTGTCGTCAACCTATTATTGTCCCACTACTGGGCACGGGTCTCTTTCCAGAATACTACAGTAAAACACCGATTTGACATCACCGAATTTTGGTCAAAGTATTTTTTGAAATATGAACAGTTAACTAAGCTGCATTGAAAAGCAATAGCGGGTATTTCAACAAAGACATCTGACATTTTTGACGTTATGTGTCTTCATAGTAAGATATTGAATGTTCTATTTCGTTTCTTATGTATGTGTTTTTGTCAAATGCAAGGTAGTGTGTGTAATGTGTTTTTAGATGATTTTATGTATGCATAAAGCATTATTTGAAAAAAATATTAGCCTTCTTTACATCAACTATAATCGTGCGTAATTTAATACTTCTCCGTCTGCGACAAGTATCTTAAAAACGAATCACAATTTTTTGCTTCATCCCTACTAATATTATAAATGCGAAAGTAACTCTGTCTGTCTGTCTGTCTGTCTGTCTGTCTGTTACTCTTTCACGCAAAAACTACAGAACAGATTTTTATGAAATTGTGTACACAGATAGTGGTGACCTTGGGATCCATTATAGGCTACTTTTTATTTCAAAAAATGGGTTGAAAATGTTAATATCGAGCATAAATGTTTGTATGGTAGTTCGTTTTTGACAAAGAGCTGTACTAATAATTCCGTCAAGGGGTATCTTAGATTTGATTAAAAACTTATGTGAATAATAAAACATTAAAAAATATTGATTTTGAGTCGACAACATATATCCGTAAAACTCGGTATGTCGCGAATTTTGTTAAATTCCAATGCAAATGACAATCTCCTTATTGGCATTTGACAAAGAGGTGTACTAATAATTCCGTCAAGGGGTATGATAGATTTGATTAAAAACTTATGTGATTAATAAAACATTAAAAAATATTGATTTTGAGTCGACAACGTATATCCGTAAAACTCGGTATGTCGCGAAATTCGTTAAATTCCAATGCAAATGACAATCGCCATATTGGCCATTTCGCCTGGACGTCATTGTGAGTTCGTTCAGAAATAATACATTTAAATTGGTAACAATTAATTATCATTCAAATAGATGTGATATAAATTTGATTTAATTTACCCTTAATATGGGTTTATAATATGAAAATGTATTTATAATGCTAAAGATACGAATAAAATTACGAGGAATTCCCGATGAGTTAAATATTAGGTATACTTGCGCTATCTATCGCTGTTCTGTTGAATTACGTTGAATGAACATTTGATAGATGGCGTTATCTACAATACAACTTCGAAGTAATATCGATAAATTAAATGTTGATGTTGAATTACTAATAATTCCGTCAAGGGCTACGAAACACTGGTTTGCAAACTTAAATATAAAATAAATCCACGATAGCATATCTATATCTCTTAAGGTTAACTCACAATAATTATTTTTATGTTCCATATTTTAACTAAAAACAATATGTTATTTTCGAGTCTGTTGTCTTTTGTTCAGTATTAATCCTTATGTAAATAAATGCATTCGTTAGCTTCGTAATTATAACAAAGATCAAAATTGTCTTTGTGTGCATTAAATAAATACGTTTAAAGTTATTAGAGATATCAAATTATATAATTTCCTTAAAGGGGTACGATAATAAAATTCCGTCAAGGGGCAAGATAGACTTGATTGAAAACTTATCTCAATAATAATCTGTATATCTGTAAAACTCGGTATATCGCGACTTTTGTTTAATTCCAAATTTAAACTATCCCCATATTAGCCATTTTGCCCTGATGTCATCCTGATCCTTAGTTCATTATGAAATAATACATACCTATAAATCGATAACAATTAATTATCATACAAATAAATGTGATATAAATTTGATTTAATTTACCCACAATATAAAATTACGAGGAATTACCGATGAGTTATATATTAGGTATACTTGCGCCATCTATCCACTACTATGTTGAATTACATTGAATGCGGAATGAATTACATTGGTGGCGTTATTTACAAAACAACTACGAAGTCTATCGATAATTAAAAATGTTGATGTTGAATACTAATAATCCCGTCAAGGGCTACGAAACACTGGATTGCAACCTTAAATATAAAATCAATCCGCGATAGTATATCTCTATAACTTATGGTTAAGTCACAATATTTTTTTTATGTTTTCAACTAAAAATATTACGTTAATTTCGAAAGTGTTTTCTTCTGTTCGGTATTAATCCTTATATAAATAAATGCATTCGTTAGCTTTTACACTATATGCATCAAATAAATACTTTTAAAGATATTAGAGATTTAAAATAATAAAGATCGCGATGTGGCAGGGGTAGGTAACCGCTCTCGGTAAGGGGTAGGTAGGTCTCGCTCGCGCATGCTTATACAAGCCGGCCGCCGATGCGTGTGCATTATTATAGTAATCTGACCACTTGATAGTGTCGAGTGTTGAGTAGGATACGAATGTTAAATATGAGTTTGTAAGAGTAGCGTCTTTTTGTACTAGACCAGTACAAACATTGCACTTCACCCTGCAGCATCACCCTGAGAACTTTTAAACATACTACAGAAAAGTTAAAATCAATCTTTGTAATCGATGCGTTTTGGTTTAAATGTGAAGGAGGATTTGGTTTACAAGGTGCTTCTTGGTAATGTGTGACCACTAAGATTGTTAATTAATTCAATAAAACGCGGTTTACAATCGTCTAATTTTTAAATTCTAATTTTAATTTGTCTAATTTTTAAAATATTTTTACATAACAATTATGATCCTAACCACAAATACATACTTTAAATTCGTTTCTTCACTCTTTGTATGTCCGGGTAATCGCCGGCCGAGCGGCTAAACTCATTTGGATAGGACTTGCACTATAGAAAAGGTTGTGGAATAACATAATTATAGACTACTTTTTATCATATAATTTCAACGGGGTCGAGATTTGTGCGGGAAAAACTTTGCGATACACTTACTTTTACGCGGGCGAAGCCGCGGGTACAGCTAGTGTATTAATATATAGATATAGCAATTGATGGCCCAATCAACTATTGAGATTGAAGTATAAAGTATAGATATGAGTATGGCTACATTCTGTGGACGAAATTTTAATGCTACGTGTGTCCCTTATCTTTAAAACCAAACACTGTTGTTATAAAGCAGATGTAGGTATGATAGTGGTTGTCCCTGTAGTTCCGGGACCAGAATAGGGCTACGGTACACGCTTGCCTGTTAGCGTTAGTTAGAGGAGACTAAAAAGGGCTTCTAGGGTTGCGGGCGGGTTGAGTGGGAAATCGAAACCAACCGATCCCGGGAAGGACGGCGGCATGTGTGGTTGCATGTTGCCGTAAAAACCAGAAGGTGCGGTGAGCAGTTCACGCCCACCAGAGAAGAGCCCGATGGGGCACACGCTGAGGACACCGGCGGCGGTCAACTGGAGTTCCCGGAGTCCTCTTCGCAGCGTCGAAGTCAACCACCGGGGGGGTTTTAGTGCGGTAAGAATCCCACATAACCCGCGTCGCTCCCACGACGTCGGGTACTTTTTGAAAGTTTCCCCCTCGAAAACAAAAAAAAAAGGTATGATAGTGGTTGTCCCTGTAGTTCCGGGACCGAAACTACACGGACGCAGCGCCGTTACCGGCAGCAGCGGCGGTTCCTTCTCCAAGCGTTCTTCTCTGGCCCTTTCGGTGTCTTCCTTCGCTGAAATCACATCCTCGCAGAAGGTGATCATGCTGTTCCAGGCCTCTCGCCGCTGAACCAACGCAGCAGCGATAGCCGCCGGAGACAGGTCCGCTCCAACCTTTTGGACGAGACTCCCAAGCTGGGCAGTACTCGAGCGTGTGCTGTGCGGAATCCTCGTCGTGCTCACAATGGTGACAGAGGGGCGTCACCTGTGGGGCTATGAGTGTAGAAATCGTGTTTTCTTTAGATACAATCTTAGTTCCGTATGAAGTTGCTTACAGATGTCCATGGGCATGGCCTCATTGATCAATGGACCCTCATATGGACTCCAAGCACTTTTGCTAATTGAATGTGATTAAAAGTATATCTCTAAAAAATCTGTATTTAAGCCTGTTTGTATAATAACGAAACATTAACTCACAGATAAGCGTTTATTTCGGTTTTTCACGTTTCCGCATTCATCTTGATCCACAGCATCCGGTACACCACTCACGTTCACGATCGTCGATGAACGATCATTACGTGGTTTCTGATTACATCATTAATTGATATACCATGCTCTTAAGCCACTTGTTGTAGTGATTAGTTACGAATATTCGCATTGGATTGCGCGAATATTTTGCAAATATGGAACCGTAATTTGATGACCAAAAAAAATCGCAAAGTCCACACAAATTTAAGTCAAACTGCAGTATGGTCGCCGAATCTACATTCTTACGCCCCCTAAACTATTCACATGTTTTATATTGGTTGATAGTATGTGTAGATTTTTTTAACCTAGCGGCAACCATTTTGGCGTCAATTTAAAAAAAAAGTGCGGCACTCGGGGACTGTTGCGGCAAAGCTATTGCATAGCATTTTTGCAATTATGCTATTATAATTATTTATTTATTTATGCAGTATTTTTTCTTTGATACTATATACTTTCTCACAAACAGCTGCTCGGATAATGTATTCGTCCGATTTCCGAGTAGCTCGTCTCGAACCGTGCGAGCTTCGTACTGTCGTACCATATACATACACGTTAAGCAAACGCTCGGCCGCGCTACATGGTAGGCGGAGTGGGGGGTGTTAGGTTTTTTCGTTACGGAATTTCCTGATTCGGTCGCCGCGCTCAAAGCCTGCGATAAAAGCTATGCAATAGCTTAAAAACTGAATATTTACATTTGCGCTCGCGAATGTTCAAGTAATAACATTCGTTATTTCACCAGTTTCGACTATTTTTTAAACTATTTTTAAATTTTGATGAGGAATGGAAGTTTGATATGACTTAATCTAAATTTAAACTAGAATCAAAATTGAAATCAGATCCGAAATCGGAAGCAGAAAGAGTAATAAAAGATTGAAAATGTACTCCATCCATCCATCCATCCATCAGCCTTTTGAAGTTTACTGCTGGACATAGGCCTCCCGTAAATGTACTAATACTTATATTTAATCGTAAATTGTTTTATATTAAAAAATAATAACAATAACATCAACACACAAGCAACATAATAGCAACGTAGCAGAGCAGAGTGGAAGAGGGTAGAGTGGAAGGATGCGGTTGCCGGCTTTCCAATTGACTTCAGGTAGAACCCATTTTCTATATGGAGTTGCAGATAACCGGGCGGCAGTGGCTATCTACCATTAGACAGACTGTATGCTCGTTTGCTTGCAGGAACAATAAGTAATAATAAAAAACTAGTTGACCCGGCGAACTTTGTTCCGTCTAAAAGTCAAAAATCTAAAATTATCAGTATTTCTCCACTATATTATACATGACCAATTCGCACTTGGCCAGCGCGGTGGACTATGGCTTATAACTCTCTCATTCTGAGAGAAGACCTGTGCCCAGCAGTGGGACAATAATGGGTTGTACCCCATATTATACATGTATTAGACATAAAGCCTTCCTCTAAAATAACTCTATCTATTAAAGAAACTACATTAAAATCCCTAACGTACCTTTCAAGGTCTAACCATGCATAGGTACAGACAGCGGGAAGGGACTTTTTTCATACTATGTAGTGATGTACAAATATAAACTAACCTATTTCATTTTAGCTCAACATAAATCACTATTGCCTATGCTAATAATTAAAAAAAACAGCTGTCGCCGCGTCATCGACCTCCGATTTAATAATATCGGAATCGAAGTCAGAGCTAGCGGTGTAATATCAATTGGAATTTCCAACTTTACGAATCGGATTCGAACCTCAGTAACATATTTAGTATAGACTAGATGTGCCTCACGGTTTCACTTTATTTATTTTATTTATTTATTTATTTAGATATACCATTGACTTATCACTATACATTGTTACAAAAAATACAATTCGTTTGGTTCAGTGTGAATCGCCATTACAGGTATATACAACTCACCTAATGTGTACGAAGTGTAATGTCTAACTAAATCTAAGAACAAAAAAGATAAACATAAAACAAAATAAAAACTAAATATAGGTATTTATGATAATTTAAAAGGGACCATTATAAATGTATGGAACAAAAATGTATAAATTTATTTATGTTAACTGTGTGGAAGATGTCTACATCGCTGTTAGAGCAGATATTATTATATGTTTCCATTAATCTATTTAAAGGGGCACGTGAGCCAAAATTAGTTTTACAGGCACTCAAGGAAAAAACTTTATTAAGTGGATGTCTTGGTACGGAACGAGGAACTTTTATATTAATGAGGCTTAGTACATCTGGTGAAATGAGTAGACCATGAATCAATTTATGTAGTGTTTTTAAGTCACAAATTTTTCGTCTTTTCTCAAGGGGTTCTAATTTAAAATATGAAAGTCTAGCGTTATAATCGGGGCGGTAGAGACAATTTCGATCTTTGTAAGATAAATATCGAGTAAAATTTCGTTGGATGCGTTCTATTCTGTCGCTATGAACTTTATACGAGGGGTTCCATACATGGGATGCGTATTCAAGGCCGCTTCGTATGAAAGCTTTATAAAGTGTAAGAATGGCTATTGGGTTATTTAAATCCTTACATATTCTTTTAAGGAATCCGAGCATCTTCCAAGCATTAGATGTGCTCTTATCAATGTGATCTATAAAATTTAACTTTTTATCTACCATTACTCCTAGGTCACTTGCGCTTTGCAATAAACTTTTGGTATAGTAAATGGAATTTAAGCCAAGATCAATTCAATTCTTTAAAATTTATTCAGTAGTTCTAGTTAGATGCGATTTCAAACACTAATATAATCAGACAATAGTAAGACAAACGCATAACAAATGTAGAACATTTTTTGACTCAGTGTTTTTAGAAAAAATATGTTTTTATTAAATATTTCCCAAAACACTTTAAACTTATTAAATACAAGCTCTTACCCGCGGCTTCGTTTGCTCGATCAAAGGGAATTAACATTAACATTTGATAGCGTGAATCAGAACTTGCAAGTGAATTTTACTAAGGCCATCTATTAACAACGTCTGGAACTACTAAATATGCATCAACTAACAAAACATCGATATTATCATGGGAATGAGAGAGCGCGGTAAAAAGTAGCCTACGTCACTCTCCGCCCACCTAACTATCTCCTAGCATATAAACCATATCATGTAATAACTATGTGGCGACGTGAAAGAGGAACAAACAAACACAATTTCACATTTATAATATTAGTATGATATTGTGAATTCAATGCGAATTACTCGCTTAATCTCAAGCAAGTACTTTAAATTTCTATATATACCCCTTTAGGCCCAGTGCGTCACAGTTAAAGTGTTAAAGAGTCCCAGACTTGCTATTTTGACAGATATACTGCTATCTTTACATCTGTCTGTCTGTCTTAATGATTTTTACACATTTCCATGTGGGAAATATGGTAGAGTACTTATAGTAATAATTATTGAAGAGTAGCTAAATGCTACACTAATTAGTAGCGTAAAATCCCGTCTAATTTTGCTCTTTTGTCTTGATAATAAACCTAATATCTTTAATTTTATTTTGTACGTCAAATAAAGCGGAACATAAACGCTACACTTAGTGTAAAATCCCGTCTAATTTTGCTTTTTTGGCTTGATAATAAACCTAATATCTTTAATTTTATTTTGGAAGTCAAATGAAGCAAAACATAAGAGGACTTATGTTTTTTTGAACAGTTTTACGGACTAGTAGAATAGATTCTAGGTACCGGGAATTACCGTCTGTGTAGTTCAAGGATCTGAATAGAGCTATGGTATCTTCTTGACGTAAGAAGTTGTTAGCTTCTTATAAGGGGGATTCCGGGGTTGCGGGCGGCAAAGTGGGAGCTTGCACCATCCAGGCAGCTAGGCTACCTCGAGGAGGACGGCAGTGTGTGCGGTCGCATACCGTCGTAGAGACTAGACGGCCAGCCGGTCATCTGAGAGAAGCCCGATGGGGCGAAGACTCACAGGAATCCGGTTGCCTTAGAGATCCCGGAATTTTAGCTCTAGGTTTTCCGAAGATTTAAATGAATAAAATAAACTCTTGTCGCAGCTTAAAAAGCTCCCAAAAGGCTCCACACATAACCCCACATATCCCACATAACCCGGAGGCTCCTACGGCGTAGGCGGCGGTGTAGGTATCTTTTGAAGGGTTTAATCTCGAATAAAGGTGCCTAGGAACTACCGGATTATTTTTAAGCTTTTAGTTATCATTGTTATCATATCATCCTTATTTTCAAAATATAACCGTTTAACAATATTCAATATTTTATTGAATTTATTATATAACCTGTTATTACTATCAATTTGAAAAACTGCTCAATATTTTTTTACAAGATGGTGCCTATTAACTATATCAGCCAGTAAAATGGCGCTGTCTTTTAGTTAATCATTTGATCATCGTAGATTTTTTTATAACATTGAAGTACATTGTACATTACAAGGTATGGCCGTAAACGAAAACATAAACGATAAATGTATTGAGAAAACGTAATAATTTCATACTACTGACACTCCTACTAAAGGCTTCGCTATTCTTCGTATTTCAATACCCATCCACGCCCAGATAGAAAGTCACCCTCTATACAAAACTATATGTAGCTACTAAAAAACGTAACAAGCAAAAAGGTCAAGTTTATTTGCAGAATAAAAACACCATTAGCAGTCTAAAGACCTCATGGTACCAGTACCCAAAACTAGACTTTGTTTCCCCTACATAAGATACATTATAAGTTGACTCTAAAAAAGAGAGCTTGGTTAAGATTTTCTTGTAATGAGCATAGGAAATTAGCTTTTATATCCGTGAAAATAAAGGTGGAACTTCCATGAACGTATCTATGTACAGTCAGCACTATTTTGAATAATAATGTTAGCATGCTTATTTTAAGAGTGTACTAGTTTCCATACTGATAAATTAAAAGAAACTATTCAACAGCTGTAGATCTGTTGCAATCTAGTTATGAAGGAGATAAGGGATATACTTAAAGCATTCGAACTTACTCTTTAGCGTACTTTTTACTTACGAGGGAGAAACCTTCAAAAAGTACCCGATGCCGTGGGAGCGACGCAGGGTTATGTGGGATTTTTACCGCACTAAAACAACCCTTGGTAGCCGTTCTCGGCGCTATAATGAGGACTCTGGGATCTCCAAAGGAACGCAACCGGAATCTTCTAAGCGCGTTGCCCCATCGGGCTCCTCCCAGATGGGCGGCTGGGCCCACCACCCCGTCTAGTCTTTACGACGGTATGTGACTACACATACCGCCGTCCTATTCAAGATCGCCTAACCGAACGGTTCGAGCTCCCACTCTAGCCGCCCGCAACCCCGGAAGCCCCTTTTAGTCGCCTCTTACGATAGGCAGGGGATGCCGTAGCCCTATTCTGATCCCGGAAGTCCTTAACGTAGGTACTAGCGAACCAGTTTAGTCGACGATTCTGATGATCCAAGATCTGGCACGCATTCTGTTAACGAAATAGTACGGCCATTTAAAGAAAAAATGCCAGTTGCACAGGAACCTTGTGCCAGATACAGCTAAACCATTTTTAACGATAATGTTTTTGTTTCTCTTTTTGTATGTTTAGACGATTTGTAAAAATCTTTGTGCGTATGCTTTTATAATTACTTAAAATTAACTATGGATTTATGAAATTACCTACATTAATTAATTAAACATATAGTTACTAGCTTATTCATTTTTATCTGATTGAAGTAATAAACGAGCGTGCAATCCACCTGATAAAAATATAGAAACAGAATCTTTGTTCGTCTGTATTGTTACCGAGATGGACCAGTGCTCTCAATTCCCAGCCTCTTTTAATCTTTAAACTAGAGCATACAAGCACCTTTGTTTGACGTCTGAAAAAGTTTGTGTGTTTATCTTAATGAGTTTCTTAAGGGGTCACTTTATGTTTCCATACACACATAAGGGTCAGCAAAAAGTTCATTTCCAGGGTTCCGTACCCAAAGGGTAAAGACGGAACCCTATTTCTAAGACTTCGCTGTCAGTCTGTTCAATTGTTTATCACCAGGCTATTTGAAGTCAATCACAGATGCGTCGCTACTCCCGAGGACTAGGATGGTCGCCTCATATAAAAGTGTGCCGGCAACCACACCCTTCCATCGAAACGCTTGAACTGCTTCACGTTAGAAATAGGTGTGGCGGTGGTTCTTCTCCGTGTGAACTACACTGGTTCTACCACCTATAGGAATATAGCTACTTGAATGTTATAAAAAAACGTGAGCCTGGCAGATGTGAAACATCGTGGTCCTACAAGTAATAAACATAAAATACAATATTACTTCAGGAACTAATCCATATATCCATACTAATATTATAAATATGAAAGTGTGATTGTTTGTTCCTCTTTCACGTCGCCACATAGCTATTATTGGTATGGTTGATATGCTGGGAGATAGGAGGGCGAAGAGTGACGTAGGCTACTTTTCACCGCTCTCTATCATTCCCATGAGAATATCATTTTTTTTGTTATTTGCTAGATGTTTAGTAGTTCCAGACATTGCTAATAGATGGCGTTAGTAAAATTTATTTGCAAGTTCTGAATCACGCTGACAAATGCTAATGTTAATTCCCTTTGACCATGCGGGCGAACCCACGGGTAAGAGTTAGTTGTAGCATACTGAAAAAAATGAAGTATTACCAATTTATTACAGAAATCGGTGACTTTATTTAATAAACTTTTATTTACAATTAATACAAAAATTCGATATTATTTCACTCATACATAGACTATATATATACCTAAGTAAAACGTGGCGACCCGTCGCCACGGCAAGCGTCGCCACCCCAACTATCCGGTTTATACCCGTGTTAAAAGATGTTTCACATCAAAAAAAGACTACATTTAATTATGAGTACCTTTACTTTAAAACATATTCAAACCAAAACCAATTTTAAAATTCGTTCATGCGTCTATCTGTATATGTTTTCATTACATTCCATAAAACTGTAATTTCTCGATCTATAAATAAGATTAGGGAGATTGAGCGCGTCTAGACTTCCTCTGGGGAAATCTATATCTTGAACTTAGCCTGTTTTCGTTTTGTTGAATTTGTGACTTAATTACTTGTACACTAGGCTGCTCCTATTGACTGTCCCATTGCTAAGCGCTATGCTCTCTCTGCTACTGAGAAGAGTGTCATCCAACCCACATTAAGAGGCCGTTGGAAAGAGATCTCTTATATGTCATTGGGTTTGACCGGTCTGACACGCAGTGGGTCCCGGGTTCGATTCCCGGCCAGACAGGTATCTGAATGATGAGTTTAGATTCTTGTTCTGGGTCTGGGTGTTTGTGTATTCGTCCTTGTTTATGTCCATGGCACCCACGACACAGGAGAAAATTCTACTGTGAGGCTATGAGTGTAGAAAGCGTTTTAAGTTTTTTAAGTCATATACCATGCTTTAAGAGGCCATTGGAAAGAGATCCCTTATATGTCAGATACCAAACCATCACAGGTCTCTGTGACTGCAATCAATTTCAACCGGAGCAGACGCCTTAGAGTGCTTTCGAAAGAACACAAAAAAAATCCACCTACGGTCACCCATCCGAATTCCGAAGCGCCCGAAGTTACTTTACTTTGGTAATGGCCGATATATGTAAATATCGAGGTCAGTCGCGAGGTCATGTGCACTTGACATTTTTATGTAAAAAAGATGCTGTAAAGGGCATACTCTTAATGTTAAGAGGTCATCTGAACCCTTACTTCCCTCTTGTGAATAACCCATGAAAATCCGTCAGGGTTAATAGGCGTATAAATTATATTTGCATAGGTAAAATGGAACGTTATTGATGTAAAATCTTTAAAAGAAAATAAAATAACGACACAAAATAAGCCTAAATGATTTAGAGTTAGTAATTTATTAGGATAGGCTTACTCGATATACTCGCATGTATAAATTAAATATTGCACGTTCGAAGTGGCCTCCGGAAAGAATTAAATCGCAACTTACAGTAATAACAATGTAATTAGAGTGTAGTGTCCTTAGAATTATATACAATAGCTTAGCATTATACGTAAAAAAAAATCACAACACTTATACATCTATGTACAATGCACCGAATTATACATACTACGTAAATAAAAAGGATACATGGTCCTATATATATATTAAGCGTAATTGTAAGATTTCTTTAATTGCCAACGTTGTCACCACCGCACACGACAGTGTGATGGTGACAGCGATGGCCTAACGTGGAGCTAAGAAATAAAGACTTATTGTTAAAAAAAAGAAGAACTATTGTGACAAAAGGCACGGACGATCAGTCGGTGGAGTTTTTGTTATAATAAAAAAAAAAAAAAATTTAAAGGTAAACTAAAACGTTTAAATAATGAAATACATTACAAAGGTGTAAAGTAACTTTAAAAGATCAATTGTTGGTAAATTATTTATTCATTTTGCAAACTTTTTACATATATGGATATTAAAGAGGGTTATCCCAATCTAGGATCTAAGAACGTAGAAAATTATTATTGACATACCTTATAATTTAGAGTGATTTTAATTAAATATCCTAAATTATAAGTAATATTAGAACACTACTCGTTACAAAGATATATACCTATTTTTTGCGCTCTATTAGCGAATATTACAGAATCATGCCACAGTCTAATAAATCTCTGTATTGAAAGGAAAAAAAAAATATTTTAATAAAGGTCTAAAGTGTGTAAGTGTCCTTAATCTTATGCTCAATTGAGCAGTGATAGCCTCACGGCAAGTACTACCGGGGTCCAGTGTTTTACCACCAGGCACCACCAGGAACCACAGGTTTTAATACAATGAAATTTGCGTATAGGAACTAATTATCACTACTTCCCGGTGAAGGAAAACAACATGAGAAAACCTACATACATGAGAGAGTTTAATAAAGGTCTTAGAGATGTGTGAAGTCTACTAATTCGCACTTGATCAGCGCAGTAGACTATGGCCTAAAACTCTCCCAGTTTGACAGAAGACTTGTACCCAGGAGTGAGAGTAAAAGGGTATGAGATGTTGTTCTTGAAGTTCCGGAACCAGATTAGGGCTACGGTGCCCTCTGCCTGTCGTAAGAGGATACTAAAAGGGGTTTCCGGGGTTGCGGGTGGGTAAAGTGGGAGCTCGAACCGTCAGGCCAAGCTACCCCGGGAAGGACGGCGGAATGTGTGCTCGCATGCCGCCGTAAACACCAGAAGGTGCGGTGGGCGTTTACGTCCACCAGGGAAGAGCCCGAAGCGACATCGCTCGGAGGACTCTGGTTATGTTCCGTTGGAGATACCGGTATCCTCCACGAAGTGCTGAAGGGGGCCACCGGGGCGGTTTTGTGCGGTAAGAATCCCACATAAACCGCGTCGCTCCCACGGCGTCGGGTACCTTTTGAACGTTTCCTCCCCGTAAAAAAAAGTTATGAGATGTACAATTAAAAGTATATTAATATATATATAAGTATATTAATACACGACCATTGGGAGAACTACTAAATATAGTCATAAATTACTTTATTGTTCCTATAAAGTTATATTTTTATTAAAATTCTTTAAGTTACAAATAACGCATTGCTTGAGGAGGTAAGTAATGTAAAGTATATGTAAGTACGAATATAAACATTTGCATTTTCAATAATCATTTTCCAACTTAAACATAACATTTTAAACAATAGTAAAACAAAACGTATGTATTCACATAACATATACTTTATTGTTTATTCGTATTATTTCCTTTCAGTTTCAGTATATATTCAGATGCTACTAAATATTAAGCCTTGGATTTCTAGCAAAAGCCGCAATAATATTCATCGCGTAAGCAATATCTGGATTTCCCTAGACGCGCTTCTTTTTTTATTCTACACCGCGTAGAATCCAGGATAATCCTACGGGATACTATTATGCATATATTCAAAGCAATTGTTTGATACGCGAATCCACCGGACGCTTTGTTCGGCCGACAACATGTCTGACATTTCCTACCATCTGAGTCTGCATTATCGATTGTATTTGTGAATAGATATGCCAGTATAAAACGAGCTCCCGTGACGCATAAACCCACCCCTTTCCGGCGCTGAACAGTTTCGCTGCGCCGGGGGAGGGAGCTCAGCTACCATCGGCCAGTGTAATGGCATACACGCACAGACGTTACCGCGCAGTCGCAGAAAACTACCCCACCCAATTCACTTGTTCCGAGCCGGCAAATCCCACACCCCCGTGGTAGCAAACGCAACAACTAGTTCGTTGTACTGTTATAATTAAAATTAATAATGCCTTTTAAAAGTGTCTGTGTGCTTGAAGCTTTAATTGTTGCTTAGTGACTTTAGACTATTAGTGTTTCTTCCGACTGCGTGCGAGGACTTGCGAAATAAAATGGCGGAGCGCGATCGCTTCGGTCGGTCAGGGGTTTAAAATAATCGTAATCCTCACAAAATATAGAGCGAAATTTTGAATAAATCTTTGTATTAACGTTAGTAATGCTTGCGAGTTAATTCGTTCGATTCCGATTGGTTGGCGAGTGCAAGGACATTCAAAATCGATACCGGTCGGCTATGTGGGGGCAGTAGTCGTTCGGGTGCCGGCTCGGGGTGAAACTGCAAAGCTTGGTAGAGTGCTGTTCATGTCCGGGGACAAAGAGGAGGAGTAGACTAGCGTCGATCGAAGCCGACATGACGACGGAAACGGCGACGCCGAATCAGGTAATTCAGAAAACATTTTTTCGTTTTTTTTTTGATACAGCGGCCTAAGGGCTTGTGCGGAAATTTCGTATGTATTTTCCGCTAAGATACGTCTGAAAATTTGTATTAACTGAATACTGAATAACAGTAGAAAATATTGAACATTATATAAATATAACTTTGTTTATATGTATATTTGTAGTCAAGAAAAATTATTGACTTTAAAGATTCAATCACTATTAGAATGTAATATTACGTTAGACATTAGTTTGTCCACCAATTCGCACTTGACCAGCGCGGTGGACTGTGGCCTAAAACTCTCTCATTCTGAGAAGACACGTGCCCAGCAGTGGGACAATAATGGTTTGTCGAGAAATATAACGTTAGAACCAATCAGAATTTTAATGCGAGTAAAAACGCGGGGCTTACTGTTTAAAATAAAATATATATATACATATTTAACTAAAGTAAAATAAGGTATTTAAGTAGAATTATGTACAGCTCCATCTTACGATAATTTAAAGCCTGGCCTTAGTACTGCGGGGTAAAATTGGTGTTAAAAAGAAAAAGATAAAAGATATCTTTCTTTTGTCTAGTCAAGCTCCTGAATGCCGCAACATTATGGTCGTGCCAAGGACACTTGCGTCCAAGTTTAGAATGGTTATATAATTGCCAGAATAGGATTTGGTACTGAATATTTTATTGTACTGGTACTGTACGCTTTACTTGATTATACATCTTGAGAAATTTTTGGTTTTTTGTTGGAAGTAGTCTGTATTTTCTATGATAAGGGAAGCAAGAAATATTTATTTATTTATTTAATTTTTGAAACACCTATATGGGTTACAAGGGTAAACTTAATGCCTAATGGCGTTCTTTGCCAGTCAACCCTGGACGATAGCGATAATTTTTGGTAGGTATATAAAAAGTAAGTATGAACTATTAATTGTTAAAATAATCATACATTATTAAATATACACAAAATATTAATATATACTTAAATAATTCTATAATTATAGTAATAAGTAATATATAATTGTAACAATACATAATATACATATAAAAAAACGCTACACACTCATAGCCCCACAGTAGGATTTTCTGCTGTGTCTTGGGTGCCATGGACACATACAAAGACGAATACACAAACACCCAGACCCAGAACAAGAATCTAAACTCATCATTCAGATACATGTCTGGCCGGGAATCGAACCCGGAACCCATTCTGTATTAGACCATTATGGCAACCGCTTCGCCACGCGGGTCGTCGAACATAAAATACAATAAAACAAATAATAATTGAAATGTTTATAGACTGATGGCTGTTGTAATTAATGTTCCCGTAACAGCGTCTAGAACGTGCTCCTGCATGTGGCTTTTCTAATGTTTTCGGGTAGGGCGTTCTAGAGTGACGGCGTGGCGCAGCGGTTACCATACCGGTCAGACAGGTATCTGAATGATGAGTTTAGATTCTTGCAAGATGTTGAAGAGAACATTAAAACAAAAGTAGCAACCAACAAATTGCAAGACGACAAAGTGTGTGTGTACACGCATTAGAAGTTTTACTTCTTTGGCGTAAGAAGATAAAAATCTTCTTAAAAATTTTGTCTTTCGCCTTATTCTACGTTTGTAGAAATAATGAAACTAACAATAAAAAATAAACTAAAATATTGATTATAGCTAACTTCAGGGTGTCGGTTATTTGTGATGGTGTGCTCGCACACCGTAAAACTAAAATATTCACTATAGCTAACTTCAGGGTGTCGGTTATTTGTAAAGGTGTGCGCGCACATCGTAAAACAAAAATATTGACTATAGCTAACTTCAGGGTGTCGGTTATTTGTGACGATGTGCGCGCACATCGTAAAACTAAAATGTTGACTATAGCTTACTTCAGGGTGTCGATTTTTCGTGACGGTGTGCGCGCGCATCGTAAAAATAAATATTGACTAACTATAGTTAGCTTCAGGGTGTCGATTTTTCGTGACGGTGTGTCCGCGCGTCGTAAAAATAAATATTGGCTAACTATAGTTAGCTTCAGGGTGTCGATTTTTCGTGACGGTGTGTCCGCGCGTCGTAATAATAAATATTGGCTAACTATAGTTAGCTTCAGGATGTCGATTTTTCGTGACGGAGTGTCCGCGCGTCGTAAAAATTTACCCTAACATGCCAAAAAAATGTATAACATCAAAAAATACACACCAACTAACATCACAAAACATTTCCCAAAAACAACTAATCAATAAACCCATTTGCTCTGGCAGCCTGTTTTTCACAAGTTCGCCTGTACGCTGGATATTTTCCGTAATCCAATTAATTACATTGCTCTCGTAAATGAATCTGTCATCTGTTCTCTGTTTGTCTCTCCTAATCTTGGAAGTTAATGTCGCTCGAGTGGTCTTAATTGTTTTTGTTAATTTATTATAATGACTGTACCTATATTTTTATCTGCGGCGGATATAGGGTAATGTTCTTCGTGCGTTCCTGCCTAATTCTTTGGCAAATTTTACTGAAATGGCTTGAAGGATTTAAATATGTGAGGTTTGATTTTGTTAGATTCGTTTAAATTTAACGTAAGATCATTAATTGAAAATGGTCTCTTTGATTTCCCTGTTTCCGCATATGTTAATATACATTTGCAAGAAGATATCTAAATTTCCCTATTTCCGCATTTGTGTATATATATGTTAGGACGTATTTAAAACATTTGAGTAGTCGTTTAAACGTAGGTTTTAACTAAAACTAAAAAGTAAAAACAAATCATCATACTAATATTATAAAGGCGAAATTTTGTGAATATATATGTTTGTTATTTCTTCACGTCTAAACGGCTGAAACGATTATCATAAAATTTGGTAGAGAGTTAGCTGACACTCTGGATTAACATATAAGGCTATCTTATTCCCAAGTGACAATCGATACATCGTTTATTTTAACGCGGGCGAAGCTGCGGGGTTCAGCTAGTTGTAATGAAGTTACTAAGAGGTAGATAAACTATGTAGGGTTCTCTTTGATTCGATAAGGGTGCTACATAGACCTGCCACCCAAAAAGTTAAAGGCAATCAACTAATTGGCGATTTTTCTGATGTTGTCCTCGGTGGCCTCTAAGTTTTCAATAAACATGAAGCGACCATCTTAGACCAAGGCGAAGCCATGCATCTGTGATTGACTTCAGATAAAACCCATGTTATATGAAGTTGTTGACAGGTGTCCATGGGTGATAGTGACCACTTACCATCTACATTACGTTTACTATCTCATTAAGATAAAAAGACGGTGTACGCTCGTATGCTGCTTCTATTAGGTATATAAAAAGAAACTTATTTTTACCCCTTAATAAAAACCTAGCGCTACCAAATTCTAGTATGTAGGGTGTCGTAAACCTGATGGAATGAGGCATAGGTACTAATGTTGCCACTTTAATGGCCATAACATAACGAGGTTTTATTATAACAGAGGGCACGTCTATAAAGGATCTACTTTGTTGTGATTTTACGGGTACAATAAAACTTAATAAATATATTTTTAGTCATAGTACTCTGATATTTATTATTTATAAGAGATGACCAAGTGGCTGAAACACGGCCTCTCTATCAAGGGTCCGAGGTCCGTATTCCAGGCACACAATTTTGCTTTATCGTCGAAGAAAGATATTGAGAAAAACCTACATAGATTCAAAAATTCAAAGATTTTTAAGTGGGATGAATGTCCATGAGCGTAGCTATAACATTTAATTTTGATAGTAACGGAGGGGGCATGGTGTTTGATTTTTTATCTCATTGTAGAGTAGCGGTTCCTAATAAATATACTCAGAAATTAGTCGACAAAATAAAATAAAATTGGGTTGTTTGTTTAGGAATTTGTTTACGTAGGGATGTTGGCACCCCCTAAATTCCCCCGTATTTCCTATGTAATTTCCACGTAAATTCCTCTTATTTATACCCGTAATCCCTCTTATTTATACCCATGACTATGATCGAAAGCCCTCTCAATCTGAGAGGAAACTCGCGCCTAGATAATAATGGGTGAAAGAAGATATCTACACAAGCCCATTACCATTAGACGGACTGTCACCCATTTACCGGTCTAACAATGTGTTACAAATGTATAGACTGCCCTTGACTCCACTAGTGAGGCTTCCAGCTTTATAAGATTTGACGTCACAACACAGTAGTTACAGTTCATTGTAGTATTGTCCTAGATTGCAATGGCGATTATCTGCGAAAGAGGACAGAGTAAACCGATTTTGATTTCTGCCTGAGTACTTCAGGTATTTTGCCCCAGAAAAATATGGAATTTCAAACATGCATTCAAATCCACTTACAAACATTGTTAGTGAACATATTTGACCAGGATTTTTTTCCCGGGCTTTTAATATATATAGGCTGAATTTCTATGTTACTAAACTTTTGCAATACGAAATCGAAAATGTGATGGTCGCTTAGTTTATCTTCTTCTTCCTTTAAAAAACTAAATTTTTTTTTAAGAAAACGTTAAACCTGACTGACAGATAAAACAGGTTAAGTTAGTGAGTCTAGAAACATTTTGTATAAGAATTTCTTTATATTTTTTGTTGAATATTTGGAAAATTAATTTTCTAAAGGGACTCGGAACTACACACACTTTTTTTGCATCTAGATAGAGTAAGAATATTAATATTTTGCATTTACACTTCGTTCCTTCATAATAATAACATAACACAATTTAGAGGAGAGCCTGGTTAAACATTAAACTGTCCTTTTTGTTTTATGATTTTAATAAACGAAGTTAAATAATATGAATATATATGTCCACTTTAATTGATCATTCTTCTTTGATTTTATGGTTTATTGGATAAAATTGAGTCCTTTACTAGAATTTTAATATTTGTGGTTATTTATGCAAGGCGTCTTTTGCATCCCAAGATACACAAGATTGGATGGAAAGTTACCTATGTAACTTAGTCTATTTAATAGGGAGGTTTAAGTTGTATGTTATCAAACCGGGATCCTACGATTTAATAATCAAATAAATGCTCAAATCCAAACATCGAAAAAAAAAAACTGTAAAAACATTTGATAAAATTTCATTGCGGTTTCATTCATATAGCCGGGGGGCTTTGTGGAGTGGAAGCTTGCAAATGAAAAGGAAAATCATAACAACTACAGGTTTTTGAATAGCACATACACAAACAGGTGCTAAAGTAGAGAGTGGCGTACGTTTCTATTATTGAGGCTCTACTTTGTAGTGAAGGATTAAGTACGTGGCCTACTGCCACGATACGTTTTCTAGAGTACGGAGGCGCTTATCTCATAATGACGGGTTTGTTACGCTATGCTCTACAATTCGATGAAGAATGGTTTGATGAAGTCACCATATTTTATTTCATTGAGAGATGAACAAAAGTGGACTAAGGGTCTAAATCTAGGAAATGGGTAGCAGCCAGAACAACCATTGCAGTGAAGAACACGCATGTCAGGTCTGGCGACTATTGGCAACAAAAAGTAATTAGGAGATATTTTTGATTCGATTGAAGTAGCAAACAATCCAACTGATGGTAAATGTTTACCCCAGGGACATTTGCAAGCGACTTCATACCGAACAGGAGTTCTATGTTAAGTCTATCAGAGATACGTTGCTACTCCCGAAGACTAGATGTTTGCCTAATATGAAAGACCCATGAGGGGTGGCCTATGTTGCGCAATTTTTTTGGAAGACTTTCTCGAAACATTTGCTCGCCACTGCAAATGTCACCGTTGATCGAAATTCAGCTGGTCATAATTGGCATCCAAATTCAGGGCCTAATAGGATCGCACTAGCAGTCGAGGGTTTGTGATTTAAATCCTAGGGATAACCCACTGATTTTCCTAAAATGATGTGCGTATTAGAAAGAAATTTTCACTACTTTACGTTGGAGAGAAACATCGTAAGGAAAGCCTGATAGCGCCAAAAATGTTCTCAAAGATATGTGAAGTCTATTAATCTTCACTTCGCCGATGCATTGGACTATGACTTAGAACTTTCTCATTCTGAGACCTGTGCCCAGCATTGTGACGATTATGAGTTGACAATATTAGATCTGTAAATTTTTGACAACGCCGATGCTGGCATCATTAGGAATGCTTGAATCGGAAGTATCGATGCCCTTGGGTCAGTGTCGTTGCTGACAGAGTTAAATGATTGATCTAGCTTTCTAGATCCGAATGAAATTAATCAAATTTATATTTGTTTGGAGCAGAAAATAAGTAACAGGATTTTTATCAGAACAATGTCTTCCATAGTCCATGAGCCCGAGCCAATTTTAGATTGAAGGGCTAATTTTCTGCAATTTCCATTATACGCTTTCTACGCTCATAGCCCCACACTAGGATTTTCTCCTGTGTCGCGGATATCATGGACACACAGAAGACGAATACATAATATGACACACAATATGAATCTAAACTCATCACTTAGATACCTGTCTGGGCGGGAATCGAACTCGGGACCCATTGCGCGTCAGACCGGTATGGTAACCGCTCCGCCACGCGGGTCGTCGGCCATTACAATATTAATCCCCTCTGGGTAATTTATTCGAGCTCAGTAATTTATTCGGGGTCCGAATTCAGAGCTATCATCGTAAAATCAATTTCTGCCTTGTAGCAGCAGTATTAACTGCTGTGTATATTTTTTTTTTATACGTAAACCTTACGATAAGGCAGACGGGCTACCTGTTGAAAAGTAGTCACCGTCGCCTATGGACACTTGCAACACCAGAGGAGTCTCCATGCA
Source organism: Spicauda simplicius (assembly GCA_949699795.1). Lineage (NCBI taxonomy): Eukaryota > Metazoa > Arthropoda > Insecta > Lepidoptera > Hesperiidae > Spicauda > Spicauda simplicius. The sequence continues at coordinate 9,721,475 of OX453081.1, read as the reverse complement.
TTGCCGGCTTTGAAGGAGAGCTCTTTTCGCACCTTTTTTGAAGAGCCCCATGTCATAACGCCCCGGGAATACCTCAGAAGGAAGCTCGTTCCACATCTTGCACGTCCGTGGCAGAAAACTCATCCTTCGGCGAGTGGTGCGGTGGAGGAAAGGTGACTTAGGCACCAGGTCGAAAAGTTCCTCGGAGCACTCACCATTATAAAGCCGGTAGAACACGCAGAGGGAGCCTATGTCCCTCCGTAGACTCAAGGGTTCTAACCGTTCGGTGATCCGTGGGTCGTTGTCGATTCGGACCGCGCGTTTCTGGACGGAGTCAAATGGGTTAAGTTGGTATTGGGGCGCCCCTGCCCAGAGATGCGAGCAGTACTCCATGTGGGGTCTCACTTGTGCTTTATAAAGCAGGAGGAGATGCCCCGCAGTGAAGTACCGCTTGGCCCTGTTCAGAACGCCCAACTTTTTGGATGCCAACTTGGCTTTGCCTTCCAAATTACTCCGAAACTGCACATCACACGAGATGTCAACGCCCAGGATCCCCACGCTTTTGTCAACGGTGAGAGAGGTCCCTTGGAACTTTGGCGCCATGACAAATGGGGCTTTTTTAGCGGTAAACGCGCAGACTTGTGTCTTATTTGACAGTGATGAGAGACATACTTATTCTAGGCAATTTAATTTAGTCCTCAGGCGTAATACACACATTTGTGGTGGACCTCAAGAATACCTTTTTTTATCTAATTGTAGTACCAAGCGTGCAAGCATGCAAGAAGTCCCCTTGATGTTAAGTGATCACTGCCGTCCATGGATATTAAACAACTTCATATAGAACATGGGTTCTATCTGAAGTGAATCACAGATGCGTTGCTACTGCCGAGGACTAAGATGGTCGCCTCATATAGAAGTGTGCCGGCAACCACACCCTTCAAACGAAACGCAAGAACTGTTTTACGCTAGAAATAGGTGTGATAATTCTATCTGGAGACTAGAGATGTCGTTGAGCAACAGTGGCCACTCAGATATGTGGTCTATAAATAGCCCGTATGCTATCTATATAATAGAAAAAAACATATTAAGCAATAGCCTTTCACCATAATAACGCCTTTGGGGAATTCGGTAAAAACTTCAATTTAATTAACACGGTTAATTCTTAATTAGGTTGCTAATAGCGGGTGTGTCATTTCACGGTCAATGAGCTTAATATTTGCGAAACATGACATAGAAGCAATTAGGGTTCGTCTCTCGGACTAACTGGGACGTCCTTGTTAGCCCTGTGACGTCACCGCTTCGTTTATTGTATGATATCAATATTTTATATCGTACTAGCTGACCCGGCGAACTTGGTTGCACGTATAAGGGAAAAATCTAAAATTATCAGTGTTCTTCCAGTATAACATATTAATATTATAAAGGCGAAAGTTTGTGAGTATGTATGTTTGTTACTTCTTCACGTCTAAACGGCTGGAGCAATATTCATAAAATTTGGTAGGGAGTTAGCAGAAACCCAGAAAGATTTTTTTTTTATCGTGGGGAAACCCATCATGGGTTCCTCTCTGCGCAGGGGCAGCTGAGAGGATATGCCGGACTCCTACCGGCTAAAACCACACGGTGTTCCTCTGTAGGTACGCCCTTTGCCGGGACTGCGGGTAAGCTAACAGCAGTTAGTTAGTTAGTTAGTTATTTATTATTTTATTACTGGGTTAACAGAAACCCTAGATTAACATATAAGCTACTTTTTTTCTGGGAAAATATCTTATTCTCACGAAACAATCGATTTTCGTTAACGCGGGCGAAGCTGTGAGATTCAACTAGTTGTGCATAAAACCTTTCTCTTGAGTCACTCTATCTAAAAAACAGCATTAAATCCGTAGCATAGTTTTAAAGACCTAAGCATAAATATGGACAGACAGCGCGAAGCGACTTTGTTTTATGTAGTGATAATAATTAGGGTTTGTCTCTTGGACTAACTGGGACGCCATTATGACTTCACCACATCGATTATTTGTAGTATGATATCATCCCTTTTAGGCCTTATTATATCTGACTTAATGTTTTAAATGTGTTACAAGCTGTGTTCTGGGATTACACTTGCGTTTAAAAATATAGCATACATTAAATTTTAAAGATTTAAAGATGGATTCCAATGCAATTAAGACTGGATTGTATTAAATCTTCTCTAATTTATATCATCTTAAATATTTCATTAATCACTTCAATCCTTTAAGCTTTTGCAAATATATATGCGATGTATAAATTTGGTGATTTTTGATTTTATTATTATTTATGTCGTTCAGGATCATTATCTATCATAGCCGCTATTGAGTATATTTTGTCTTTAGTTTTTCTTATGTATATCTAGCGCAGGAGCCTGTTTAAATAGAAATGCATATTTTTGAACTATAAATATTTTTTAAATGTACAGTTGCAGATAAGTACCTATAACAGATAAATAAATAATACTTTTTCCAAATACAAAATGTGTTTTTACCGACTTCATAGCAAATTTGTACATTCAGAAATGAATCTTGGTGCATACATATTTTTCTTGTGTTTTGTATAATTTGATGCCCAGTTATAAACATTGTCACATAATGCTCAAATGTAAACATTGAAATAAGTTTAAATTGTTCGGATAATAAAAAGTTTTGACATTGAATTACCTATAAAATCTTTATCACCTAAATCAGTGGTAGACATCCTTTGGCAACGCCAGTCATATAGAACCTACCTGACGTAATGGCGTGTCGTAATTGAAGATACTGTCTGAAACTGGACCACGAAACAAACTTTCGCCTTGAAAATTTTATAACATAAAAAGGGTTGGCCAAAAAATTAGCAAGACACGCGGACCGCAACGAAAGGGTCACGGGGCGTGGGTTGTCGACCGCTGATCCAAATGACGAAATTAGATATATGTTGTGAGTGCGGTTTATGTACTTTTGCGTGCCCTTGGGACAATAACACAAAGTTTTTTTATTTGATTGAGAAAGGTGAGTGGTCACTGCCGCCCGTGGACATCTGCAAGCAACTTCATACAGAACATAGTGTCTATCTAAAGTCAAGGTGGTAGAACCAGGGTAGTTTGACCGGGGAAGTACCACCGCCACACATATTTCTAGCGTGAAGCATTTCTTGCGTTTCGATAGAAGGGTGTGGTTGCCGGCACACTTTTACATGAGGCGACCATTATAGTCCTCCCCGTACCTGTACTCCCCGGGCGAACAACACTGGTTCAGATGGAACCCATGTTCTGTATAAAGTTGATTACAGGTGTCCATGGGCGGCAGTAACACTTGCCATCAGGTGGATTGCATGATGATTTGCTACTTCGTCAGAAAAAAAAAATAACAGATGTGTTGCCACTTCGAGGGCTAAGATGGTCGCCTCATATAAAAGTGTGAGAAAACCACACTGTTCCATCGAAACGGTGGAAATGGTAAACGTCATTACTTCCCCGGTCGAACTACATTGGTTCTACTACCTGGATATTATATCCCTTATTAGAGAAGAGAAGGTGAAATATCTTAAATACTATTTTAGATACGTATAAAATAATAATTTATTTATTCAAGTAACTGGTTTCAAAAATTACATATACGTCATTTACAACATTGTTTCATATGCGTACTTATGCAGGGATTAATATATTGACAATCTAATCGCTTCCTGATCATTTTCAGGATAATGTTGGAGCTTTCCCGGATACGGTGCATCAGAGAGCTGCATTTTTGCGAATTATAGTGTAAAAGCAATTGACACGTGCTTCTGAAAACATCCCTGATGCACAACAGTATCTTGGAAGCCCCATCAGCATCCTAAATCCATTATTAAATTGCACTTGCATCCATTGAAAATTAAAAAAAAAAAATGTTCCTGCCGCGGACGTGCAAGATGTGGAATGAGCTTTCTCCTGAGGTATTCCCGGGGCGCTACGACATGGGGTTCTTCAAGAAAGGTACAAAAAAAGCTCTCCTCCAAAGCCGGCGATGCATTGGCGACTCTGGTGTTGCAAATGTCCATAGGCGACAGTGACTGCTTTCCATCAGATGGCCCGTCAGCCTTATCGTTAGGCCTAACTATAAAAAAAAAACATCCATCAGCCCTTTGAGGTCCACTACTGGACATAGGCCACCCCTAAATGACGCCACTTCAACCGGTCCTGTGCCTTTGAACCCGTATAATGCCCCGTATAGAAAGTGTTAAGTCTAAACCGAATCACAATATCGATTTCAATACATTTTGCGAATACAGTGCCACTCTTTGTCGCAGTGCGCAAGTTCGTTCCGTGGAAGTGCAATTAGCTAACGGTATAATCGCTTAGCGTTCACACGATTTCTTTCTAATATATAAAATTCTCGTGTCACAGTTTTTGTTGCCATACTCCTCCGAAACGGCTTGACCGATTTTGATGAAATTTTTTATGCTTATCCGGTATCTATGAGAATCGGCCAACATCAATTTTTCATACCCCTTAAGGGTTGTCCGCCCTTTTTTTTATATGGCAAAACAACGTTTGTCGGGTCAGCTAGTTATTGTATAAAATAGTAAACGAGATTTTTTTTATCTGACTGAAGTAGCAAACGAGCATGCAGGCCTGATGGTAAGGTCACTGCTTCCCATGGACATCTGTAATCAACTACATACAGAACATTTCATCTGAAGTCAATCACAGATGAGTTGCTACTCCCGAGGACTATGACGGTCGCCTCATGAAAGAATGCACTACTTTATAGTCAATAATACCTGTGGAGTCCTATAATTAACAAAGAGGAATAGGAACATCGTATTGAAAGTCGCCCAAAAATGCTTAGGATTTGAGGACTTAGTCGGAACACCTAGACTCGTATGTTTTCTTTATGAACCACACACTTTAAAACAGCGCAACACTGTTTTCGTTTACAAAAATTACAAAGATTCTGGTAGTTTTGATTTAATTTTTAGAATGACTGTTTTGTACTTTCTAAGATCTACGATTGGTACGATTTGAATAAGGTATAACTTTTTATATCTCTACTACAAGGTAGGCATTGCTTGCGTAACTTGACTAAGACTTGACTAAAAGGGCTTTCGGGGGTTGCGGGCGGTAAGAGTGGAAGTTCGAACCGTCCAGCCAAGTGCGCCCAGGAAGGACGATGGCATGTGTGGCCGCATGCCGTCGTAAACACCGAGAGGCACGGTGATCAATTGGTCATCGGGGAAGGGCCCGAACGAGGCATTGCGCTTGGAGTCCGCCAAAGAGCGCTGAGGACGGCCACCGGGGGGGTTTTAGTGAGGTAAAAATCCCACATAACCCGACGTTGCTCACACGGCGACGGGTACCTTTTGAAGGTGCCTACCTTCAAAAGGTGCTGGCTACAATGAATATCTATTTTAAAGTAAAACCTAGACACTTTGGCAAATATAGTAAGTTTAAATAGGTACTACAATTTCTCATTGAGAGAAGCTGTGCCCAGCAGTGGAATTAATATGACCTTAAAATTATCTAAGTTTATGTAAGAGCAGCTTATTTAATCAATATTAATTTACTTCTTACGTACTATTGTTTGAGCATGTGTTTGCCTCAAGGCTCGGAACCGGTTTAAAAATACCGATTAATTTCGATTAAATACCGGTAAATATAATCGTTCTTTCATTTACCGGTTAAACAGGTGAACGGTTTATAATTAACCCAAATGATAAAGGTTACCGGTTACTTTTGTACGATCGGTTTGGTCACCCAAATTAACCGGTTAATTCCATAATTCCTATTTTAATAAACTGGAGTGAATCGGATAGATTCATGTTTTGAAATGTTTACGCCGAAGCATCGCATCGGGCGCATACTATTATCATCCATCGTTGTTAGTTGGATTCAGAAGTCACAGGACTGGTTGGAGTGGCGTCATTTAGGGGAGGCCTATGTCCAGCAGTAGACCTTAAATGGCTGGTGGATGGATGGATGGTTGTTAGTTTATTCGTATTGATTTGACGTGCCTCATAATGAACACTCACTATCACAAACTTTTTAGACGCAATCTCACACGCTTCAATTTTAACGTCATCGTTCACCCTCTTTTACCTTTCAGTAACCATCTCATTATTTTTGTAAATACCTAAAAAGAATATTTAAATTTAAGTTAGGTAATTTACTACATGCCAAATAAAGGTGACTATTAACTAGAATAAGAATAATGATGACTATTACCAAGCTAATATAAGTAGAAGAATCGAAATAAAAGTGTTAAGAAAATTCTCAATTATGTCTTTTATTTTCAGAATTTTTTCTGAAAATAAAAGACATAATTGAGAATTTTATATGTCGGCGCGACACCGCGTATTTATGAAAAATACGTCGCCGATAATAATTATTTTAGTTAGTTTAAAGATCGAAAATTGTTTGTTTATTGAATTACCAACATTTAATGATTTTGAGAATTGTAATTTAGTTTACCCTCCATAAATTTATTATTGTCACACCACCAAACATTGTTATAAAAAGGCGAGCGAACGCCGGTAGAAAGAATTATTCTTGTTTGACCGTCGAAGTGATCGGACCTCCTCAAGTGTGAATAAATCGAAGAAGTTTACTCCTGTGTTTTACTTGAAATCTGCAAGAAAGGAAAATAATGAAGACCCTGACCATCCTGACGTCACACTTCACTCATTTCACTTCGATATATAAAAACGTTAAATTTTGACAGGACAGTGGAAGTAAAATCTAATTTAATCATGATAATAATAATAATAGTCCATTTAAATGTTACATGAGCTTTGCATTTTTTAGAGAACGCTATTTTACTTTTGGGACATCTGTTGGGGCTCAATAGAAGCATAACCCCAAGTTTGTGGGGTCGCCACTGGTCGAAAAAAGGGCAAAAACACTTTTTTCGCGATATCTCGGAAACTATGCATCTTACAAAAAAAATGTTACGTCATAATTTGTAGCAAATTGTTTCGCCTACAGATATGTCTAAATAACTTTAGTAAAAATTAAAGAAGTTATAAGCAAAAAAGTAAGATTTTTTTTAAATTTTCTTCTTTATTTTTCTACAACTTTTATATGTTTAACAAAAAAAAAAAGAAATACTTCAGACCCATCTTGTAGATGATCTTTTGAGGAAAATTATTCACTATATTTTTTTTTATTTTATACATCTAAAACGCTGCTACAGCGCTCCAAAGTTAACTGGATTCTCATGATTTTTTTAATTGTAAATATATTCTTAGAATTTTTTTGTTAAATTCGTATAACTCTGTTGGCGCGTTTTTTTCAGACTCTAACTCAAAGGTGGTAAGGAGAAGAGGAATGAATAAGTAACAAAAATCCGTGAGATGGGCTGCAGCATCTCCTTGCGTAATTCTTACACCTACTGGGGTCATCAACTCGATCCCCAAAATGACAGGTGCAGAGAAACCGGCCCCCAGTCTCTAGCAGCCCCGCTATTCCAGGCTACGGTAGCGGCCAAGGTAACGGCGGGGCAGGGGGTGCTAAGAATCTCCGGCAGAGATCCGTCTACCGCAATCGACGACTTCTGCACCTGGCAACATACAACACCAGGACACTGAGTACCGACGAGAAGATACAGGAGATGGACGAAGATATGCACAAGTTAAACTGGAGTGTTTTGGGATTGTCTGAAGTCCGAAGACAGGGAGAGGACACGATAATCCTAAAATCAGGCAACTTGTTCTATCACCGGCGAACATCTGTCCCAGGGTGATGACGCGTTCCTCGTCCACAAATCCCTCGTCAACGACGTAGTAACAGTCGACAGTGTGTCGCCAAGGGTAGCGTATCTTATACTCAGAATATCTAAACGGTATTCGCTGAAGGTCATACAGGTACATACATATATGCGCCGACTTCAACACACCCAGACTATGAGGTCGAGATAATGTATGAGGACGTAAGTAGAGCCATACATACCTCAAAGACGCACTTAACCGTTGTTATGGGGGGATTTTAACGCCAGATTAATGGACACGCACACGGAATGATGGCGAGCGGAAGGTCGGACCCTTTGGAATTGGACAACGGAACCACCGAGGCCACTTGCTTGCCAACTTCTTGGAGAGGGAAGACTTCTTTATGATGAACTCTTTCTTCAAGAAGAGGGCGAAAGTGAACTTGGATAAGACAGACAAACGGCACATATTTAATGATGTCTCTGTGGTGTTTCTAGGTCTCGGGTTCTCTCAGAACATGTGTGCAGTCTCCAATCTCAATGTCGAAATACAGACTGCTCAATAATCAGATCTCTCAGAGTAGGCGACGCGATGGGCGTGCTCATACACCCATCGCATAAAAGACGCTATTGAGCGAAAACCCAGGCTCAAGATGATTCGCCAGTGACCTGTGCGTTGGGCAGAGCCTGCTGACGAGGTTGAAGACAGACTCGAACACCATAGTTTCGTCTAAACCCGATGTTCTGGGAGAAATTAAAAAACACTACGGACAGTTGTAGAAATATGGCGGTCGACAAACGTGCCAAATTGACCCAAAACTATACTGAGGACCTCCCGAACGTCAGCCTGTACAAGATAAGAGAGGCTCTCAAACAGCTGAAAAACAACAAGGCACCGGGAGATGACGGAATCACAACAGAGCTGCTAAAGCTGGTGGTAAACCAGTACTAGTGGCGCTCCAAAAGTTGTTTGAAGTGGGGATTCAGGGAAGGCGATGTCATATCACCGAAGCTGTTCACCGCTGCGTTGGAAGATTTGTTCAAGCTGATGGAGTGGAAAGGTCTTGGCATTAACATCAATGGCAAACACGTCACACACCTACGATTTGCCGATGATATAGTTATCTCGGCAGATTTGCTGACGGCCCTCAGCACTATGCTAGGCGACCTTAACAGTGCCTCACAACGGGTGGGTCTTAAGATGAACATGGACAAGACAAAAATCATGTCTTATGTCCATGTCACACCCGTACTGGTAGTTGTTGACGGTACTCCGCTCGATGTTGTTGACGAGTATATTTGCCTGGGACAAACGGATGGGTAAGTCCAACTTTGAGAGGGAGGTCACTCGAAGAATCCAACTCGGCTGGGCTGCGTTCGGGAAATTACGTAGTATCTTCTCGTCCACAACTCAATTTTTCAATAGTTAAGTTATTCAAGCAATGTGTGTTGCCAGTGATGGCCTACAGCGCTAAAACGTTGTCCTTCACTGTAGGCCTCATTCGGAGGCTCAGGGCTCCGCTAAACAAATATCGCTGGACGGCACTATGTCCTATATGAGCGCCGACTTCGGGACTATGTACTAAGTACTAAGTTTGTTCTAAACCAAAATTAATAGAAATTATTTTAGACTTCTAGTGACATTGAAGTCGGTAGATATTTTTTGTTAAAAAGTTTTTATTTCACTCTTTTTAGTGACTATATAGTGATATTTGTATTTAAACAATGACATTTAAAACCCATATGGGTGCAAAGTTCTCATCAATATAAATGAATTCAGCCCAAACACAAGGTAGCTACTGTAAACCGTTGAAGAGTTCCTTAACTGTCTTTTGTCTTTATCACCAGACCAGACAGGTGTAATGTTTCCATCAATACAAGTTAAACAAGCTCAAACACAAGGTAATTGCTGTAAATCGTTGAGGAGTTCCCTCGACTGTCTTTCGGCTCCATCATCAGATCGACTCCAGACCTTCATTATATTATAGTACTTTAAATTGTTTCATAGAAAAATTAACAAACGCACTAGTCACCCCTACGATTTTTGAAATATCCCCTCGATTTCTCTAGAATGACATCATCAGATCCTGGTTTTCTTATCATGGTACCATTCCTGGAATGTATCCTTTCCAACAAAAAAAGAATCTTCAAAATCGGTTCATAAACGATGAAGTTATCCGCGAACAAACATAATAAAATATATATATACGGTCGAATTGAGAAACCTCCTTTTTTGAAGTCTGTTAAAAATTGAAGCGCGTGCGATTGCGTATACTTTGTGATAGTGAGCGCAGCGTCCAGAGCATGTCTAAAACGCGGTAGAATATTAATAAACTTGGTTTTAACCGGTTAATTATGGCAACCAAAACCTAAATTCGTGAAAAACCGGTACTTCGCATAAACCGGTAATAACCGGTTAGGTACAACCTTTAACCGATATTCATTTAGGTTTGGGGTCAATGACCGAAACCGGTTTAGAAATAGAACCGGTTTCCGAGCCTTGGTTTGCCTTAATAGGTAATATACTTAGTTTTTTAAATAGGTTAAGTCAAATTTGTAAAATTAGTATTGTAACCACTGGCAAACCTTTTTTAATAAATAAATTAATAAACAGTCTTAATATTTTTCTAATTAAAAATACATGCCGTATTATTGAAAATAGTAGTAAAATAATACTTTTGCCTACTGACCTAAAATGATTATTGTTTCTCAAAATATATAAAAACGATCCCAAACCACACTTAATAGTCCATTTTTTATTATAATACAAAGAAACATAATTAGGTTAGGTTTTTTGAGAATATTACGCGAACTTGCGGTCGGGTTGTAACAGTAAAACATATTTATGAGGTACCGTATATTCGGTTGGTATACGGTGTTGTAAATCTTCTAAACGCTCCGTATTCGTGTCAAAGATATAAAGTCAAAATGCTTTTGAAATATTCAAAATTACCTTGAAAATTGATAGGTTCAAAGTCTAATAAACCTGCGGAGACGTCGTTAAATTTAACACACACTTTCTACACTCATAGCCCCACAGAAGGATTTTCTCCTGTATCGTGGGTACCATGGATGCACACAAGACGAATACACAAACGCCCAGACCCCGAAAAGGAATCTAAACTCATCATTCAGATACCTGTCTGGCCAGGAATCGAACCCGGAACCCATTGCGCGTCAGTAATATGCGTATTAGAACTTAATTATCACTGCTTTTCGGTGAAGGAAAACATAGACAAAGTTCTCGGAGGTGTGTGAAGTCACCAATTCGCATTTGAGAGAAAACCCGTGCCCAGCAGCGGGACGATAATGGGTTGATGACGACACTGGTTCTACCATCTGTTAAATTGTTATTCAGATAGTACCATCGAGCTCATCATACAACTCAAAGTTGAGTAAACTTCACTAACAATACCCTTCTACGACGCCATTGAATATGATCTTGACCCTTTAAGTCTTTCGGACTTAAAGGGTCAAGATCATATTCAGCTTAACAGTACGACTGACGACCCGCGTGGCGGAGCGGTTACTATACCGGTCTGGGCAATGGGTCCCCGGTTCGATTCACGGTCAGACAGGTATCTGAACAATGAGTTTAGATTCATGTTCTGAGTCTGGTTGTCTGTGTATTCGTCTTGCGTGCGTCCATGGTACCTACGACACATGAGAAAATCCTATTGTGGGGCTATAAGTGTAGAAAGCGTGTGTAATATAAATTACTAATACCTGGGATACGAACAACCTGATTTAATTTCTAATACGTACGTAATTTAGTAAATTCAGTGGTGCTTGGGATTCGAATCTCAGTACGAATAGAAAATCCGAGTTTCAACTGCTTTTCGAGTTACGAAAACCTTCGTGCGTGGGTTTGTAATTACGAAACTCATTATCAACGATAACAAACGATAATAGTTCGCTCGAACTGTTATATAACTGCTGAGATATTGACTTTTGCTGACGTAGTGTTTCGTGTGGCCACGAAATACTCTTTCTTTTATAGTAAGACCTAACGATATGGCTGACGGGCTACCTGATGGAAAGCAGTCACCGTCGCCTATGGACATTTGCAACACCAGAGGAGTCGCCAATCCATCGCCGGCTTTGGAGGAGAGCTCTTTTTACACCTTTCTTGAAGAACTCCATGTCATAGCGCCCCGGGAATACCTACCTCAGGAGGAAGCTCGTTCCACATCTTGCACGTCAACGGCAGGAACGAGCGCGCAAACCGAACCGTGGAGGACCACCACGGGCCCAGTTAATGCGGATGGAACCTTATCCGTTATACTCGATTCAAATGTCAAACGCTTTAACACTGGTAGTGTCAGCGTTGACCCTTAATACAATAGACACGAAGGGACTTCTTAAACTCTTAGTTTCTCATTTACTACGGCAGTGCCAGCCATGTTTAGGGGCAATTATGCGAGTCTCCTCTTTGCCCAGACAGATTCCCAAGGGCTTAAACACCACCGGTATCTTCATATTACTTCCTATCACCATAATATTAATTAAAATAGTATAACTTAGAGAGGAAACATCAAAGCATTAACCAACCCCACTATTCAGTGGGGGTGAAAGATCAATGTGTATCTTATAAGGCCATGATATTGTGCAGTAGATTATAGCGAAGTTTGTTGAAATTTACTCAACTCTGAGGCTCGCAACGCCAAGTAAATATTTCAAAGCAATGAAGTTATGTTCAGCTGTTAAATATTGAATATAGTTACAAAGTCTGTTCATTATCCTCTCATTGAAACTAATGGGTCTCATCAGGAAGATTAGGTCTCATTGAATATTACTACGGACAATATATATTGCTTCAACAACATACAAAGTTTTTTTTGACTTCGGCTCTCTTTCATGTGACGCAGCTGTCTTAGACCTCGGGAGTAGCAATGCAACTGTGGTGGACTTCAGATGGAATGGTTGTTCTACACGAAATTGCTTACAGATTTCCGAGCGGTAGTGGACACTTACTGTCATATGGATTGCCTTGCGTTTGCTATTTCAATCGTATAAGAATAAATGTCATAAAATTGCTAAATCATGTAGTTTATTACTTTACGCTTCGTAATACCATCCATAGACATCTGTAACTTTTTTTTATATCCAACTGTAGCAGCAAACCAGCAGTCAGTCCGCCTGATGGTACGTGGTCACTGCCGCTCTTGGACATCTGTAATCAACTTCATTCAGAACATGGGTTCTATCTGAAGTCAATTACGATGCGTTGCTACTCCTGAGGACTGTGATGGTCGCTTCGTATAAAAGTGTGCCGGCAACCACACCCTTCCATCGAAACACAAGAAATGCTTCACGCTAGAAATATTTGTGGCGTTGGTATTTCCTCGGTTGAATTACACTGGTTCTACCACTTTCAACTAACGTTAAATGAATCAAAAGTTACATCTAAATACCAAAAATGCTGAACTTGTTCGCATTACAAGCATTGCTACCTCTGAGGACTAAGTAGAAACATCTCAGCACTGATACAGCAATGGAACATCTTCTAAACACGTTATACATACAAAAATGGGCGTATATTTTAAAAACGTTCAAGAATTACTTCAAAGAATTCTGAATGGAAATGTTTCATGCAGCAATGTGTTTGGCGTCGAACCACAACTGCTACATTCAAATGTTCCTTTAAAAGAACAATGTCCTCGACCTATATACCCGAGAGGCACATCGATCCATACTTTGAAGGGCGAGGACTTCATTTGATGGGTTTTGACTGTTCAGATGAAGAGTTTCTAAAGTTTTTTTCGCTTCAGCTGTGAAGGATTTTATTAATATGTGGTGTACAGTGATATTTGGGTATTGGACGGTAGTGTTGGGTGCGCAGTCCTGATTATCACGAAATTCTTGTAATTAATTTATGTGTGAAAGACTCAATAGTTACAATTCGTTAGTCCTTACTGCTATTTGATTTACAGTGAGATATATAAGCATAAATAGGATCAGAATAGTAATATTGATCCCGAGAATCTTATTTTTATTGATACATATTATGATATTGTAAGACATTATACATAACGAAGAGAATGCGTGACGTCAGGATGGTCGAGAATGTCTTCATTAGTGTCCGTTCTTGAGGATTTCAAGTAAAACACAGTAATAAACTTCTTCGATTTATTGACAATTGCGGAGGTCCGATCGCTTAGACGTTTAAACAAGAATCTTTTTCTACCGGCGTTCGCTCGCCTTTTTATAACAATGTTTGGTGAGGTGATAATAACAAAATTGTGGAGTGTAAACTAAATTACAATTCTAAAAATCACTAAATATTGCTAATTTAATAAACAAAAAAAATTCGATTTTTAAACTAGCTAAAATAATTATTTTCGGCGACATGTTTTTCATAAATACGCGGTGTCGCGCCGACATATATATTATGATATTGATATATAAGATTATTGTCTTAGATGTCATCTTTTCTGTAAGCATAACATCTACAGCAATGATGTCTACATAAGGGACATCAGCATATTAAATGTAAGGTGGTGATTAATATTTTGAGGTTAGAATTCAAACAATGAAACATTTGCATTGCGCTCCCCGAAATATACATGAACATCACTATATTATACGACACTTAGTAGACTGTAGTGGACACTTACTGTCATATGGATTGCCTTGCGTTTGCTATTTCAATCGTATAAGAATAAATGTCATAAAATTGCTAAATCATGTAGTTTATTACTTTACGCTTCGTAATACCATCAATAGACATCTGTAACTTTTTTTATATCTGACTGTAGCAGCAAACTAGCATTCAGTCCACCAGTCAGTAAGTGGTCACTGCCGCCCATAGACATCTGTAATCAACTTCATACAGAACATGGGTTCCATCTGAAGTCCATCACAAATGCGTTGCTACTCCCGAGGACTATGAAGATCGCCTCATGTCAGTGTGCTGGCAACCACACCCTTCTATCGAAACGCAAGAAATGCTTCACGCTAGAAATAGGTGTGGCGGTGGTACTTCCCCAGTCGAACCACACTAGCTCTACCACAATGAAAAGCCTGGTGAAAGACAAACGGACAGCAGAGCGTTAGTAATAGCGTTCCATTTGTACCCTTGGGATACGGAACCCTAAAAGTACATGAATATAATCGACACTTTTATAACCTTTTTGTTGAACTTGCCAAATTCGTGACTTCGTGATTCCTACCCCAACGCAAAATCATTTATTAAAGTAAGTCAACATCACGAAAGGTTATAAAAACTTAATTACACAGAGCCGTAAATAATGGCCAAAATGTTTGAATTACTTTTGGCTCGTCATACCTACTGTACGTCTATAGTGTAAGCGGAAAGCGGGGGGAATCAAAGGCGTACTGCATAGCTTTATGTAAACGTCATCAATCAAAAATTCTATGAGTTCCAATTTATGAGTCCGGAAATGCAAATCTCTTTTGATGATAGTTGTGCGAATCTATGTGGATTTTAATGAAAGGTGGTGAAATCACTAGTCTCATTAATTATATTTTTATGGCACAAAATTCGAAAACAAAGTTTTATTCACTACGATACTTATATAGGTACCTATGTTTTAGTAAAGTTGGTTCGAATTTGCTAAGCTGTTTTTGACATACTCATATTGACAAAATCTGTGTTTTATTTAATAATTTATTTATTTAATTTCAAATATTTATAAAGCTTAATATACAAAAAAATATCTTACAGCATTCTACCTCCACGTTAACTTCGTACACTCAATATCTGCTATAATTTTCGACTTCATTATTCGATTAAAACCACTATACAATTTAATATGTCTTGAAAAAGACTTAAAATAATGAATCCTAATGTGTAATTAATTTTTTGACAATGTTTCAAGCTGTCAAATCGTTTTGGTTATAGAATGTGACAAAGAGATTCTGTATCTCTTACATACAAACATACATACATATATAAATTCATACAAACAAACATACATAATGCATACGCTTGAAAAATATCCCCCTCCTTCTTACGAAGTCGGCTAAAAATATGACAATTTGAAGATTTTAAATTCGCTTGTATTACCAACCTACTTCATTGTGTTCGTGTTCAGAGGGTATTCAAAATATGCACATTGCGTTCCTAATGATTTTAATTTTAATCGTAGGACCTAATGGTCCTTAGATTAAAATTAAAATCAAAATGTTGTTCGTGTCTGTTTTAGAGATGAATGAATTCAGATTATGTGCTAAAATATATAAGATCCGCCATTTTGTAGCGGCGGCCATCTTAGATTTACAATTTCATCATAACTGAAGGTGTATGTCCACCAATTCGCACTTGGCCAGCGCGGTGGACTATGGCCTAAAACTTTCGCATTCTGAGAGAAGACCCGTCCGTGCCCAGCAGTGGGACAATAATGGGTTCTCGAGAGAGACGGTGTATACAAAAGATGAGATCAATCAGTCAATAGAAAGCGTATTAAAAATATTACATTTTTAATATGCGGTTTATACTTTATTAGTTGACCCGGTTAACTTTGTTCCGCCTAAAAGTCAAAAATCTAAAATTATCAGTATTCCTCCATTATACTATGCATGAATTTTACGTAAAAACCTTCCCTTGAAATCACTCATCTATTAAAAACTGCTTTAGAATCCGTAGCGTAGTTTTAAAGATATAAGCATACGTAAGGACAGACAGTGCGAAGCGACTTCGTTTTATACCATGTAGTTATTAAGTTTCCTAAGACAAAAGCACACCACTTTTGTCTTAGGAAACTTATTACTTATCAGACTGGTCGTGAAACTCAATAAATTAATGACGTCATGTGTGACAACAATTCATCACCATTTCATTATAACCCTAATTTAGTGTCAAGGAAGATAACGTTTACTGTATATTCCTCATTTTGTCCAAGTTTGCATAAATAGCACCAGTAGACGCAACGTACAATCAAGCACACAACAGTTTCCTGCAGTATCAAAGGAAATATCAGCAGTGTTTACAGTCTGCATCGATGTTAAAGCCGCTTTACAAACAAACTCGCTCAGACAGCCACAAACACTTCTGGCTAGACGAAGCCACTTGTTATGTTGACTGTACTTTGACAACCTGCAATGTAAGGAAGGAACTTTCTTTTTGATTATCTTTTAAATGTTTACTTGTGGTTTACAGTCTTAAAATAACGTCCGTAAACATCAACAGAGCTGTCATAGACTAATGGTTGAAACTAGGTCTCTAAATTGAGAGTCGGGAGTTCTAATCCGAGGTACTACTGATTTTTCTAAAACGATTTGCTTATTAGAAACTAATTATTTAATCTAAATCTGAAAGTTCTTTAAAAATGCTGTCAAAGATGTGTTAAGTCTACTAATACGCACCTGACCAGTTCGTTTGGCGATGGTCACAATAATGGACGACAATGGCTTGACGACAAAACAACATATTGAAGAGAAGAAATACATTCTATTTCTCTATGGATAAAAATATGTTGACGCTTTTTATGTTTATTAGATTCAATTTGTTGATAATAGTTAATAATTATGTATGTTTATAAACAGTGATAACTCAGTATAAGATACTTTATATATTTGTAGTTACACTAACAAAGTTGCATTTAAGCGCGCTTCCATTTCTATATTTTATTTAATTTCTGAGAAGTACATTAAAGCAAAATTTGGAAATAAGCTTATGTTCACTTATTTTGGAGCTTAATAAAAAGCTTTTACTGGGATAAAGCTCGCTCATTTCGAGCATCTGTCATAAAGACGTCTAGCCAGACTGAAAACCACTTGTCTCGTTAACTGTACTCAGTAGTGCTTTGATCACTGTGTTATTTTCTCAAATTTCAGTTTCGATTTAACGTGGCTTTGATTACTTTTATGATTAAAATCGCTTTGTTACCTAAAATAGAAATAGATTACATATTTTTATTTTATATTCTTCATTTTTGACTTTGTTTTTCTTTTGAACAGCTAATACATTTTAATTACATACATGTCGGAAAACAAAAAGGAAGTACAGGAGATCCTTCAGGCATCAGAAGCGGTACAAGGGGATTACTATCCATTCAATTGATTAAAAAGTTACAGAATAGGTGTTGTTCGATCGGAGAAGTACCACCGCCACAACTATTTGTAGCGTGAAGCATTTCTTGCGTTTCGATAGAAGGGTGTGTTTGCCGGTACACTTTCACATGAGGTGACAATCATAGTCCTCGGGAGTAGCAACGCATCTGTAATTGACTTCCGATAGGACCCATGTTCTGTATGAAGTTTAGTACAGATGTCCATGAGCAGCAGTGACCACTTACCATCAGGTGGACTGCATGCTCGTTTGCTACTTCAGTCAGATAAAAAAGGAAGACATTTTTATTTATACTTAAATCTGACAATAAGGCAGACCTTTTTTTTTGTTTTCGAGGGGGAAACCTTCAAAAGGTACCCGACGCCGTGGGAGCGACGCAGGGTTATGTGGGATTTTTACCGCACTAAAACCCCCCCGGTGGCCGTCCTCGGCGCTGAAAAGTAGGACTCCGGGATCTCTAAACGACTTCAACCGGAATCCTCCGAGCGCGCTGCCCCATCGGGCTCCTCCCAGATGGGCGGCTGGGCCCACCGCTCCGTCTAGTCTTTACGACGGTATGCGACCGCACATACCGCCGTCCTTCTGGGGATTGCCTGACCTAACGGTTCGAGCTCCCACTCTAGCCGTCTGCAACCCCGGAAGCCCCTTTTAGTCGCCTCTTACGACAGGCAGTGGATACCGTAGCCCTATTCTGACCCCGAGGCTACAGGGACGAATAAGACAGACCTTACCAGCTTACCTGATGGAAAGTAATCACCGTCGCTAATTAACATTTCGTCGCTTAAGTTCTAACACGGCGTAACTCAAAAAATGCCTCTTTTTGAGTTAATGAAATAATGGTATCTCAAAATAATATAGGAACATGTTACATTTTTATAAAAAATATTGTTTTAATATGAGTATATTAATATTTTAAACATAATATATTGTTTGCTTTGGTGGTTGTAGAATTAATAAACTATTTGAGACAGTTTATTTGCTCTCCTGAAAAGTTGCTAATATTGAGATCCGCGTTGTTAGAACTTAAGCGACGATTTGTAGCGACAGATGAGTTGCCAATCCATCACCAGCTTTAAAGGAGGGACTAGACATTTTATTCCACTTCAATATTTCACATTACACGTACAATATTACTGTTTCATGTATTATGACAATGACGCTTCAAATTAAACAAAAGATTAAACAAGCGACTGAAAGCTTTCAGCGAAAGCTCTCCGAGTCTGCCACAAAGCCACTTGCATTGCAGACAGAGCCACTTTACATTGCCGCGTTAAGTGAAATTATTTAATAAAACATGAGAAAAAAACTATTTTTTATTTCGTATTATTAACTGACAAAATGGTACTTACTGTTATTGTTATAAGCTTAGATAAAATAGTTTGTAACCCATGTGCTAATGAACAATGAACCCAACAGAATAAGTAGCCTCCCTTTTTTTAGCCGGGGGAGCGACGCAGGATTATGTGGGATTTTTACCGCACTAAAACCCTCCTGGTGGCCGTCCTCGGCGCTATAAAGAGGACTCCGGGATCTCGAAACGACCGCAACCGGAACCCTCTGAGCACGTTGTCTCATCGGGCTCCTCCCAGATGGGCGGCTGGGCCCACTGCTCCGTCTAGTCTTTACGACGGTATGCGACCACACGTACCGCCGTCCTTCCCGGGATTGCCTGACCGAACGGTTCAAGCTCCCACTGTAGCCGCCTGCAACCCCGTAAGCCCCTTTTAGTCGCCTCTTACGACAGGCAGGGGATGCCGTAGCCCTATTCTGATCCCGGAACTACAGGGACGATGTATTTTCAGTTGCTACTTCATTTTAATACGAAAAGTTTTCAAACTATTTTAGCGATCCCGAATCAAATCTAACCGATCCTTTAATGAAACTTCCTAATAAAGCTATAACTATTCAAACAGGGATTTTCCCCTCGGGGTATTCTCTTCTTTACTCCTATAAAAGATTTATGAAGCTATAAAATTACTCATAAATTGACAGTAACGATACATCCGCGATACTTGTTACACTGCAGCAAAAACTGTTATCACTATTTCAAATTGTCAGTATTATAGAATGCACCTACACAACACTAAGGTCCAATTTAGTCTTCTGGTTTGCATTTATTATCAGGTGGTATGATGACAAGAGCAGTGATAGCCTAATGGTTGAAACTTGCCCTCTCGATCGGGAGGTCCGAGGTTCAAACCCAGGCACGCACCACTGATTTATGTGCGTATTAGAAATTAATAATAATTATCACTGCTTTCCGGTGAAGGAAAACATCGTGAGGAAACCTACACACCCGAGAGTTCTTAAAAAAAATGTTCTCGGAGGTGTGTGAAGTCCACCAATCCGCACTAGGCCAGCGCGGTGGACTATGGCCTAACCTCTCTCATTCTGAGAGGAGACCCGTACCCAGCAGTGGGCAAATAATGGGTTGATGAGGTATGATGACAAAGGTAGAACTCTTGCAATTTCAGAGGCATCTCAAAATATATTCTCGTCAATCCATTACTGTCTCACGGCTGGGCACGAGTCTACTCTCAGAATGAGAGAATATTAGGCCATAGTCCACCGCGCTGGCCAAGTGCAGATTGGTGAACTTCACACATCAGCGAGAATTTTTTTTTAAGTATCTCTCGGGTGTGTAGGTTTCCTCACGATGTTTTCTTTCACCAAAAAGCAGTGATATTATCACTTCTTTTCGGTGAAGAAAAACATCATGAGGAAATCTACACATCCAAGAGTTCTTTAAAAAAAAGTTCTCAGAGGTATGTGGAGTCCACCAATTCGCACTTGGCCAGCGCGGTGGACTATGGCCTAAAAACTCTCTCATTTCGAGGAAGACCCATGCCCAGCAGTAGGACAATAATGGGTTGACGATACGAAGGGCTATACTTATCCGTACTTTCCAACTTAGTCTTCAGGACCTACCCGATTGAAAGGAAGAATTTAAACTAATACCACCGAGCCTTGAAACATTTATTTAGTGCTGCAAGCACAAGTTCTGTATTTTGTCAAATTGCGCTCCAATTTGCAGCTAAATTACATGGCCGTATAAAATCAGACACCTGCATTCATTTTAATGCTCAACGTTGAAGTCAGCAGCTTCAATTCCCGCTTGAAACGACTGTTTCGTGGCCTCAGGTTAGGTTATCATTTGCTTTACTTTAAATCGGTTCCTGCGTTTCGGTGAAAAGTGGTTATAGCTCACTTTTATATGACGCGATCATCTTAGTCTTTGGAATTAGCAACGTATGAAGTTACTTACAGGTTTCCATCAGGTGAACTGCTACCCTGTATATTGTAGTGAGACTTCTTACCATCCTAACCTCTGATACGCTAAGGTCGTGACAGCAGTGAGGGGGAAAAGGGCAGAGTCTCAAGGGTACACACCTTCTGGTACTTTAATATTGCTTCACAAACACTATTTATTTAAAAAAACACTTTATACACTCATAACCCCACAGTAGGATTCTCACCTGTGTCGTGGGTACCATGGACACACACAAGACGAATACACAAATACCCAGACCCAGAACAGGAATCTAAACCCATCATTCAGATACCTGGCCGGGAATTGAACCCGGGAGCCATTGCGCGTCAGATCGGTATGGTAACCGCTCCGCCACGCGGGTTGTATATTAATGGAAATATTATAATGTATAGAGGAATTAAGATAATTACCAAATCAACTGTTTAGTGGATGATTGGCTCCATTTTTGCTACCTTATAAAAAATAAAATAAAAGGGAAACTCGTACATATATCCAGATTGTTACAGATATAGACTTGACCGGACTCCCCCATGACGTCAGGACATGACACGGCATATCGATAGAGTCACAAGGGGTACACAGGGGTGATTTGTTATCGCACCCCTCGATATTATTCCTGCTACTTATAGAATCGATGTTAAGAGGACTTGAGGCGAATTGAGGACGGTTTTTGGGGTATTGTCAACAAAGATGTTTGTTCTGTGTACTGTGTAGTTAGGAGTGTACTGTTTTTCCGTAAATGTCACTTCATAGTATAAAAGTCACTTCTCGCTGTCTATTTATGCTTAGATCTTTAAAACTACGCCACGGGTTTTAATGCAGTTTTTTTAATTGATAGAGTGACTCGAGAAGACTGTTTTTATGCACAACACATGTATAACGTAGTGAAAGAGCACTAACAATTTATATTTTCGACTTTCAGGCGGAACGAAGTTCGCCGGGTCTACTAGTCTTTTTATAAATATTAAGTCTACGTTACTTGAGACGTATTATAGAGGCACTTACAAATTGTCACAAATTGTCAATTACATTTTTTTACACTGCTACAGAACCATTGTAGTTGGACCGAGGAAGTACCACCGCCACACCTATTTCTAGCGTGAAGCAATTGTTGCGTTTCGATAGAAGGGTGTGGTTGCCGGCACGCTTTCACATGAGGCTACCATCGTAGTCCTCGAGAGTAGCAACGCATCTGTGATTGACTTCAGTGGAACCCTTATTCTGTATGAAGTTGATTACAGATGTCCATGAGTGGCAGTGACCACTTACCATCAGGTAGACTGCATGCTCGTTTGCGACTTCAGTCAGATAAAAAATCTTTATATATAATCGGTTTATCACTACATATGTAGTTTAAAACAAAGTCGCTTCCTGCTGTCTGTCCCTATGTAAGCTTAGATCTTGAAATCTCCGATACGGATTTTAAAACAGTTTTTAATAGATAAAGTGAATCAAAAGGAAGGTTTCTATGTATAAATACATGCATAATATAGTGGAGGGACACTGATAATTTTAGATTTTACTTTTAGGCGGAACGAAGTTCGGGTCAGCTAGTCCATATATACATAATTTACTTCGTGTTTTCCTTATTCCATCTATCTGTGATTTCTGAATACAAGACAAGACCTAATTTAATGCGTACATACTGTGCCCGTGGTTTTACGTGAGTTTATTCTTACCTACGGAATTCTTATATCACATAGTATAAAACAAAGCCGCGTCGCGCTGTTTGTTCCTATGTATGCTTAGAATTTACTCTACGGAACGCTACGGAATTTTAATGCAGTTTCTTTTAATAGATAGTGTGATTTAAAAGGAAGGTTTCTATGCATAATATGCTTGCATGCTTACATGTTTAATATAAAGGAGGAACATTTGACTTTTAAACGGAACGATGTTCGCCAGGTCAGCTAGTTACATAAATACTGTAAATGTTACGGAGTGTCCTAAATTTTTTGAAAGTCAAAGGACAGACCATTAGGTATTAATAACAGTATCTATGTCATAACAGAATACAAAATTGAAACCCCGAGCTTTCCAAATAAACACGGTTCATGCATTCCGAATCACACCCCAACCCTATACATAGCTACAAAGATGTACGTTTTTGTAAGGGTGGTTTACCCTCGAGGGGTGCGAAATAATTGCTCGTATGTCCCTTGCCTTCGTACAGTGGGTGACGCAATTAAAATTCGAAAAGTTTTGATAGAGAAGCTTCTATGAAAATGTCCAAAATCTTTTTTCGATCGTTGTCAGCATAATAAGCCATAAAAAGGGTATTTTATCAAAGTTGCCATCCTATCTATCTGTATATTAGACAGGTTCATATTCAACCTTATATCTAGCGTGAAACAGGTCTTGCGTTTCTTTTAAAAGGTGTGGTTACCATCAGGTGGACTGTATGCTCGTTTGCTACTTTAGTCGGATAAAAAAGCAACTTGCTTGGTCAGGGGTATTGAGTTATAGCGGAGGAGTATAAATTATAACGCGTTATAAAGTTAAAATTAATGGTATATCCTCACCGCTATGTTTTACTTCTTTACTTATAATTTTGAAATATGATTATTTACTATTAAATCAAGACAAGAAAAAATAGGAAGATAGAAGATTGTAGACGAAATGAAGAATATTATTGAAAGCGTAAGAAAGCGATATATTAGCAAAATAATTACAATTTGATGCTAAATACTAAGAACGTAAGGAGTATCGCTAGTGATGAAAATGTAAATGAGAGGATGGTTCTGGTCATTCTGTTTAGACTGTCGTCAACTCGTATTGGTAGCGTTATTTTCCTTACATGGTAGTAGCAAATGAATATTCTGTCACCTGAATCACAGAGAGTTTACCACTTTCTATGCCTTCTATGCTACTACCTACGTTAAAATGGAATAATTGGTCCAGGCCTTCCCCAGTGTCCCTGTAGTACCGGGCTTCACCCATCTGGGAGGAGTTCGATGGGACAACGCGATCAGAGGATTCCGGTTACGTTTCTTTGGAGATCCCGGAGTCCTCTTTGTAGGTTTTAGTGCGGTAATAATCCCACATAACTCTGCGTCACTCCCACAGCGTCGGGTACCTTTTGAATGTTTCCCCCTAGAGAACAAAAATAAAAAAGGCCTCCCCAGTGATGGGGAAAGGCCCATATTCAGTTGCGGGACATAAAAAGGACACAAATTGATATGCTTACCCTTTTGAATATCCAATATAATAATTACGGCAATTTAACATATACGGTTGAAATATTACATTCTTTTTAAAACTTAATAATGCGTCTGGCCCGCCCTTAGGGATTTATGGAACGTTATTTATGTCATATTTATTAGTTGGAGCGTTTTTTATTATCATATCTAATGGTATCTTTTTAATATGACAGTAACCTAACATAATAGTTTAAACAGCTATGGGATAACAAATTACTTAATTTAAAAGTGTTATTTATATATTTGTTTATAATAATGAAGTAGCAAACGAACATACAGTCCACCTGATGGTAAGTGGTCACTGCCTGCTCATGGACATCTGTAAGCAACTTTATTGGTCACTGCCGCCCATGGAGATCTGTAAGCAACTTCATATAGAACATAGGTTCTATCTAAAGTCAATCACAGATGCGTTGCTACTCAAAAGGACAATGCCTATATGAAAATAAACTCGTTTACTACTATATTATTGTAGCTGGAATTAACACATATACGAGAAAATGCAACATTTTCAATTTGCATTTTACTCAACAAACCGTGTGACATTGATGCATTGTTCTTTATTCTAAGGCTAAGTAGCGAAGGGTTGCAGACATAGACTGATGGGGTGGGTGCCTAGGCTGACAATGAGGGGTTGTTACGGGATGCAGTTTAGGTACATAGTACGCTCTACTGTTAGATCATATACCTTTTATTCACTTTCGTCAAAATTTTTGACGTGTTTGGATGCACCAATATTTGAAATGTTAAAGTTATACGAAAAAAATTAAATAGACGTCAACAAATATTCAAGCTTTATGCAATTGACACCTCAAGTGGTAGTGGGGTGACAACCCATTCTTGTCCCACTGCTGGGCACGGGTCTTCTCTCAGAATGAGAGAGTTTTTAGGCCATAGTCCACCTAGGTTGAATTGGTGGACACACACACCTTCGAGAACTTTTTTTTTTAAAGAACTCTCGGGTGTGTAGGTTTCCTCACGATGTTTTCCTTCACCGAAAAGCAGTGATAATTAATTCCGTCTTAGGAATTAATTATTTGAACCCCGTTGGGTTTAAACCCCGGAACTTCCGATTGAGAGGGCAAGTTTCAACCATTAGGCTATCACTGCTCTGTAATAGTGAACTGATCGTATAAAACGTGTCTTATCTCATAAAGCCACGAAATTTAGCTACAATTAGCATCAAAACCTGATGAAAATTGTTCAATAGTAAAGCTTCCAGAGCCGTGAAATAAATGTTTGTTTTTTATACCACCTGATGGTAAGTGGTCACTGCCGCCCATAGACATCTGTAATCAACTACATACAGAACATGGGTTTCATCTGAAGTCAATCACGGATGCGTGGCTACTCCCGAGGGCTATGATAGTCGCCTCATGTGAAAGTGTACCGGCAACCACACATCTCTATCGAAACGCAAGAAATGCTTCACGCTAGAAATAGGTCTGGCGATGGTACAGCACCGGTCGAATTACACTGGTTCTACCACCTTGAAAACTCTTTCTCTACCACTTTTCTACCACTCTTTAAGGAGGGTAATCAAATTCGAGCATTTGTCTGCATGTGTGTGTCAATTTCTTTGGCTACAGCCAAAAACAAAAGGTTGTTAGATTGTAACAACTGACATAATTATCCTTCAGTTTGCAGTGACATAGGGTATATAACTTTTAACATGGCGTCGGTGATCAGATAAAAATGTGCGAAAGCAGCGATTAAATTAATTATAAAAAACCAATTGCCTAAAACAACGAAGCTAAATAAAATCAATAGCCTAGACAGTAACTAACAGTGGGAGCTCGAACCGTTCGGTCAGGCAATCCCGGGAAGGACGGCGGTATGTGTGGTCGCATACCGTCGTAAAGACTAGACGGAGCGGTGGGCCCAGCCGCCCATCTGGGAGGAGCCCGATGGGGCAACGCGCTCGGAGGATTCCGGTTGAAGTCGTTTCGAGATCGCGGAGTCCTCCTTTTCAGCGCCGAGGACGGCCACCATTTAGTGCGGTAAAAATCCCACATAACCCTGCGTCGCTCCTACGGCGTCGGGTACCTTTTGAAGGTTTCCCCCTCGAAAACAAAAAAAAAAGACAGTAACTTATTTGTTTGTCTAATTTGACAAAAATTTTGGCATATTCATATTTCTTATTTGGATGGGAATAGATGAAAGTGTAAAGAAATCACTATATAGTATAAAACAAAGTCGCTTCTCGCTGCTGTCGCTATGTATGCTTAGATCTTTAAAACTACGCTACGGATTTTAATGCACTTTTTTAATAGATAGAGTGATTCAAGAGGAAAGTTTTTATGTATTACTTGCTTACTTGTAAAGTTTTAAGTAATACTTGCATAGTATAGTGGAGGAACACTGATAATTTTAGATTTTTAACTTTTAGGAGGAAGGAAGTGCGCCAGGTCAGCTAGCTTTTTTTTTTGTTTTCGAGGGGGAAACCTTCAAAACGTACCCGACGCCGTGAGAGTGACGCAGGGTTATGCGATCACACATACCGCCGTCCTTCCCGGGATTGCCTGACCGAACGGTTCGAGCTCCCACTCTAGCCGTCTGCAACCCCGGAAGCCCCTTTTAGTCGCCTCTTACGACAGGCAGGGGATGCCGTAGCCCTATTCTGATCCCGGAACTACAGGGCGTAGGTCAGCTAGCTAGTATCACTATAATTTTCACACCATCACATAAGCCATCAGGTTCGTGGTGACACTCCCTAACTCGAATTCGGGAAAAAGTGGTAGAACCCAATATTTAATCGGGAAGATACCACCGCCACACATATTTCTAGTATAAAGGAGTTCGTGCGTTCCTGTTGAATTTAGTTACAGATGTCCGTGGGCGGCATTGACCACTATCACTGCATGCTTGTTTATTAACTGAATTCAGAAAAGAACAGCTAAGCTATAGTTTTTGGATCCTAAACCATAATAAACTAACCATAATAAAAGACGTTAATTTTAAAAAGCAATTTTATAATTTTTAATCAAAAAATAACGACCATAGTGATCATATCACTCAATAAATCTTAAAAAATAGAAACAGATTTTAAAACCTAAAAAAGAGGTAAATGTCTAACGAGGTAATGCCGCAAGCATTCTTGGGACTCTCCCAAGAGGCAGCGATATGGACTCTTTATTTTATATATAATTTATATTTTTCTTTTAGATTTTGTATAAAGAAATAGTGTGAAAGAATATAATATGTATATTATATACAAAATAAATTATTTAAAATAAATAATTTATTTTGTATATAATATACATAGTTTGTACATAGTATTGTTTGTTTTGTTAATAAGTTCTAGCATACAAAAGGGCCCATACCTTAAGGCATTAAAAACTAAAAAATTACTCACATAGAAAACCAAAAACGCAAACCTTTCAAAGGCATTCCTTGCAATTAGACCAGGGCTCCTCAAAGGGCTGAAAAAACATTTTCCAAATAAAGGGGCCTCGCAAGAGGTCCTTAGTTCCGAGGGCCCTAACGACACACACCTCAATGCACCCCCTAAAGAACTAAGCTTTTGTTAATTTGCACCTAAGGGTGGTCATAGGGGTAAATAGTGGTTTGTTAAGCGCAGATTGAAGTTGTCAATTCGTCTCATTACCACTGTTCTTAGTACGAGTTTACGAGTATTACGTTTCGTGAAAGTAATCATTGTTTACGTCTTTATCCAAACATTTCAATGTATATTGCTCATTTATCTTCGGTTGTACTGATAACTTATACGTCAGAGGGTTCCGTAATCAAGCTTTCTACACTCATAGTCCCACACCAGGATAATCTCCTGTCCATGGGTACCATGGACACACATAATACGAATACACAAACTCCCAGATCCGAAACATGAACCTATTTTCACCATTCAGGTGTCTGGCCGGGAATCGAACCCAGGACCTTTTGCGCGTCAGACCGGTATCGTAATCGCTTCGCCACGCGGGTCGTCGTGATTAATCAAAATAAGATTCTCAAAGATGTGTGAAATCGAACTAAATGCGCAGTAGAGTGTGGCCTAAAATACTCTCATTTGGTAGAAGACCCATGCCCAGCATTGGGATAGGGATAGGTAAATGACGCTTTTAAGACCAATCAATATTAGAGGGGTAATAACCTAATGGTTGAAGTTCAGCCTTTTAATCGAAGCTCTGAGGTTCAAATTCCCCGCACCAAAGTTTTTTTTGTAAAATGAACAAATGTTTGAAATGATTAAAAATTAATTATAAATGCTTTATGGTGAAGGAAATTATAATAAGGAAACCTGTATACATGATCTTATAAAAGTTCTCAAAGGTGTGTGATGATACCAAATCGCACTTGGCCATCGAGGTGGACTACTGTCTAAAATGATTATTAAGCCTTCTCTCATTATAAGAGAAGATCCAGGCCCAGCAGTGCAACAATGAAATTACATTTAGAATTTTATCTTTTAAATTGTTAATTGTATGTTACGTACAATAATTTGATAATGTACGAGTTATTGTTGATGAGTGTTTCATTGTTGATTATAATGATGACGATGATGATGAAGATAATGATGATAATGATAATGATGATAATGATAATTATGATAATGATAATGATGATAATGGTAATGATGATGATGTATTTTTCTTTGACCACAGGCGGACGCCAGCACTGCTTTCCTTCGTGCTGCGCGCGCGGGGCAGATAGAGAAGATCATCAGCCTTCTAGAACAAGGAGTTGATATCAACGTTAGCAATGCTGTAAGTAAATTTGACGAAAGACAAAATGATTGGCATATGACACTTTAAAGGTATTGATTTTAAAGGTGGTCGAACATTTTGTGATTTGACCCCGGAGCCACAACCGACTCATCTATGTTTACTCGGTGTTAGGCACTATTATGTATTATTTCGACAGTTGTGGTAAGGGAGAAATACTTATACGATATTTTCTACAAACAAGCAAATTTTAAGTCGTTTTGAGAGTTAGTAATAAGCAGTCACTGCCAGCCACGAACATCTACGATCCCCCCCAAATTGTAAGAGACTGTGCCTGAGGTCAGCTTTGTATGCGTTGCTACCGTTAAGGACAGGAATAGCTTCGGTTAATTACATTCTAAGTAAACAAAGTCATATGACTTTGCTTATCGGTTAGTACAAATAAATACGAAATGTTTTCGTAGTAACCGAAATGCCACCACAACAACGATGTGTTCTTCTGTAAAAACAGCTTGCGGATATTTTGTTACTGCGTTTGTAAGTTCCATCTGCATAGACTTTAATAATACTATCTTAATATTTCAGTAAAATCGTTCGTAGTTTAATAGTAGAATCATTAACACTGTTATTTCTAAATCGGCGATGTTTTTGAGGTCTGGTTAGTTGTCTTATCTCTCTGTGATGTCCTACATGTATATAATTTTCTTTTATAGTAAATGTTTTATTATATTTTAATTTTTATTTTATTTTTTCTTTTTTATTTTCATAAATCTTTTATTTCATTTTTATAGTAAATATTTTTATAATACTAAGGTTAGTCAATATATTGTTATAGAATAATATTAATAAAGATACATTTCAAAGTTCCTTTGTGTTTTAATTTTTTATAAATGATCGGTATTCTGGGAACATTATTTATAGGAGATTGTATCTATATGTTGCTTGTTAGATCTATTACCTACATATGAACTGTTTGTTTCTTTTAGTAGCTAATATGCTTTTCTTTCTTTCCACACAGTTGTACAGAAAGGTATGTAAATGTGAAACCCTTCTAGAAATTGCTAGAAGTTGCAGAAGCAACTGTATAGAAAATGCTAGAAATATTTAGGTTAGGTTAGGTTAGGTTATCTTTTCAGGTATATGATGGGCTAATGTTAGATGAGCTAGAATTTCCTTTTCTCTTAATAAAATAAAATTTCTACTATTTTTGAAAATTTTGTTACAATTGTTTATTTGAAAAAATTTTGGTCGTCTTAGTATTTTGTATTTGTTTTGTGAGACCCGATATCTGTGAACTAATTTTGGTAATTATTTCAAATACAGTTTTTTTTTCAAATTTGTGGCTACTCTTAAATATTGTACCCGTGTGATCCTGAATAGTTTTTACTTCAGTACCCTATAGATAAATTGAACTAAATATCACTTTCCATAGATAAGTGCACTTGATCAGCTTTATTATTTCAATAAATTGACCTATTCAATAATTTCCCCAATTAGTAGGTGATGGTGAATCTAAAAACGAAACTAGATTTTTTGATTAAGACCTTTGTAAAAAGAAACAAATTACCAAATTAAGAATAAAAATCCGCATCCAAATTATGTCCCTAGGATGAGTTCAATAATAATAGAATTTAATTTAATTTTCATTATTTGATATTTTGTCATAATCAAATAAATAAAGAATATATTATGTTGTTGCTACACCGAAATACACTTCAGACCTTTTTTAAAGATTCTCGGAGGTCTAACGAAGCTTGCGGATCCTCCACCAGACTATTGCCTAAATGATAAATTTTGATTTATGTTTTTTATTAATTTATGTGTCTCTGTGTTGGTGTTTGTCTGTGTATTTTTGTCTTTGTATCTACGGGATTCATGGTACGCGGTATGAGTATAGAATGTGTTACTTTATTGGAATGAGGTTCCTTATCGCGCCATGCGAAAGAGGCTAGACGGAAAAAATCTGACGAAAAGTTGTCACGACACTTTTTGATATAGTGTAGTAAGCCGCGCGGCGTGCGCGTCTTTCTATTTTGCTTTGAACAGTGTTGTGTCGCGACGATTATTTACGTTTTTTTAAGTTTATACAGGTTTTTTGTAGATAATAAATAATAAAATAGAAAATAATAACAATAATAACAAAAAATATTATTTTATAACTTAAAAGAAATATTTTTTATTACAATTCTTTCACTAATCAATCAAAAGGAACTTCGTTCCATCCGGGTGTCCCTTGTAATCTCTCAACTTTTTATTCTTTGTCATGTGCTGGCATATATCAAATAAAAGCTTATAAATAGACTATTACAAAATTATAAATATTATAACACTTTTATGCTACCATTGTGACGTAATATTCATAAAAGCGTCAAATAAAAGACTAAATGTCGGCGGGACACCGCATGTTTACGAAAAACACGTTGCCGAAGATAATTATTTTAGTTAATTTAAAGATCGAAAATTGTTTGTTTATTAAATTTACAATATTTAACGATTTCTAGAACTGTTAATTTAGTCTACCCTCCATAAATGTGTTATTGTCACCTCACCCAACTTCGTTATAAAAAGACGAGCGCCTGTCAGTATTGAAAAATATTCTTGATCCGTCAAAGCGATCAGACCTCTTCAACTAAGAAGAATAACTCTTGCGTTTTACTTGAAATCTTCAAGAATAATAAGAATAGCAATGAATACTGGCCTTCCTGACGTCTCGCCCGCTTCGTCATATATTACAACTAGGGATTGCAATCCGGCGGTTTCGGCACAAATTTACACACACCGGATCCGGTACCAATTCACCACCGGATCCGAACCTCCACCGGATCCGGTGATTGTATATTTTGACAAAGATTTCACATTACAAAAATAATTACCGTTAGAAATCGATACTTTTTTTACACTGTTTTAAGCGTTCGATTAATCCGGCCGGATTCGGTCGGATCCGGCCGGATTGAGAAAAAAACAGCCGGATCCGGCCGGATTGAAAATGAGGCCGGATTGGAATCCCTAATTAAAACTAGCTGAACCCCGCAGCTTCGCCCGCGTTAAAAAAATCGGTGTTAAAAAATCGACTGTCCCGTGGGAGTAAGATATTTTCCCACAATAATAAGTAGCTTTATGTTAATCCAGAGTGTCAGCTAACTGCTTACCAAATTTTATGAAAGTCGCTCCAGGCGTTTAGACGTGAAGAAGTAACATACACACTCACAAACTTTCGCCTTTATAATATTAGTATGAACTATGCTAACGAAAAAAAAAATAAACCGCTCTAAAAATAAATCTATTGAAACTGAAATCAATCTAAGCATTTTCAGGCACTCCGGTGTTTGTTTTATTAATTTAACAATGTTTTTGTGTATAAAAGATTTTACGATAGAGAAGTTAAGTTGCAAATTTGTAGCAAACGTACAATAAAATTCAAAAATAAACCTAAGCACAGTAAATCTTCACCCGCAATAAACATGCAGTCAAAACTTCTCAAACTTCACGAACCAAGTATTTTCTCAATCAGCAGACTTGGTAATTCTATTTGTTTATGTTCGGTATTCTTGCTTCTAACTGATTTGTTTCTAAAGCCCGAAATAATTGAGTATTACTAATTTTACACGTCAATCTTTCATTAAACTTATCGACTTTGAATTATTTTCGCAAACAGCTGCATACAACAATATTTACACCTTAATATATACAGGATGTTGGGTTAAATGAGAGGTTTATTCAAGTTCATGCTGAAATAAAAACACAAATTAATAAATCAAAAAAAAAACAAAACGGGAAAAACGTTCCCCCGATTAGGCACCATAGGTATTTCGAATACTATAGGTAGAACAAGAATAAACTGAATATGTTAATTACTACCAATGTTCTTTTGTTTTACATGCTACTTGTCATTGTGCTTAGGTTCAGTATCACATACCTACAGAAATTACTATATATATGTCGGCGCGACACCGCGTACCTATTTATGAAAAACACGTCGCCGATAATAATTATTTTTGTTAGTTTAAAGATCGAAAATTGTTTGTTTATTGAATTAGCAACATTTAATGATTTTTAGAATTGTAATTTAGTTTACCCTCCATAAATTTGTTATTGTCACACCACCAAACATTGTTATAAAAAGGCGAGCGAACGCCGGTAGAAAAAGATTTCTTGTTTAACTGTCGAAGCGATCGGACCTCGTCAATTGTGAATAAATCTAAGAATTTTACTCCTGTGTTTTACTTCAAATCTTCAAGAATGAATAATAATGACTCCTCGACCATCCTGATGTCACATCACTCATCTCTCTTCGTTATATATTTATTATTCGTCGTATTATGATCTCCCGCAATTCAACAAAATATGGCTCCCCTAGTATTTCTGAATTCGATAGCATATCGAAGTATTCTTATACTCGGCACATACTCGTACATTATATACAAGCTCCGAAAGTAGACCAACGGAGCACGACCGCTCCCCAGGCTTGAACGACTCGCCTTCTCTCGGGAGACCTTCTCTCATCATCAGAACGTTGCTTTCTGTTTTTTGTATGACGGTTTTTACGTGTGATCATCTTACATCACATTCTGTCCACTAAATATTAGTTAGACGTTTTGTTAAAGTTTCGGTTATTGAAATTCGGCTTAATTGTAGTCTGCATTTTATTTACAACCCTCATGACAAGAAATCTATATCAAATCCAAGCAAAAAAGATAGTATATACTAGGGTTTTCCCGCGGCTTCGCTCGATTTGGTCACGATTACCACGTAATCACCACGTAACATAATTACCACGTAATGTGTGCCAAATTTCGCAATCTGACCCGTAGACATCAAGAAAATTCACATTTATAGTATTAGTAATATGTGGTAGACACAAAAATGTAATAAATTCATTTATAGAGCACCTTTTATATACCCGAGATTTAATATCACAACAAAGTGACAAGCAACATGGGGCCATTAGGCTAAAAGTACTTTGATAAACGTGGGAATCAAGTTTCATATATTTATTTGGTAATGTTTTACGTGACTTGTAGGCGTGTAATTCCAGACTTATTTTTTATATATTATTGTGTTTCAACAAGCATATTCGCATTTGCATTGCAAAGAAAGGTGTCAAAATTTGGGACCTGTTTGAGTTTGAGGCGACCATCATAGTCCTCGAGAGTAGCAACGCATCTGTGATTGACTTCAGTTGGAACACATGTTCTGTATGAAGTTGATTACAGACGTCCATGGGCGACAGTGACCACTTACCATCAGGTGGACTGCATGCTCGTTTGCTACTTCAGTTAGATAAAAAAACAGTCTAGGAATCCAAAACTCCCTTTTCTATTTGCAAGCAAAATATTAAAAAAAATAACTACCTACACTTTTATATTTAAGACGATTCGTAGGGAACCTTGTATGTTAAAGGTCGTTTGAACGTATGGGCTGTAAAGCTTGCCAAAGAACATACATAATGCTAGAAAAACTTTATTTCCTGACTATATACCTTTCCAAATCGGTTTACTCATTACTACCAAAGTCAGATTGTAGAAAAACCAGTTTACCATAAAAAGATAAATAAAATCAACCTTTCAGCAATAACAATAAAGATATTTCAGTTAAAACAACTCTGTTGACTGTTGAATTTGGTCGAAAATGGTTAGTCTGCACGCAATCTAAGGTCACGAATTGTATCACTTCTTTTATCCTTTTTATTTTTATACAAGCTCGTTCCAGTTGCTATTATTACTATGCTATTATTATTATTATCGACATATTTCAAATAAAAAAAAATAACGCATCGCAATTTGACATTTGTACGCCAACATTAGGCAACAGTAAGCGTTGCTCCTACTACTGTAACCATGTATATATTGTGCTTACTGACAAATAAATGATTATTATTATTATTATTATTAAAAATGTAAGTAGTTCCATCGGGGAGGTACATTAGTACCGTCGCCACATCTTAAGTTTTTAATAACAGAGTTGAAACATAACATTAGAAACTTCAGGCTTCATATTTAGGTCGGAAAGCTAGTGCAGCTAAAAATCTGAAAATTAAGCTAGAGATCATTTTGACCACGCACTACACCTTTTCTAGTAAACTTCTCCTAGTACAGATTTTGTTCCAGGTGAAATACAATGTTTTAAGGCTTTAAGGCAATGTTTTTCCATCCATGAGCCATTGAAAGTCCACTGCTAGACATAGGCCTCCCCTAATCTGTGCCGCTTCGAACGGTCCTGAGCCATCTGAATCCAGCGGTTACGCGCCGTCTTCTTCAGGTCATTAGTCCACCTGGTCGGGTGGCGGCCTCCACTCCTTTTGCCCAGACGTGGTCTCCATTCGAGGACTCTTCTACCCCATCGGTTTACTGTTTTACGAACGATGTGGCCGCCCCATTGCCACTTCAGCTTACTAATTTTGAAAGCTATGTCGGTAACTTTCGTTCTTCTAAGGATTTCTGGTGAGGCCTTATTGTCCCATAAATATTTAAATATGCTATTAAGTTAGATTATACAAAAAAACTCTTTCTGACTCTGTATATAGTGAGTGTTTAGTATGCATCTCACTTGTATTTAGCAAGAGTTGCACCATCTAACAATGCATCATCTTGAAACTATGACCGCTCTGCCAAAGGTGAACGACTGAAGAGATTTAGTAAATTTCATATCTTTGCACCAGGCTTATGCCACTTCCTCTCCGTACCACAAGAAAAATCCCGGTCCAATAAGACCGTATGCCGCAGTGAATGTGTTAACTTCTTATCTAACACTATTAAAATCTTTACGACCCTTGGACTTTTGCCAGAAACAAAATGTTATATAATATGTAAACTGTTGACCTTGTCTGTCTTTGCTACGCTATTTAGCAATTAAATTTCATTGCTCTTCTAAGAAAGCAGTAATATTGTATATATAATTTAACGTTTTATAATAAGAGTATCTCAACAAAATATGTTTTATGTCCTTTATTTTCTTTTGTGACATATGTATGAAGTATATAACTTGTCTCAACAAATTGATAGAAGAGGAACATTAAAATAACTTTTCATGCCGATCTGGAAAGAAATTACGCTTATGCATGTTGTCTTAAAGTACTATACAAGGTCTGGTCTTTGTCTCACACAGCATCAAGGCAAGCAAGATAGAAAGCAGAGATTAACTTCTAAATTATTTTCAACATTTACAAAAAATCTTTCTATGTACTTTACACTTACATCACCTCCGATATCTTGAGATTTAAAATATATTTCCCACTAACTTATTATTAAATTATAATACATCGTGGATGACTCTTTTCCTATTCTTTACCGGGTAATAACGTCTACTTTATAGAGTTGAATTTTTTTGATAAGCGTTTATTATACGAAAAATCAGTAAGTTACATCAAATCTTCGATCGATTTAGATTTGATTAACCATGTCGTTACCAAACACAATACGATTTTTTCCCCAAAAGACAATGTAACTACATTATAAACCATGTGCCCGTAATTCACGAAGTGATTTATATGGGGTCGATTTTAACCGCATACCAAATCGCATCATAAGTCGAATCGAACCTCAATTATATGCAGTTGAGTAAAACTGCAAGCGGTTACATTTTTTAATGATTGTAGTTTTATAGTTGCGTACCTATGCGGTCGGTCGCCGGGGGCTAAAACTCGGATCATAGCCTTCTTTGCCATTACAATCGTCTTGTTACGTAGAACGTAGTCGAATTGCTACTAACACTGTCATCGACATTTTCAGAATGTTTCAGAAATCAATTCATGCAAATCTCGCATAACAAAGTATTGGACGTTTCGGTACAAGTATCATTAAATAAAATTGTATGTCTGTAGAGGCTTTAGGTACCTTCATTTGCCTCAATATCGATTTGATAAGTTGTATTTCCAGAGTAATAATATTCAGATTATACCATAAGCACGTGTTTATATTTATTGATGTATATGATTCGATATATATTTATATGTATTCATTTAATCCATTATGTTCACAGAATGGGCTTAACGCAATCCACCTGGCGTCCAAGGACGGGCATGTGGAAGTGGTGAGGGAGCTGCTGCAGCGAGGAGCGGCCATCGATGCTGCCACCAAGAAGGGCAACACCGCCCTCCATATCGCGTCTCTTGCTGGTCAAGAGGCGGTTGTGAGGCTTCTTGTCCAGAATGGCGCTCAGGTACATATTTTTACTAGATTACTAGTTGAATCCCGCAGCTTCGCCCGCGTTAACAAAAATCGAATGTCCCGTGGGAATACGGTATTTTCCCACATAAAAGTAGCCTATATATTAATCCAGAGTATCAGTTAACTCCCTACCAAATTTTATGACAATTGCTCCAGCCGTTTACACGTGAAGAAGTAACAAACGTACACACTCACAAACTTTCACCTTTATAATATTAGTATGAAGTATGGTTCTTGCGGCTCTTCCTACTTTGATCTTGTTTAACATGGTCATGACTACCCCTTAAGTTAATCTAGATTATAAACTATGTATGTGATAAATTGCAGCGAAATTAGACCAGTAGTTTTGCATGGTAGCGTAACACACATACATACAAGTTCACACGCTTTCACGTTTATAACATAATTAAGTTATCAATATAAAAGTAGTTATCAAGGCGGTAAAACTACTGAGGAGGTGCACATTATATAGGACTCAAAAATCCATAAAATTGAAGATTTATTTTTAAGCTTTTATCGCGGGATTTGAGCGCGGCGACCGAATCAAGTAATTCCGTAATGAAACCAGGTACTTCAATACCACAAAAGAATGTTCACTGACTTTAATTCCTTGTTCCAGGTTAACATTCAATCACAAAATGGATTTACGCCTCTATACATGGCGGCGCAAGAAAACCATGATGGGGTTGTCAAGTTCCTGCTGGCCAATGGCGCCAATCAAAGCCTGGCCACAGAAGTAAGTAAAGACAGATTTAAACATTTTATCTAAGTTCTACTCAGCATTAAGCAAGGGATATGATGCTATAGACATACTCGGTCGTCATCCATTCATCATCCATCGGTCTTTTGAGATCCACTACTGTATAAAATCTAACCCTGATGCGGGGTTT